>CM049408.1:13957500-14320000 GCA_026929865.2 Hyperoplus lanceolatus
TGCTGGAGACTGACTCTGTCTGCATGAATCACAGCGTGGGTGTGTGTGTGTGTGTGTGTGTATGAGAGAGAGAGAGATCTTGCGTGTTTATATGTATCGGACTTTGTTTGTGCCTGCCCGTTTGCTTTGCTGTCCATCTCATCCCTATTCCCCCCCTCTCTCTATAATTATTTTCTGCCTGACAACCATTCACTATCCATTTCCCCAAAAGTACCTAGGCCTCCCTGGCTGAAAAGACCTAGCCAACATCATTTACTTCTTATTATAAAAAAAGGCTAGTTCTGATCTTCACTTCTGATTGGCTGAGTCACATTGGAAGCTGCTGTTTACGCCACACTAATGCACACCTGTGACCACATAACAGCCACACACACACTCGGTGGTAATGTGTCATTTAGAAAAAACAATGTTCAGCTACTGTTCAAACTTTGAAAGAACATTCAAAGCCCTTTGGCACTACGATTGTTACCTGTCACCGGTGGCATGCGGTGATTTTGACCAAGAAGTTATAAAATGAGACAGCTGTTATAAAAAGAGTCAGCTGTTTGGATATTTAAAAGGAATTGATCACCCAGAAATCAGCAAAGTCAACACTCCTTGGCTGTGTGTTAACAGCTGATGTGGTAGAGGTGGGAAGTGGGGAAAACAGTCTTTCAGCAGCGTGTTCACATGTTGAGTCCATTGAAGTGACATTTTGAATTGCCACTTCTCAGTGGTGGAATGCAACTAAGTACACTTACTCAAGTCCTGTACTTAAGTACACATTTGAGGTGCTTATAGTTTACAGGAGTATTTCTGCTTTCTAATCCACTACATTATTTGGAGAGCTTCAGTTACTAGTTACTTATAAATTAAATATTTCTGCATCTGAAGTCTGAAGTGTAATGAAATATGATGCTTTTTTAAAACACATTAATTTATGCTGTATTCAAAACAGTTTGAACAAGAGCAGAGAAGTACATTCGCCTAAGTATAGGATCTGAATACTAATACTACAAAGAATACTTAGCACAGTTACCAGTTCTGCAAATGCTATAAAGTCACATTCTCCTCCCTATCCAAGATTTGCAGCAGACTGAATAAAGGGGTGAACTTTTAACTAAACATGTGGATTTTACTCTACTTATATGTGTCACCTAATGGCTCTAAGTTGTCTTTGGATCGCTGTAAAATACAACCTGTATGGCTTTCTGCTAAAAGGAGTAGGGGAGAACGGGGGAATCTGAGGCATTGGGTAATGTGAGTCACCCCCTGTATCTGAGCAACGGAAAACATTTGTGGTCATGTGAGATATATGTTTTCAAGCCTCTCTCATTTCCCCATGGCCCTGAAAGAGAGGACCTCATGGTGCTGTGGTAAGCATGTTTTTTTCACCAAAATAGGTATTTTACATGTAAAAGTAAATTTTCTTGCTGTCAACTTAATCAACTGTTGTGCCAAAGCAAATGTATTCACGTAGAAAAACTTCTATCATAGGTGTTGATGAACTACCAACATATGAAACCATGTGATGCTGATAACTGAAGATTAGCCTGAAATGCTAAGAGAGGTAGTTTTTTCTCAAATTGTGGTGATGGGGGAAAGTGAGCCACTGTCTCACTTTCCCCCACCATGAGTCACAAGTTAAGTTTAGTCTTAAACATATTTTAATTAAATATTACATAATATATGTTTTATTTTAATGTCATACACATTATAGAAAAGCCATCATGCCAAGGAAATACACCAGGAAGACGACCTGGGGCAACCACACGGAAAGAGCACCTTCTCATTTTTCCCTGTAACCTTCAGGGCTGGAATGTAGAGTAGGCCTAGTTGTATGGCCCGCGACACGTTTTGATCTGGCCCGCGAATCAATTCGGCCGATTTGAATCAATTCTGGAAAAAATAAATAAATAAATAAAAAAATCATGATTTTTTTTTTTTTTTTTTTTTTTTTAAATGGAGTCTGTGCCATATCCGCACGTCGCATACACTCCCAACTGTTAGGAAACTTACGTGGCTTACAGCTAGGAATGTCTGCTGAAAGTTCCACAGCTCAGGATTTTAAGCCATGAATTGATGAACTTGCATCTAAGAAGAGCTGCTCACTCCAGCCGCTGGGGGGCAGCCAAAATTAAAAAAAGCAGATTTTAGCAACGTGGTAAATGGCAATCTTGGTTCACCGCTATTAATGTTTCCTCCAGTGCTTTATGGCAAAGTAAAAACCAAAAAAATAATAATAAAATAAAAAAAAAATATTTTTAAGTGCTGAACAATTAATGTACTAGCCAGCGCGGTGTGTCTGTGGCTCTGCGCGCGCGAAACGAGCAGGAGCATGCTAGTGTAGGCCTACAAGATTTATTTTCTAATTTTCCATGCTGCTTTATTTTTATGTTTTAAATTGGGAAAAACTTATTCCAAAACAACCAATATTGTATTTAAAAATAAATCAAAACAGTGTATTTTGTACTGTCTGCATGTTTGCACAAAATGTGTCCCTGTACATATAGTAAACAAAATTGGACAAAAGTACCTGTAGTATTTGTGTATTCAAACAAGGAATACACAAATACTACATTATTAGTGCGTATTGGCATCTTTGAGCAAAATACCCCCAAAATTTTTGCTGCGGCGCTCCGTGCCACACCTCTTATTCCCATGGCCAGCAGCAACCTTTACTAATACATTTCCTGGAGGGTACAGAGATCCCTTTTGATCCGTGATAATGTAGGTTACATATGTAGGCTGAATGATAAAGCATATTACTGAAAAATAAAACTATAGATTTGGAGTTGACATATGTACGTTATTTTGCCATTATTTTACTGGTCCGGCCCACTTGAGATCAGAGAGGCTGTATGTGGCCCTCGAACCAAAATGAGTTTGACACCCCTGTTGTAGAGTATTGCCTCGTTCCACCGAGTAGCTGGTCGGGTCGGAGCAGCTCATAGCGGGACAGCTCACTTTTAAGAATCTCTGTGGTGTTTCCACCGCCGACCATACCCTTACTGGTAGGGCGGGGTTTAGGCTGGATTGCGATAGCCGCCGCCAGAATGTGGGTCAAACTATCGAGCTGTGGAACAACTGTGGTCAAGCCAGCGGTCTCTCGTTTTTGCTTGGTCAAACCAGTCGCTTCTTTATTTATTCCCCCCGTGTTGTCGTGAGCACAGAGACGGCTCGGTGCAACTGATAGAGACAGTGAGCGAACAGCGCTGGCTGCGGCAGCTACGTGACATCGTAGCAGTGGGACACAGTGTAGCCAACTAATTCATTTAATGACGAGGAAAAACACCACACAATTAACAGTGCCGCGCTCACATTTTCGCCAAAACACACTGACTCTCTTCCCTCTAGCCGAGGTGACTACACACGGCGGAAATGATTCTTTCGACCAACTGTGGTCAAGCCAGCGGTCTCTCGTTTTTGCTTGGTCAAACCAGCCGCTTCTTTATTTATTCCCCCCGTGTTGTTGTGAGCGTGTAGGCTATTTACTGCTGGCTTATCTATGGCGTAAACACACAGAGACGGCTCGGTGCAACTCATAGAAACATCGAGCGAACAGTGCTGGCTGCGGCAGCTACGTGACTATCAGTGGGATACAGTGTAACCAACTGAGTCCAAGTCCTAACAGGCTCAGAGCGGTTAGGTGCGCTTAAACCGTAAAAAGCCAAACTACCCGGACCGAACCGCTCCGATCCGACCCGCTCTACTCGGTGGAAACGAGGCATATGACCGGCTGACGTTATAATCCAGTTGGGTCTTCTCCTGCGTTCTGAGTCCCAGGCTGTTCTTGCTGGCTCTGATTTTCCTATGCTTTGACCCCCAGACACTAGCAGGCTCTAAGGGTCCTGTGTTCTGATCCCCAGACTGTGTTCTAATCTAACTGGTTCTATCTTTCATTTGAATCTTATTAAAACCTTTTGAATTATAATATGTTGTATTTGATTTTGTTCAGAGTTACTTTCAAGTGTTTAGAAAATTTGCTTTGCTTAATTGACCAAACCCCATCATTCTTTTACTAGTCCGACGTTAGTTCTGGAATGTGTGACTAGCTTTCAGGATTCTTACTGTTACAATATGTGTTGTTATGGTAGTTTCAGAGTGGAAAAAGTAAGTGGATCAGTTTACCCCACAGCTGGGGTAAAGTGAGCCACATGACAACTTTTTTTAAAACAATCATATTTTCACTGCCCTTTGTCTTGAAAACATTCTGCTAATGCCCATTTCTAGGAAACATCCTGAATTAATGGGAAATGTGTAAATTTGAGTGATAAATCATTTTAGCTCCCTTAGAGGGGAGCAAATGTAAAAAGTGGCTCAGATTACCCCGTTCTCCCCTAAAAAATGTTTTTAATCCTCAGACTCCTTATGTCAAGACCATTATTCAGCTTGAGAAACTCTGTGAAGCCACTTCTGTGAAAGTCAGGGTTCCATTTTTTTTCTTTTTCAATCAGCAAGCAGACAGACAAACCTGTTAAAAACCACTGTGTTCAAACGGCTCAATATATAAGAGCCTGTATATGTGTGTATGTGCGAGGATGTTCGTGTCCTTTGCAGAAAAAGGAATTGCGGCTCACTTCACCTGAATCCCTCCCCCACTCCCCCCAACAGCAGCAGACACTATAGACTCTTATCTCCTGTGTGCATTTGTGATGAGAGAGTGGTAAAGAGTCTGCGGTTATTCTAGTCTTTCATCGCATCGCAGCCTTTTCGCAGCTCTGATCTGCTGACCTGAAGTTGACTTACACGCTACAGTCTCGGTTTATGAAGATGAAGATCAATCACTTATCATCACACTTTGCTCTGCATATCTTGGCGTGGGTGGGGGAGGGGGGTATTACCTTCTTATCAGTTCAGCCTAGCATGACTTTATCTGAGTCACACAGTATGTTGAACTCCTCTTTGACCATATACCACAAAAACACGTGTCGAGTACAAAAAGATGGATAAAAATGTACCCACATGTTACAGTTATGTTCAGGTAAACAGTGAAAGTGTATTCTATTCTGTGGTACTATAGAACAGCCCGTCACTCTCAGAGCAAGAGGGACCCCAGAGCTTGTAATACAGCTGAGAAAAACAGATGGTTCTCAAGGCACATGTGGATCTTGCACTAATATGGAGGGATACAGACCCTTCCTGTAACAACACCTACTGTACTGTTCTGTCTCTGGTTATTTCAGTGTGTCAGGTCACAGTGTCCCAGTTCGGCCAGTGACTGCTGTAGCTGGGAGTATTTGTCACCACAGCAGGGACACATCCTGCTGACCGAGGATTCGAGAGGGGAAAGTGTATGTACAGTATGTAGTATTGTAGGCTTCAATCACCACAGCATGAACTACAAAAAGTGGTTGAGTAACTTGAATTGTCCAATCAATGTGACAAATAATATATATATATATATATATATATATATATATATATATATATATATATATATATATATATATATATATATATATATATATATATATATATATATATTAAAATACTTTTTAACCTGGAAGTGTTGATTCATCTAGGCTTGGAGGTTGTAGGTTTATCAGAAAGTGGGACACAAAGTCTGTATACACTGTAAATCGAGCATAATGTGCATCAGTTGTGGGTTGTTTTTTTCTTCTCTCCTCCTCTTCCCTCTCTCTTCTTTTTTCTCCCTCCTCTCCGGAGCCTGCAAGGTCTGCCCAGGCTGTTGTGATTTCGCGGCGGGTGACTGGCAGCCTCGACCCCACCTGACCCCCCAGCGCAGCTTCTGCTGATGTCAGCGTCTTGCAGTAGATTGGAGCGTGTAGTTTTTTAAACAAAGCCCCTGTCTCGGGGGCTCATCCACTCAGTTTCTTAAAGGGGCCGTACACTGCTTCAACTTGTGGGCTGTTCATGGCACTGGATCTGCTTTCTCACAGTATGCCCTTTGCTTTTCATTTTTGCATCACATGGTTGATCCTATGTGGTTTTAAAGCTATAGCGCGTAACTTTTTCATATAAATGAATGTTGGTTACATTCAGACAATCACCAAATTAGTTGACACAAAGTTGATTAAGCCTAACAGCTCTACAAAACCTCTGTATTTCTCAGTATGGCAGTGAAAAGAAATTGGTACCATCCACCGACACTGGTGCAGGAGCTCAAGAAGGCCCCATGAAATGTTTCAATTGTTGATTCTACTGCTAAGAAAAAAATCTGGACGTACAGCAGAATGTATAAAATCCATGCGTGACCACCGACGGCATATGTCATGCAGATGCGCCGACAGTGTTGTTGTAATGACTCAGAATTCCTTATGGGGGCGACAGAAGTGATGCACTATAGCTTTAACATCTCAGTTATGTTGTGTGCGTATATAGTCACTTCATGTTACATAAGCAAGAATGATGTCCAGTCAAAACACAACAAGTGAAGCCAATGACAGCACCCGGCTGGACGCAACGGTTGGTCAGGATATCCTGCCATGCCCTCTGCTTGTCTGAATGAGCCCTTTGTGGAGGAGGAGCAGACAGCATTATGAAACACAATCATAACTTGCATCTCTTATCACCACTGTCAGTATTTTCACACATCTCAGACTGATTTCACAACACTCACGATGGCCTTTTCTGTACTTAAATCCATGCTGTGTCAGCAACAGGTTTGCGTCCGTGTCGTGCCTATGTTGCATGTGCAAATTTGTGTTTTTGAGTGCCTGAATACTCGTGCTTTTCGCTTTTTGCACTTTGTGTCTGTGGTCAGCTAACAGTTGGAACAAATAAAACACACACACACACACACACACACACACACACACACACACACACACACACACACACACACACACACACACACACACACACACACACACATACACACACACACACACACACACGTGATGATTCATAACAGATAGTAGTGCATCACATTTTGCAATAAGCCAAACGAGGTGCAGGAGACGGTCTGCACGACAACATAATAGAATGAGTGACTGCACATAGAGGAGATCATCTTGGTTAGTCCAATGTAAACATCCCATCAAAAGCAACCCCCCTCCCCCCCATACATCCATGTGCTACACACACTTGCACAGATCCAGACTGAGGTCATAGTGATGGCACGTCGTCTGCACCTGACCCAACTTTATTGCTCCTGTGTGCCCTCTTTGGCAGGGTGTGTTGTGTGCGTGAAGGTTTTTTTGTGTGAACAGCTGGGTTGAAGCCTCCTCGGCTCCAGTCATCTAATATCTCCTGGCTGGCCCTGAAGACTCCAGTCCTCGGGAAACACCATCCATAAAGAACCCTCTTATCTGGCCTGGGCCCCTTTTACATTATGCTGCTAATAAATCACCACAGAGAGACTAACCCTAAACCTTTGGCTGTATACTAAATCCCAGCCATATTCTAAGATAACAGCTCCAGATCAAAAGAGTGAATCATCGAAAGGGGTTTTGCCAATCTTAATCTTACTGTTGTCTGTCTTTGTCAGCCTAACTCACCTTGTTCCAAATTAAGTAACACATCAGTTGTTGCACAGACAACTGCCCTTCTCGATTACCCTGCCAACAGGACAAGGACTTAATTCAATAGCCTGACGGCGTTGATAGCATCAGAGTTATAACAGGCTTTTAAATGCAGACTGAAGCCCAATCAGTCAAATTAACCTTTCAAAGTCAATCAGCCACAAAAGATGATTTGAGGAGCCACCGTTTAAGTGAAACGTTACTATTACACAGATCTCTGTGAATCACATAAAAAGTCATTATAATCTAACACAGGCGCCACTGTCTGCGAAGCCTCACAACACTGCCATGTTATCATGAGATTCCTATTAGTTTCTGATTGGAACCCCCTGGCTCAGTGCACGTGCATCGTAAAGGAGAGGAGAGTAAGGCAGCATCACTGGCAAAGATTTACAGGGACACACAATACTTTTTTCATGACATCAAGCCCCATATATTAAATCCTTTATACATATCTATTCAATGTACTTCCATTCTGTAATTTCTTCTCACTAGTTGCTATAGTACTTTTTTCTTAACTTAATTTAACTTGACTTAACTTAAATAGAAGTGTCATTTAAAGCAATTGCAAAAAAAGAATCTCTTAAAGTAGCTCTGAGGAACTTTAAAATATTTCTGAAAAAGGCCTAATGTTTCCTCTAATGATCAAACATGTAATTTAACAGCAGAGGAAACCATCAGTGAAAAGAACACTATTTTTTAATTGTTTTCTCAATGCCCATGCATGTCCAATCACCCAGGAACGTGATTTGGCGGCGTAAAAAAAATCCGCTTTTGTCCAAAGGGGGCGCTAGAATCAACACAAACTGAAAGTTCCTCATATACTCTTTAAATGTGTTTTTTACACTACCCGCCCACACAGTAAATTCAGGCTTTAGGAATAAACTCACATGGAGTTAAAATCAACTCAATCAAAGTGTATATGTAGGACCATCGAATACACTCTGGGCCAGGGTTAAAATTATTCTATCTCAGGAGTTGATATTTTAACCCTTTTCACGAATTAAAGCTCCCATACACTTTTCGGTTCTATTATACACCATATTATATGGTCTTAGTAGTCCCTAATACGTTTTTCTTTAATTGTTTGCTGAAAAAAACTTTCAGATAATTTATTGTACTATGCTGATGTTCAGCTAATCTCACAATGGCCTATTTTTTAAAAAGAGCTGCAGCTCCCCTCGTAAATATACAATCTTTGAGCTCCCCCCGCCCCCTGTCCGGAAGCAAAGCCAGATACGCCTCGCCCTCTGTCTGTCAGGGCCGTGGACCAATAAGAAATAGGGGTGTGGGCTGCACAGTGGAAGCTTCTGGCTTTCCAGTTTTTGAGGTCAGAAACGAGGAGAATTATTGGGGGGGAGGGGTGGGGGTTTCAGAAAGGGGGAGAGTGAGAAAAGGAGAGATTGTTATTTTTCTTAATATTTTGGCAGTCTCTAGGCACACCGTGGACCCATGAATATGTTAGAACACATTTAAAAAGTGCATTTAGCATAATATGTGACCTTTAAAACTGAACTCTTTTAGGAGTTAAAATTCTAATCCCATGTAGAGTAAAATCCAACTCTCACCTTGAGTTAATTTGAATGTGAACTCTTTCATGGAGTTTATATTCAACACTTATTGGAGTTTATATTCAACACTTAATGGAGTTTATATTTAACACTTTATTGAGTCAATATTTATATTTCAAACCACTAGAAATAACATTTTTTTTAAATCAATGCAGCATGTTACAAGTTACAGTTTTAATACATTTCCTTTATACAAGCAATTTAAACATGTGACTGCAAACATTCACATCCAGAACTGATATTATGTGGAAAATTACACTTAAACAAACATTAATGACTCAAACAGTAATTTGGATATTTTAGCAAAGTAATAATGCTGATAACACATTCCTTTGTATTGTACTGCAGAAAAGTTTTCCAAGGAAAATACAAAACGTGCAAAAATTGTGTAAGCAACTTTGTATTTAGATTCCAGTAAGCCAAACATTTTTACAAATTGAATAATACAACCCTCTGACACCACATTAGTATATTTATCTCACCCACACGACATTTGAAAATCATTTAAAATGTCTCTTAGCAGTCTGAGCTGTCAGCCGTGTTCTTTGATGATTCTGCAGGTGGGATAACTGAAATACAAACAACACAAGAGTTTTACCAAATGGTGCTTTCCATTAGCTCAGAATAGTAGTCACACAAACAATACACTTTCTCTCAAGAGTCAAGATACACATTTAGAAAAAAATTTAAATAAAATGTACAATCACTTACCATTAATAGTGGAGATTACAAAACCCATTTATTTGACTGTGGCAAGTTTTGGACAGACATCCACCTCTATGCCCAGCTCATCTCTGACTTTTATCTCTCTGCTGCCCTAAGGAATAAGAACAAAAAACAAGTTTTACATTCAATATTTGACATAGTAGGGGAAGGTGGGGTGATTTGTGCGTTTTGGAAGTTGCAAAACCCCTTGTTTCTAGAAAACCGTGGAAGAAATTGGAAATGTGACCACATATTTAAGAAGAGCCATCCATTTGACTCATCCTGTAAAGAAGGGAGACACAAGGAATAAGATATAAGCACATTTAAGCTCAAAAAACTGTGTTTTGCCTTTCAAAGTAAAATTTCCATGATCAAGGTTTTTTGATTATTGTGTCTGAACAATTATAGACACGTTTGAAAACATTTGACACATGTTTTAGTGCTTTGGTATGCTACACTTTGAGTCTATATAGTTAGCACAATGTCAACCCTAAATTGCTGCATCATGCCTATTATCCAAAATTCTGGGGATGGGGTGATTTGTGCGCAAGGGCCTGGGTGAGTTATAAGTAAGTAAGTAAGTAAAATGTATTTATAAAAGCACATTTATGACAGTTTGCACTGTCCAAAGTGCTGTACATAGTGCATTCAGTAGGTAAACAATGAAGGTACAATAACAATAACCAAAATAAAAGACGTAAAGCCCATACATCCACATAAACACAGATAGTAGTGCAGAGGTAAGTAAGTAGTGCAGAGGTTAATGGGGAGGAAACACCAGGGTGTACATATGGGTTTTGAGCCTTGATTTAAAGGCAGAAATGTAGGGGGAATCACATTTGTCAGGTGGCAGTTGGTTCCACAAGCACGGAGCAACTAGTGCAAAGTACATTTCTGAGAGTTGTGCCAGTGGCATGGCTGTATACGCTGGTCACCAAAAGAAAGTGATTGTCTACAGTAGCTCAGAAGAGAGTGACATCTCAATTCCACTTAACGACACCACTGATGAGAGTTCAGATGGCCAGAAAGATGATGATGGTGACTTTGTCATTGTGACACAATGACGCACAAATCACCCCACTACGTGGGGTGATTTGTGCGACAAGACAACTTTTTTTCCGAAAGCTATATTTCTTAAACAGTTTATTCCAGATCCAAAGTTTTTATTGCCAGGGATGCACAACATCCTGAAATATATGTACATATTTGAGTTGGAGACATAACTGTCAAGGCCTCACTTTAAAATCACTTTGAGTAAAAAGTTGCACAAATCACCCCACCTTCCCCTATTCAAAACATGTATTTCACAATTTCACTGTTGTATTTATAAAAGAGCTGGTCATATGCCGCAAGGCTTTTTTTAAAATAAAAACATTTATTTTATTACTTTTCACTCATTTAAAAGATACAAGAGAGACAAATAGATTTGATTATTAGTTTAAAAGTCATATGAAATCATACAGAAAGCGTTTAAAAAAAATGGCTTGTGACATATCAGGGAAACATTGTGCATATGCATAACAGTTGAATTGACCTCAAAAGCTTATTTTAGCCAAATTTGCCATTACATTTTCATTACCTTGTCCACATTTCCTCATTTTAGGTCGTGTGTCGTGTTGCCGACTGAGCCGTCCAGGCCACCACCTACAGTATCTAAAGAAACCAGAGCAGGTTCAGTTAATATGTTAATATGTTGATGGAACTAGAAATATTGTAAGCTAACATTAGCCAATTTACGTACAAGCACAAAAAAATGCGGGAAGCCGTCAAGCTAGGCCTATATTCAGAATCTTCAACAAGTTTGGGGCAAGCGTTAACTTCAGCAGCTAGTTAGCAAGTTGGTCCAAGCAAAACATACAACATACACGTATGTAAAACAAATTTAACATAATGGCACTTACAGAAAGTCCCCAACTGCCTAACGAAAAGCAGTAACCAACACCTGTGTGGTGTTCAATCTCGTACCTCAACACCCATTGAATGAACACCGAAATATTACACCGTAAAAGAGTATCCCTGAACACAAGCTGTAGTTAAGTTTACAGAATAAACTCCAAAGATGTAACTCTTTGACTCTTTTCTGTCTAACTCCAGATTATTCAACTCTACAAATTTGCCGTGCATCACCAAACTGCCAGAAACAAAGTGGTGCATTAAGCAACTTAAAGGGACATAATATGCTATGTGTAAATTAACTAAATTATGGTGGTGTCGGGCTGCGTGCTCAGGCGTCTGCAGTGGCGCCGTGCTATTGCCTGACTGGACCGTTGGGTGGGGTTGAAATGGGCGCACATTGTGTAATTGTTGCACTGATAGGTGGGCACTGTGATGTTTTTAATTGATTAGATACGGGTTGCTTTTGACCGCCTCGGGAGAACTGCGGATTGATTGTGCTGGGGCGGTTAAAAGCAATCCATGCAATTTGCGTTTTAACTGTTTTTAACTGTTTTTAAACTGTTTTAATCATTTGTCCCTGCCTGGCGGTCCGCTCTGTGGCGTCGCTGTTGGCGTCTGTGTTTCGCGGCCCGGCGTCGGTGCTCCTCCGGCCGGTCCTAGCTCTGGGTGTGCCGATGGCGGCGGCGGATGCGTCGCGCCCTTTGTGCTTGGCGCCTCTGGCCTTGTCTCATGGGCTGGGCATGGCCGGTCTGGCCGGCCCGAGTGGGCTGTACGGGCCGCCCCTCCGGGGGTTTCGGCTGTGGTTGCTCCTCGTGGCAGCGGTGCATTTTTGGCTATTTCCCTATTCTATACTATCTATTCTCTATCTACGGCCCCGGTCCTTCACTGGACTAGTGCCGCACTGGGGCGTGCTCTCTGGGGGCGGGGTGCTGGGGGGCAGGCTCTGGGTCTGGGAGGCTAGCGCTGATTGTGTGTCGGTGGGGAACGGTAGAGTGTAAATCAATGTTATTTAATGTTAATTGTGTTCATATTGTTGAACATTGTTATAGCGTTATTATCATCAGCCTGATGAGCTGCCTTCGGTCTCGGTTTGTCAGAGCCTGAGTACCGGTTGTCCTCCCACTGAATAATTGTCCTGCCGACGCAAAATAAAATAACTGATTCCATTTCGCTAACATTTGTGCTCTTCTGTCTATCTTCCATGATTGCTGAGCGATGCCCCGGGGGTTCTCTCCCCCTGTCTACCTGCTCGACTGACTCCGAGCTCTGTGTGGAATCAGCTGTCCTAGGAACGGATGCTTCCCGCCTGCTGTTGCCTCACATCAGCACTGTTTCACCGTCCATCAGGATAGTACTATTTCTACTCGCTTGTTTGTTCAATCTTTAAATTCATTTTTGCTTTGCTCATTGGTTGCTTTTCTGTCCTCTTCCAGTTTTCCCTGGTCGTGGTGAGACGGTGTGGATCTGGTCTCCCCTCCGGTAACATCTGAGAATGGATCGCCTACGCGTAAGATGTTGCAGTGGTTAAAGATACCACCTGGAGACGTGGGGTGAAATCCCGGTGCTGGAAACCTTAGTTTTCCCTGGTGGAGACGAGACGAGATGGTGTGGATCCTCTGGCATCATCTAAATTCGTCCTGCATCCATACTATTTGCACTTTTCTTTAGTATTACCATCTAAACATCTGGACAATGATCAAAATCCTTCGTGATTTTTCTCTACCAATGACATCTATTGCAGCATGTCCGTCCTGGGAGAGGGATCCGTTACTCTGTCAACTCTCCCTGAGATTTCTTCTATTTTTTTTAATCCCGGTAAAGGGTTTTTTACTGGGAGTTTTTTCTCAGCCGAGCTAAGGGTGTAAGGGCAGGGTGTCATATTGTTTCATATTTTATCATGTTGTGTCATATTGTACCATACTGTATCATATTGTATGGACTGTAAAGCCCATTGAGACGAATGCTATTTGTGATTTTGGGCTATACAAATAAAACTGATTTGATTTGATTTGATTTAACTCTGAAAAAGTCAGTTTTTCATAGCATGTCCCCTTTAATAGCCAGAAAGACAATTTCAAAAGTGATAACATTTCAATGACGAGTTTGCACCTTGTTTCCACTGCCTCTCAAGTGGACAAAATACCAGTTACACTTAGGTCCTGGCTCATTGCAGCCTCTGCAGTGTTGACCACTAGTTTCTTCAACTGGACAGCGGAGTGATAATTGACCTTGTGGTCTCAGACTTGTTGTTCTAGCCTCCAGGCCACTGCTGCCTCGTATACAATACATAACTCTTCTTGTGTCTGTTCTGCCTTTCTTCCTCCTGGCATCTCTCCAGTTCCTCCAGGCCATCGGAACAGTTAAAGGGGATGAATCTCAGTGGAGGCTGGCCGCCTGTTTCGGATCCTAATGAGCGCTTTTTGCAATTCCTTCCCGCATCTTTACAACCGCACAGAGCCCCAAATCAGTCCCACCAGACAATAATAAAGACATATTAATAGATTCTCGTAAAGTTAATGCTCCCTCCCGGTGTTAACTTTTTATGTTTTATTTTATAACTTCAAATTTGTTTTTCTTTACCCTGAGCAGCACTACCAAAGAGTTTGCGGAGGACAGAGGGTGATGAAGGAAGGGATATGAGGGCAGTTTGATGGGGGAAGGTCACTGCTCTTGGCACAAAGAGTAATCTGATCCAAGATTACAAACATGCCCATGGCAATAACACATATCCATTGTTTCACTTTAGGACAAAGGTGGTTGAAGCGTCTCTGCAAATATTGCAAATGTTAGTCTAAAAGGCTCTGTTTAACTTGTTCTAATAAAGATGTATGTAGTCTTTGCATTTGGAATGAAAAAAGGTGTATATGTGTATGACATTAGAGGATAACTTTATAGTTGTATTTAGGCACGGTGGAATATGAGAAAGCAGTTTTTTCTCCTGTCCTTACCCTGCAGCTGTGATGTTTTTATTGGCTCAACAGGCTGGTCTTAAAGAAGCCTGTCACCGTCTGAGCACAATTAACATAATAAGCATTTAATATTGAGAGTCATTACATGGGGGGCTCTTAAATGGTAGAGGTAGTAACCACACTGTGACTCAACACACAGAACACACACAAACACAGAACATACACACACAAAAACACAGACACACACACACACATGCACAGAGCCGTAATTAAATCTCCCAGCCTAGTGCGGGGAGCAGTCGAACTGCTAGATTTCTGTCCTGACATGTCCCCTGACCTCAGCGCAGAGGGAAGCAGCCACAGGCATGAATCCACACTTTAATAAGTCATAACTCTGACATGCTGCATCGGCTCCAATCTGCTGCTCCCGGCAATCATTTGAGTGTGAAGTTGGAGAAAAATACAACGAAAAACACTCAAAATTTTGCAAAGGTATCCCATTTTAATGAAGTCACACAACAGACGGTTCACTTGCAAAGGGCTGTATGACTGGCATAACACTGCTTTTGACATAAGTTTGTCTTTTGGACTTTTGTTGCTCTCTCTCCTCATCAGTCCCAAACACAATGTGCAACATAAAAGGCTGCCACTTCACAGAGCCTGCTTTCAACTTCAATATGCGCCTCCCGAGACCTCCACTCACTGTCACAGCACACTCAGAACAAAGCACACCATCCAGTGTGTGTGTGTGTGTGTGTGTGTGTGTGTGTGTGTGTGTGTGTGTGTGTGTGTGTGTGTGTGTGTGTGTGTGTGTGTGTGTGTGTGTGTGTGTGTGTGTGTGTGTGTGTGTGGGGAAGGTGTACTAGTGGGGAGGCATACTGCATTATTGCAATGAGATATTGTTTCATACAAGGTTGCTGCTTACCCTCGTTTGGTTTCTAACTTGACTGACATCGATTTGGGTTGGCTGTGTTAGAGTTTAAATGATGTTACACACTGCGCGCCAGTCTGAGGAGCTGTATCAAATGAGGCTTACCTTTTGACATGTGCCAGGTGCTTGTGGTATTGCAATTATGCATAATATTACAGCTTTACATAAATCTACCTGCACGGATATGCAGCCCTCATACATTGCATCTGGGCTATTATTACACCAAACATTACAGATGCATGAAGACTTTGAGTGTGGATCAATAGTAAACATCATAAAATAGTTTCCAGGCAGAAGAAGGAAAAATATGTGTGTCTTGAAGAATAAGAAGAGTATCTAATGTGTGTACACTGTACATAATAAAATTAGCTTTTGTTTCGTTCCACATCATCCATTGTTTGGACTGGCTAAATTAATTATACAGTAATATTATGGGCAGTTGGAGGACCAGAATTTGTCTGGCCAGGCTTGAAAGCAAAATATGACTCAATCTAAACTGCAATCCAAATGGTCTCTTCTTTTATGTTGTCCTTGGCTTGGACGCAAACACGTCTTCAAAGGGAGTAGTTGACCCATGTTCTGCCTCACTCCACCCAACACACACACACACACACACACACACACACACACACACACACACACACACACACACACACACACACACACACACACACACCCTATACCCTCAGCCAACACACTGGTTCTTTCAAATCCCCTTGAAGATGGACACATCAAAGAAATTCGTTGGCAACCGTGACCTGGTCTGACCACTATGACTCGGGACCTAGTTTCTTCAAACAACCACAGTTACAAGCTATGACTGTGCAGGTCACCTGTCTCCACCACAGCCTAGGGGGGAAGAGGGGGTGAGGAGAGTGAGGAGTATATGTAGTGGGGGTCTATCCCCCCCTCCTGCTCACACACCTGCAGCGGTGCAATTTCCTTCGCACTCCTCAGGTTCCTGAACTCCTCGTCTCTTTTTTTGACGTGTACCCCTCTACTCCCTCCTCCTCCTCCTCCTCCTCCTCCTCCTGTCATCCTTCTCTCTGTGCCTCATCTGGGCGGCATTAGCCTCACCGCTGACACGCATGGCTCTTGATAGGCGAGAGAGCAGCGTGGAGACATGCTAAGTGTGCCAGTGGAAAAATTCTCGCTTCAACCTTTAAACAGCATGCTCCCCAAAAAAGCCAGACCACAACAACAATAATGCTGCCACCTGGCTCAGCTGGCCATTTTGGATGCGGTGCAGCAAGAGCTGTCACAGAGAGGAGTGATACTTTTAACTGTGTGGGAGTCAAAGTGAGGGAAAGAGGGAAGCAGCAGAAGACCGTCTTGAAACACAGGAGTGCAGTCGGTGGCGGTGGTTGTGGAATGAGCTTGACAGGAGGTGGGTCCTGACCTGTCACTCACGGTGATGCATTAATCTGTTGACAAGCCCAGCTGCTCTCACAGCTCAAGCCTTCCCAGAGAGTCTCGGCTCAGAGCAAATTGGCCCGTCCGCACCAGTCAGACTCAGAACTGCCTGACTCAGATCTATGGGCTTATAGGCTGTTACCTGAGGCGAGTCGGGCCAAGGGGGCTGACTCCCTCCCAGCCAGCTCTCCCTAAATTATAGCCTTGCTTGTTGCACAACGCCTGAGGCTGTGTGTGTGTGTGTGTGTGTGTGTGTGTGTGTGTGTGTGTGTGTGTGTGTGTGTGTGTGTGTGTGTGTGTGTGTGTGTGTGTGTGTGTGTGTGTGTGTGTGTGTGTGTGTGTGTGTGTGTGTAGGCCTGTGGTGGCTAACTCATTGCTTTACACATAAACACAAGCGCTGGCACCGAGACACACAGAGAAAAACCCAGAAAGAGAGAGAGGGGGCCTATTTCTTCCACTTATCTTTGAACAGACTGTTCCAGTTCAGCAGCCTTGGACATTCTCCCCTCCAAACTGAAGGCTGTATTCTGTAATTATCCCATAATATGGCTGCTAGCAGTACATGCTCTGTTGTAAAGTCCTTGAGGAAGAAGCCTAAGGCATTTCCCACAACCTGTACACTGTATTTAAGGTACAACTGCAACAATGTGACAGTCTGTGAGCACGTATAAATAACCTCTACAGTATGAGTCTGTGTATCAGCTTTCTCCACTTAAAGCACAACATCGGAACATCTCTTGTTCACCCGTAAAGAATGATATTCTATATGTTGCCCACAACTGTTTTGATGTAGGATTCTTTCCCCTCGAGAACAGGTTTTTAGTTGATTGTCCATAACAAGATTAAAATCTTATACTTTCAGAAAATGTATAAATGTAGGGGGAAATAAATGTAACCATTTGTTTTGTCACTGTGCTCTGTATTCGGCTTACATTTCAAAAATTAGTTAGTTTATTTGAAATGTATTCCTTTATTTTTGTTTATTTTGACTGAATTCTTAAGGGACAGTTATAGTTATAGTTATTCATTTTCTGGGACAGCACTGACGGCAGGACAGCTAAGCTTTTGATACGTTTATGTCCTGCTAGTAAGAAGCCTGTCATTAGGCTGTCAACCTTATCATATTGTGGCATAAGCGATTTTTTCTGTCTATCAGCTGAGATAACTTCATTTTAGGGACACACTCGTTTTTATGTCATCAACAACAGGACAATCCACCCTAACTATAGTGTGCATGTGAATGAGCTGGATGACAGTCTTTCACATCACTAACAAAGTTGATTGGTTTCACAAAACTGAGATCTGCTATGTTTAATTATGCAGTAATATGTTTATTAATTAATTATTTTTTTTTTTTTTTATGTAATTTGATTCGCATTCACTTCTATTTCCACATAGACAAATTACCATCAACACAAAATTCATCCACGGCTGTCACATGAATTATGGTAGTTACAGAACACAGTTTATCACTCCTCAGCACATCCATCTGTTACTGTTACACACACCACATTCACACTTTGCACTGCCTGCAGCACATAATGATAACTTCAATGCTTTTCTGACAGAGGGCTCTTATCTGCTCCAGGATTTTGTCATCGTGAACTGATTACTGGAATGAATTAAAGCCCCGTTGTTGATATAAGCTTGGATACCGCAACACCGAAGTGTTTACATAGCGCTACATCTCCCTTCTGCAACAGTTTTCCTCCCCACCACCACTGTAGGTGTAATGTCCAGTTATTAATAAGTAATTTGTTGGGTGTGATCACTTCTGCAGTTTGTTTTTTTCTTATGACCAAACCATAGTGAAAGATAAATTAAGCATCTTTATACTTTAAACTTTACCAATTCTCTTATTAATCCTTTAAAGAAAGAAATGTGAAGGTCTTGTGACAGGCTTGGTTAGAGATTAAAGAGGACCTATGATACTTTTCGACTTTTATGACCTATAAACGTTGTTATAATGATTTATAGTCATGTTTAAACATACTAGAGTATCAAGTAATTACGTACATGCATTTCGACGTATTCCCTGCTGACCGTCTGGGGTGGCTATGCAGAGCACTAAAAACTATGGCAGCCGGTCGAGCCGAACTTCTTCAAATTTCCGGGATGTGTGAGTCACGCAGGGATCGTTTCTGTCATGTTTCCATATGTGGTAATGCTGCAGCCTGCTACTCAGGCAAGCTCCCAGGTTGCTATATATAGCAGAGGGTGACTTTACTAGCCTAGTGCTCGCTTAGCTCAGCCCGTAGGGAGTTTGTTTATTAAATAGTAGACCTGAGTTCGCGCTCTGCCTGCACTGTTTCTTGGCAGACTAGACATTTAGAATTTTTTCACTATATTTTATCAAAGTAGGCCTACAGGTTCCTATCGTTTAACACTGATTCAGTGTCATAAACATTTTTGTATTATTTGTGTGCCACTGTCACCTGCCATTTATACTAATAATAGTACCTTACAAAGCATAAAATTGTCATAAAATCTACTACACCAAATACCATTGCTGTAGTACGCTAACTGCTAGATGCACCGGAAAAAGGAGGGGGGGAGGAAGCACGACTTCCCTTCGCAAGGTAACCAATCACAACGGAGTTGGGTTTGCAGGAAGGGGGGAGGGGGCGGACATGGCAGAAGCAAAGTGTTTACAGGGCCTGCTGGATCGCCAAAATAAGAGAAAGAGCTTCCCAAAAATCTACATAGTTTTTTGTGATGTGTTTCGTGTCAGGTTGCTCTATAGCAGTTTTTAACAAGAAATTAAGACCAGAAAAGCAGTATAATAGGATCTCTTTAAAGATTTAGGATACTTTAGGAAATTAATGTTAATTGACAGTGGTGTGAGCCAAACAAATCTGCCTCTAGTCCTTAGATCTCAGGGGTATCCCCTGTTATTTGTCCATATTGTATGGATGAGGGGACTGAGACCTGCAAATCCATGAGGTCTGGTTGCAGTTAATATTGGCGCCTGACTAAAGGTGCTTTACAAAGGGCTTACAGTAAAGACATAGTTACACAGTTGAAATGTGAAAAATATGTTGGTTAATCTTAAAATCACATAAAGTATATTAAGGTTAGAGTGTGTATAGTTTTGAAACTTATGGTGCAATATTGCTTTACAAGATAGGCATAATAGTCAATGGATGATAATTCTGGTGCATATTCTGGCGCATTATGTTGCATACAATGCTAGCTACTTCAACATGCTAGCTAAAGCTATTATTATCATACTGTTAATCTTCCATCATCTGCCAAGTTTAACTGATATGTGTGGTTAGTTTCACACTCACAAATAGCTGCTGTGGGAGTTTACCTATGTTCCACGGGTCCTATGTTCCTCAGGTCCTATGTTCCCTGCTTTTCCAAAAAAGGGTCCTATGTTCCCCGCTTTGCATGTAACATAGTTCCCCAGTCTGTTATTTTTTCCAACCCTAACCCTAACCGGCAAATAGGCCTATGTGGGCCTACAAGCCCTTACCCTAATCCCAATCCTAACCCTAACCCTTTAATCTACTGTAAAAAAAACTGCTGAATTAAATCAGCGAAGGCATAGGTTTATGTCATGCAATTCGGCAATTATGGAAATTATGGTGGGAAAAATAAGCCCTTTCTAAACATTATTAGGACCCGTTAAGGAATTGCGGGGAACATCGGACCCCCCCGGTATGTATTGCGACTGGGGAACATAGGACCCTTTTTGGGAAAAACTGGGAACATAGGACCCAGGGGACAGAGAACCCGTGGAACATAGGGATGATCCCGCTGCAGTAATGTTAACTTCTTCAATTGATTTCAAGCTAGCTGAGCCACTTCACAGAACCTCAGGCCAACCGCATGTAAAGAAAAACCTTAGCTAGCTAAAAAGACTTACTAAGCTAATTAATTCATTAGTTAACTAAATATAGTCAGTGCTTATTGATTTAACTATGTTAAGTATGGCATATACCGATTCAAAACTAACTGAAAACAATTTTGTAACAATGTAAAATAAATTAAAATTTGAAGCAAAACAAAGAACACAATCTAATAATATGAAAAAGGAAAGTGAAATATTGATGAACGACTTCTTGATCTGAAACCAAAACTGAAAGCTTTTTTAATTTAGCTACTCTGAAAATTCCAAACTCATTTTACCTAGCCTACACACTTTTACACTTTCAAAACTTGTCTTTGGGTAGCGTAGGTGCCCTCAAACAAAGCACCAAATCCTGCAATTAAAAACTTGTACTGTACATGTGAGCAAGAGTAAAAAGGTGAGGGAGTGGATAAGACAAATGTCTGTGTATAGACAGAGACAGAGTGCTTCTACAGTCAGCATTTCCCGGGGTCCAGAGTCTTTGATGTTGGTCGAGTAGTGCCCACATGGACAGCCACTCTCTGCCAGGAAATTACAACTCTGTCCCCCCGGAGCCCCGCTGACTGCTGGGAGAAACGCTTTTTCCTTTTGATGTTCTAAAGAGGGATCTCCAATGCAATTTAGCCTTTCATCTCTTTTCTTTTCTCTTTTGTCTGTGATTCATCCAGAATCTGGCAAACGTTTCCGACATTTTCTAGAGTCACAAGTGATATCATACTTTCAGCTTTGTAAAAATAAACAGAGAGACATGGGGAATGTACTGTGTAGTATTTGTCCCCATACTCATCAGGCATCAATGATGGTCTTTTGGGTAATAAGTCCAGGTTTGATAAATTGTGTCACTGCTATTGACAAAACAATCTCACGGCCAATTTACTAGCCAGACCTGGAGCTTTTGATCATATCACAATTGAAATGTTTCAACTGTAAAGCTGCCTTAATCAATATATTTGTGTTAACATTAACACTGTTTGAAATGACTATGTTTGATGGGGAAGCTTCTGCCATCTGCATGGGACAAAATGGCTGGAGAAAAAGCTAGTGACTATAGCTGGTGGAGTGTGTTTAGACACTAAAGAAGGTGGGTGGAGGTCAGACCAGAGCTAAACGGAGAGTAAATAATATCAATTTACATTCATTGTGCGGCCAGGCACACATATAGTACTTCAGTTGAATGCTAATGCTTTCTCTATATCTGCTACATGTGTTTTTACGGCAAACGTTTGAAACTTTGTACGGTCATAGTATGTCAATATTGTGCTTGCAGTTTGATGTGCTGGTTTAAAGTGCTCAGAACTTATTTTTTTATATTCAAACATATCTACAAATATTATACTGATGAATAAAATGTGATATAATTGAAAGCACGTGAAAAGCTTATGAAATGGACATTGTGGTTTGAAAGAACTCCATCATACACTGGAGGTTCATGGCTGTGCTTCATCTTTGACACTGTATAATATGGCTGTAACTGTTCTGCTTTCAATATTATTAACTGACCTTGTTGACCTTGAAGCTTGACAATGGGTAAAAAACAAATAAATAAAAAATACAACAACTCTCCCTTCCACCCTTTCGACAAGTGCAGCTCTTTTTTCCCTCTGAGCCTCTGTTTGGACCATAACGCCACAGATCTGCCAGGGTACAAACTCAAACTCCAACATCTGTCTTCTCTCTATTGTAGAATAAAGTGCTTGGCACTGCTTTGCTTTGGACGGTGTTCAGTTTCAAGATTTTTATACCCAACCGAAAAAAGAAACTGGCTCCTCAGGATTCATATGAGCTGATGGGTTCATGCTGGAACAAACAGCTGTTTTGTGTTGCCCTCCATTTGCTCTGACTTTTATTTATCAGCTCTCGGGGTTCACACTGGTGATCTATGATAGAGTAACGGTCTCGCATCTTGAATATAGACTGCAGACCCAGCTGGGGGGGGGGGGGGTGTTTGCCTTCGAACGGAGCGCGATTAATGTTCAACAGGCTGTTGTTTGGTTAAAGGAAGGAGGATTGCTTTTCAAATGCTGCACCTCCCCGCTTCTACTCCACCACCACAGCCCTCTGCCCACTTCTCTAAAAATAGAGTTTACCATATGAGTTTTTTTTATAGTGTAGTTTTTGGCATTTTTCATGCTTTATTGGTAGTATTAAGAGACAGAGGTGAAATGGGGCAGAAAGGGGAGTGAAATGCAGAGAACGACCACGGCGGGAATCGAACCCGGGTCTGCTGCTGGGCCTGGCCTGGGGGGGGGGGGATGCCCTACCAACTGAGCTAAGGGTGCCCCTACCATATGCGTTTTGACTGGGAGGGCTAGGTGATATAACCAACATTCACTGATTAAACTTACCCTGCGTTCCATATCTCTTTCTTGAATATAGTTGGGCATCTGTTTTATTTCAAGCATTCTGCATCTGATCTTACTAACATGTATTGGGACATCCTACATTTTTTCTACCACATACTAAATAGCAGGGACGATGTGTGGGTATTGCAACGCAGCGTTATAGTTTCTGGTTTGGTTTATGTCCTCTAACGTGACTGGGTTCTAACCTTTTTTTTGACCAGCTGGGCATAATAAACAAATGTGACCACGGCAGATCATTTGATTGTTTTTAGGAGAAGAGGAGACCTTTTATGACACAACCACGATGTCACCACCGCCCTTGATTTATTCTGAGATTCCCTTTAACACTTGCCCCCCTCTCAGCCTGGAATCCCAAGAGCTATAAGTGCCTCTGACTAGTTGACCCTTGAGCGTTGAGCGTTAGACCCGTCCCCTCTGGCTCTGGTTAAATGGCCCTCTTTGTAAACTCCTCAACACATAAAGCAGGATATATCAGCAGTGATGGACAATCGCTTTTTCACAGAGGTGAGACAGCTGCCTTTGACTTTTAAGCGCACTACCAAAAGTGCAAAGGCATTGTCATCTCTGCTTGTGTGCACACAGTCACAACAAACAACGTTATTATTGGGGTCAGGCGGGAGCACCGATGAATGATGATCAGACTTACCATATTTGACAGAGTGCAGGTAAAACATCATTAACCTAAAGCCCAAACAACACCAGTCCGTCTCTGAGTGAGTTGTATTTCTCCTAATTGTGTACGATGGGACTCTGCAGCCAGGGGAGAATTTGTTTTGAGTTAGCCCCAAACCTGAAACATATGAAAGATATAATTCCTTGGCAGGCTATAACGTGGCGAGAGCGGGCCTGACCTCTTTCCTGTGGTTATTTTGTTGCTGAGGAGGGAGGGGGGAGGGGGAGGGGGGCTGGGGAAGGTATCAGGGGATTGCTTATCACTCTGACACAGGATGCCAGCAAGGGGTCATGGTGCAAGAGGGGAAGTGACAGCGTGGCACTCGCTTGTTTTCATAGGGAGAGAGGCGATTATTGTGACACACGGCCGCGCACCTAAACCAAAACAGGAACAGTAATGACGTCCCCCTAAAAAGATTGTCACCCGCGTTATGGATTGTATTATTTTCTGCTGCATATTAGTCAGACTTGCCGATTGTGCTTGGTTAAGCATATGTGTGTTAAAATGCTACATTCTGTTTTACCAATATGTTTCACTTTTCATTATATAACTGCAAATGTGCACGAGACAGCGCTAGAAGAATGACAAGAGCTGCAATGGAGCATATGTAGTGTCATGTACTGGTTTGGGGTGTATGTGCCTGGTGAGGGGATGTGGTTGTAATGTCAGTCTTAAGGGGGGGGGGTATAAACTCACTCTGTCACAGGTGCATTTCCCTTGAGTATCTGTGGTTTTACACACAGGTCAGACAGCTGCGTGTGTTTGCGTTCAGTCTGTAACAATGAGACGACAGCTGCTGGAGTTACAGAAAGAAGAGTGCATGCAACAATATTAGTGACCAAAACTTATTTCCAGAGTATGTGGGGAAATGCAGGACAGACGTTTGTGCAGACACATGTTTGTTTTTGTTTTTCTGACAACATATACTACGAAGCTATTTGCTGTAATGTTTATATGCAGGACGGTGGTGCAACACTGAATATAGCTAAAATGCTTGGAAATATTTTTATCCTTGGCTAATTAGAAATTGCACATGTCAGTGTTGAAAGGACTGTGATCCTACTGTAAATTAATAGTACTAACTTTAACAAAAACAAATAAAAGTCTTGAAATCAAAATCCTTACAGTGAAAGTAAAAGTGCAGAAATATCATCACCATTGTAATTCAGCATATTTTATAAACTTGTCAAGTAACTCGATAATGTGGATTAGAAAATGATATGTGTCCCTCTGAAATGCGATGGACCTAACCCTAAATTACTGTAAACCGGTACAAAATAGAAAATAGTCAAGTAAAGTACCGCAGATCACATTTAAATGTATACTTGTGCAAATCTACTTCGTGAAATAATGTATTGATGTTCACACTATTGAGTCAGCCAGCATAAACCAGAAGCATCAATACGAAAGGTCCTCATAAATATATTACTTAAATATGTGTTATCCTTGATGTAGTTCAGCACAGGTACAGATTTTACTTTACGTGCAGAAATTAAAGAATGAAAGTTGTAAGTGTCACGCTTCTTAAAAAAAGCTTTTCAAGAACAAAAGTCTCATCATGTCTAAAAAAAAAGAAATAAAGTCAAAAGTGCATTAGCTCATAAATCATAGATGACCATGTTTGTCTTGTGACTGGTCCCCACAGAAAGGAGAACAGAGGGTTAGAGCTGGTCAAAACGCCTCCACCCTCTGTGACTTCTTGACCCCCTGATCCCTGGCTCTTCCTTCAGACCACAGACTTGTAGGTCAGCGGGTTTGACCTCACCCGCTTTCAGCTCAGCGGGCTAATGGCCTGCCACTGTCACTGCCTGCCACAGTCTGACAGCTCTGTGAGTCCTCATCATCACACTGGGCAAACTTGAGAGGCTGGGCCAAAAGGGCTGGTGCAAAAAGGGGCCTTCGTCTGTGTGCTTCAGATCCCTATATGCATTAGTGTGACAAAACACTGATTTCTGTTATGCTAGAAAGCACACACGAACACAGACGCTATAGTTATCAGACATGGACACAGAGGGATTATGTGTTTTGGACTCAGGGCAAGCATGTGGAAGCATGTTACCCACAGAATATTAAAACAAGGGCGACTCTGGTGGTCACACCAATGGCCAATGCAAAAAGGAGTGTCTGTGTTAAGAGGTCCTGTGATGCCCGAACAATGGTTCCTCTTCATCTGGTCATGTGGTGTGTGTGTGTGTGTGTGTGTGTGTGTGTGTGTGTGTGTGTGTGTGTGTGTGTGTGTGTGTGTGTGTGTGTGTGTGTGTGTGTGTGTGTGTGTGTGTGTGTCTTGCAGTGCAGCTTGGTCACATGAAAATAGTGCTAAGGAGAGACTACTGTTCACAGCTGGCACCAGCGGTTAGACCTTTGCCGCACACATACACACACATGTACACAGTCTCTCACTCTCACACACACACACACACACACACACACACACACACACACACACACACACACACACACAACCACACACAGCTATTGCCAGAAATGAGAGAGTCTGGAGGACAATAATGACAGTGCGGGCAAGCTTGATATGTTTTTGGAGGTGTAGTTTAGTGCTTCACACAGAGATGGATTCACTAACAACTGTACAGCAGATACATCTGAATGCTAGAGTAGATTTTATTTTGTGATAAAAATGTTTTTTTAATGATAATAAATAATAATCAAGTCAAGTCTCAGCTGCTCTGGTGAACAAAGCCATAGGCAAAATCTTCCAGACAAAAGCTCTAAACATACTAATGCTAACATTACCTTCCCGTCCGACGATCTGATATCCCGAAAACAAAAGCTATAGTTGGTTTGCTATTTTTGTTTTAAGAGCCATACCTCGCTTTTGCTTAAACAAAGTCACATTCTTAGCACGTCAAAATGCAATAAATAGTAAGGGTATAAAAACTGGAGAGTGGAGAGTGTTTATATTTTTTCGACTACGGATTGTGGCCTTTCGGTCCAATGGGATAGCATATAAACAGTATGTTGGACTATTGAGCTGCCAGAATAATGGACTGTCGAAATTATTGCCAGTCCCCGCTGATCGCTAGCTGTGCAAGCTAAGCTAACCATTTTAAGACCACACTGGCTGTGGGTTTGACAATGTTTTAAAACGATGCTGACACATTTATGTGGGAACTGATTATCAAGAATTATGTTAGTGTTGTGTTGTTACTACCACATAGCTTTGCCCTATTCCTTATGTGGTGACTTGTGTGTGCTTAACCCAACCTACATAGGCCTACTACATACAGTTGAGGGCCCAATTGTACCAGTCAGTAATCACAGTCCCATTAGGAGGCTTTTGGCCATAGGGGGTTGTTTTAAAAACCTTAATCCTTTTAACAGCAGGGGGCTTTTGTTGGCCACTGCCCAGCATCCAGGTGATACATTATAGGAGGGCAGTGGATGCTATTTGCTGTGTGTGTGTGTGTGTGTGTGTGTGTGTGTGTGTGTGTGTGTGTGTGTGTGTGTGTGTGTGTGTGTGTGTGTGTGTGTGTGTGTGTGTGTGTGTGTGTGTGTGTTTGGCTCACAGTTTATTATTGGAAACCAGCCAGCTGACAGCATTTTGGCAGCGCCTGTTGAGTCTTTGTGCGAAAAACTTTTCCTCAGCCCAGCGAACCAAACACGCTGTGTAATTGTTGTCAGACACAATCTACTACAATGTGCAGTTATTGCAGCCAGATGAAGAATATGGATCCCTGTGTTAGAGTCATTTCGGGAAAACAAAAGCATTGTGGCCTTTTTTTCTTTCTTTCTTTCTTTCTTTCTTTTTTTCTTTTATCCTTTTCTTCGTTTGCTCTTCTGGTGCCTAATTAGGGAGTTATAGATTAAAGTAGCCAGCATGACTCAAGAGCAGCCATCTCTCCTTCCCGGCTTCCTTCTTTTGATGGAGGCAGATCCGCTGCTTTAATTACCGGTTCTTCATTCATTCATGTTTCACCCAAATTGCTCCATGGTCACATGATGGGGATTATCCGCTGCTCGTGGTCACGGTCGACCGTTTGAAGATCACAAAGCTTTCTGGAGCGACGATCACATGAAAACACACCAACTAACAAACACTATCCCCTCATCAACGCATATAACACTGCCTGATGCAACACAAAATCGTTTCAAAATTGAGGCTATCAAAGTTAATTATCAAACTGCATATTCATGAAATCCCAGGCTGGAAAAATCAGCGTAGACTAGAAAAAGAATAAGAATAACTATTATTATTCTTACGGAATAATTCAGTTACTGACCTCTGAAGTCCTTTGAACTTTGGATTGCTTTTCTGGGTATTTTATTATTTTTTTTAATCTGCTGTAACTTTGCCGTTTTGCATGCAACATCACATCCCTCAGGGAAACAGATGCATAGTTAGCCCCATATAGTACAACCGGTCAATATACCGAGGAAAAAAAACCTAAGAGAATGATTGCTCCTCCTTGGCAGTGTTTCTGCTAATGAAAACCATACACAGACCCTCCGGCCAGGCGGAGGGATGAGCAGTGGAAAGAGTAGATGAGCCCGAGGCCCTGAGTGATACATTACGGCCTAACCTTGAGGGACTGTTTGGCTGACAGTCGGGATCAGTAAAGTGCAATAGATGCCACATGCCGCAAGAGGCCAGAACGCACGCGGGAGTGGGAAATCCATCACATCTCCATGACAAGACAGTCTTTCTTTAAGTTTTTTGTTGCTTTTGAGAAATGTCTTGATATGGGGTTACTATAGTGTTAATGTATGTACACATGTGGGGCTGAAAACAGAAATACAAAACAAGTGAGTGTAAAAAAAAGAGAGGAGAGGAGTGAGCAAGGAATAAAGGCTATTAAAACCATGTGTTTGGGTCAGTGCCATGCAGCCGTGGGTGCCAAGAAGGAGAGATGGCAGGGTGATTTTTTTTTTGCAAGCCCTGCACATTGGGCTGGTTGGGTTTCAGTTGAGGAGGAAAATGACAAGAACTAGAGCAGAGTTGCATGTCAGGGGGTGTGTGTGTGTGTGTGTGTGTGTGTGTGTGTGTGTGTGTGCCTGTGTGTGTGTGTGAGTGCCTGTGTGTGTGTGTGTGTGTGTGTGTGAGTGCCTGTGTGTCTGTATGTCTGTGTGTGTGGAGTGTGTGTGTGTGGGGGGGGGGGGGTGTACGGCCTGGCAAGCCTTGGCCATGGGGATGTGGAAATAAAGTTTTTACATCCCCTGCTGTTTTATAGTGCCATTAACTAGAGAGCAGGTGCAAGTCTTTTCAAATCTCCATTTACTAGTAAAAATCACATCAGAATGAATTGCACATTGCAGGCGCAGGTCCGTGTGACGACAAATGAGGAGTTGAAGCGCAGGCAGGCAGTAGCTGGTGGTGAAGATGAGAAGCAGGGAGTTGCTCTGGAGGAGTATAGTATACTCTCTTGGGGGTCAGAGGTTAGTGCTGCAAGAGTTGAATCACCCCAAGATCACAAACGTATCTGTTGTTGTTGAAGTGCACGGATATGTGTGTGTGTGTGTAATTATAAATGTGCTCCCTTAAATTTTTAGACACATAATAATGCATGCGTGCACACAAATCAGAGAAAGGCACTCCCTCTCACGCAAAGCAAGAGCCGTGATTGTGTCAGCAAGAATCGGGCGTCCTGCCAAAGGAATGGGGGGGAGGGGGGTGAAAAAGTGAAGGTGGGGGGAGGGGTCCACAGGTGCTGAGCCCTGAGCCTGCATGGGGGAGGAGTGGAGTTGATGGAGGAACAATCAAGGAAAGGCAAGTGAACGCAACTTCTGCAAAACCTCCTTCCTGGTCTGTATATCCCCGTGTGTGTGTGTGTGTGTGTGTGTGTGTGTGTGTGTGTGTGTGTGTGTGTGTGTGTGTGTGTGTGTGTGTGTGTGTGTGTGTGTGTGTGTGTGTGTGTGTGTGTGTGTGTGTGTGTGTGTGTGTGTGTGTGTGTGTGTGTGTGAGGAGGGGCAAATGAGAGCCAGCAGACATTTTTTATGACTCCATAACAGCCAGTGGCCTCAAAGAGGACAACCAAGACAACAGCACGCTAAGGCCTCTGACATTAAAAAAAAAAAAAAGCTTATAAGGGAATAGCGTGACATCCGAATGGGTCAACAAAAGGAACAGCATTTTTTTTTTGCTGAAAGATATCTGAGCCATGACATATGCGTGCCCGCTGCATGATAAATGCTTTTCCGTGAGCTCTTCCAATATAAGTGTGGGAGAAGCATGGGATAAGCCTTGTCATAGTTTTTTTTGGCGTTTTCTGAAATACGATGTGTGAAGATGCCTTTTTTTATTTCAACTATTGACTTTTTTTGAACTGGTAATTTTCCATCGCTTCTCCGTCCTCCACTCTGCACACACACACACACACACACACACACACACACACACACACACACACACACACACACACACACACACACACACACACACACATGAGCACACATTAAATGAAGTCCTTTCAAAAGAATAAGAGTGAGGGGAGTTTTTTTTTAAAGAAGAGGAAAAAAACATGCTGGTAGATTGTATTTGCTCAGCAGAATTTAATATGAGCGAGCTGTGGAGGTGCTTTTCTTCTGTGGCCAAATCCCTGGAGACACATCCATCTCAGGGAGATGGTGGGGAGGACAAAGGAGGACTGCCCCCAAGGCTCAGCCCAGGCCTGCTTAAACACACACACACACACACACACACACACACACACACACACACACACACACACACACACACAGAGCATGATCACGCACGCAGATATCAACAGTTACAAGCACACACATAGACGTGCACACAGATGCGCTTATTCACACAAGCGCAGCGCTCAGACAGAGACCGCCTTGTCTGCCAACAACTACAGACTACTTGGTGAAACAGAGGAAGGAGGAGGGAGAAGGGAATTGGGCAAAATAAGAAAAAGAGTTGAAAGGGACACTCAGAGAGGTAGAGGCCCATATACTATAAAGTAAGTAAATGGATGGACTCAAGGAGAGGGCATTTAATAGAACACAACATGCTGGATGGAGGGACTTGAAAGCTGGGGGAGGGTTTAGGTGCCAGTGAGAGAAAGCATGATAGAGAGAAATAGGGACAAAGAATATTGAGGGGAGGTTTTTCTAGTGAGCCGTGATAGCCTGTGACAGCCCAATGAGACTGAGGAAACAGCAGGGAGACATGTTTGTATGTAGAGTTGTGGCAAACTTGCCAGGCAGCTTGTACAGCATACTTGACCCAACACTTCCCGTACATGCTCAACTTTCTCAGGGGTCTGTCTGACAGCTGACAGCTCAGGTAACAATGGTATATTATTATATACATTACAAATACATAAATAAATTGTCTTTGAAAACTTTAAAGCAGCTCTAGAAAATAAACAACTAAAAGAAAAAATCCTCCCGAACCTTCAAATGTACCCCACAAACTTACCTCAACATATCAAAACCAACTTCAACCCATTATACAAATTTGATATGTAGTTTAGAGAATTGGATAATTGTGTTTTGGTTAGTTGGTGTAAAAAAAAGTCCCGTAATCACTCCAATGAAAAACCCCCTTGGGGAATTCACGGCCTAGAACAGCCCCTGGCCTTAGCTTACTTAATTTCCTGTTCCTGGCGGAGGCAATGAGGGATAATACGCTACGCTTACAGCTCTTGATGATGTGGTCACATAGCCCCACTAATATGGCAATCAGAGGCGAAAGGGCAAGACACAGAGCTGCCTGCCTAAATCCCCCCTCTGGTGTGATGGATGTGACGGGCACCCTCCAGAGAGAACTATAGGAAGACCGTGCTGAAAGCATGTCATCAAGACCGCAAAATGCAATGCAACCTAAAAAGAAGATGGCAAATCTTCTTGTCTGAAGTGAAGGCTATAGAGCCAACCACTCCTCTGGTGATGGTGTAGTCTGGCATAGACAGCCAGTCAGAAGCCCCCCTGAGGAATATTGGCAAGACACTGTTATCTGCGGAAACTTAGAAACGATCATATTACTGGCCAAAGGGGGGCTATACAATGCTGTCAGACAATTGTTATGGGTTATGAAGAGGGATGAGTAAGAGTGTGGACTGATAGTTACCAAACCATATGTCCTATTAAGTCGCACTCACACTATTTTCTTTAGCTTTTTTTTTTGCTTTCCAAGACAATTATGAGGAGCTATATAACATGCAAAATACAGCTGAGGCCGTTAAGTAAAACATACTCCCAACAAAGCGTGACACCGAAACCAATACAAACGGGGGATGTGAGCGATTCATATTAAAAACTCAGCTTGAACCAAACTCGAATGTGACTGCTACCGCCACAGCTCCACTCCCCTCCTCCCTCCCCTCTCCTCCCTCCTCACTACACACACAGTACTCCCCAAATCATAAGCAGATCCTCAGCTATTCCACAAACGCTGGAGCTGCCTGGGTCACATTTTACCCCAGCCCTGGTCGCAGATACCCGTGACCAACCTTATTACACACTTACCCAATTACCTAGTGAGACTTAGCAGGTGGGGGGGCACACACACACACACACAAATACACACATGCAAACACACACACACACACACGCACACACACATACCCATACATGCTTGTGCACACAGGGTTAGCAGGGGGCTGCAGGGGTCGTCAAGTGCGAAGAGGGTGTGAGTTGACATTGACAAAAAGTTCATGGAGTTATGAACAGACCCGGCCCTCTCCCAGCTGGGCCAAGATACAGGTGCCCCCCCAGTTTAACCCCCCAGACCTCTCTACCCCCCTCCCATATACATATCGCTCTCTGGCTAGTGTGAGCCTCCACAACAGGTGCAGTAGGTTAGGCTGCAGGCCCCGACATGCGAGGAAACAGACTGTTATTGTGGGCCTTCCTTCCATCATCTCCTCTTATTTTGCTCCCCCCCTCTCCACCTCCTCCTCTTCTCTTCCCAACAGCCCTGGGGAGCAATTGAGAGGTCCAACCTGTACGTGTAACCCGAGTGCAACTCTTCTGTATTGTGCAAGGATGTTGAAAAGAGGAGGGGAAGAATGGAGGAGGATATGTTGCGCATGCATGCAGAGAGGATTTGATAGCCTGGCAGCGAGTAGAGTTTGTGTGTAGGTACGTGTGTGTGTAGGTGTGTGTGTGCGTGTGCGTGCGTGTGTGTGTGTGTGTGTGTGTGTGTGTGTGTGTGTGTGTGTGTGTGTGTGTGTGTGCGTGCGTGTGTGTGCGATTGTGTGTACCCAGTATATTTTGGTAGCAGTAGTGAATACATAGCAAGGCTGGGAAATGATAGACTTTTTCCACTATTGCTGGCGATGGCACACTTGCTGGCAGCTAGATGGTCGTTCATAAATCCATCCGTGTCTACTAACAGTGTAACATTGGCAATAATGATATTCAAATAAGCACTCACTCAACTGTGCGTATATATTTGAATAAAAAGTTAGAGCTTTGGAGCAAAGTTTTTTTTTTAAGACAAACCAAACAACTGACATTCTCAGTGACTTCTCTCTCTACTCTACTGTATATTTACACAGGAAAACTGTCTGCAAAAGCCTGCATTTCATTATGAGAAATCCAGATGTGCTTCTTGGCTGCCGGTGACTGTCTTCAGCTGTGTATGACACTGTTGTTGGCCTGCCTGCACCCGAGCACAGACAGCCAAACAACGCCTCAGGGCAAGAGTTTCTGCTCTCTCTCTTTCTCCGTCTCTCTCTCTGTCTCTCTCTGTCTCTCTCTCTCTCTGTCTCTCTCTCTCTCCCTCTATCCTCTCTGCCATATCTCCCTTTCTGCTGGTCTGCCTCTCCTTTGTCTCTTCATTCCACCCTCCTCCACTTACTCACACATTTGCGCCCTCTTGCCTTTCACACCTCAACTTTTTTTCTTTTTTTGCTCTGTATTGTCCGGCCTGTCTTTTCACCCATCGTCTCTCTCTCTCTCTCTCTCTCTCTCTCTCTCTCCCCCCCTCTCTCTCTCTCTCTCTCTCTCTCTCTACCTCTGTTGTTTACACTGCCACTCTTATCAAATCATCTGCTCTGAGAGAGACAACGTTGGTCTGACCACTGACAGTTAGACAGGCGTAGGGCATGTGGGAGTCGGCTCCAGAAAGTCTGCCCCTATACCTACTTCTACACTGGCTCTCCCTCTATTTCTTGTTCACACACACACACACACACACACACACACACACACACACACACACACACACACACACACACACACACACACACACACACACACACACACACACACACACACACACACACACACACACACAGAGAGCAGCCTGCATGGTGGACCAGTCATGTCAAATGTCAACTAAAAAGACATTAGTCAAAGGAGTCTTCTTGAAGCTTCAAAGAGAGTAAGCTGTTGTTGCTAATATCTCCCTGACAGGCTACATGGAAATGGTCATTGTTTTGCAAACAAGAAAAAACACACCTCAGGGGTCTGAGCATTGACATTGACAGTTTTGTGTTGGGCAGATTTTCAACCAGTGCATCTATTTTTTTCAGACTAATATGGGGGGAAAAGGTTAAAGTACACCAAGTTACAATAGCTGTTTCTCCTTCTAATGTATAAGAAAAAAATAACTTTTCCTGAATTTAACTACACTGCTGAAGGAGGTTGACAAATGACTATTAAGAGAAAGGTTTGTGATGTGATTTTTTAAAAGTATTTCTAAAACTTTGAATTATTAAAACTTGATCATTCTAAATAATGACGTTGGTTTTATGCACACCTTCGAGCATTCACACCAGTCGAAAACCATTGATCCGTTTCCCTGTGTGATCATCACTGCTGCAGGAGAGTGATCAAAGCCATGACACTTTCTTTTACATATGATTTTCTCTCGACCTGCCTGATCAATCACCATCTCACGGTGGTGCCATGAAACAAAACTCTCACTCACTTCTTTGCAGTTCAAAGTGACCTTAAGAAACCCTGAGTGTCGGATGGTTGTATCATTCTGCCCTCTAATGAAAATATTGTGCAATTGCAGGATAAACTTAGTCCAAACATTTCTAATTTTCCTTCAAGTGTCTGTTCTAAACATGTCCGCCCATCATTAATTTCTTATCTAAGATTTTGTTGTCAAACTTATCATTTTCACCTCCCAGGTAAAGCAATATAATAACCGTTTGTCATATAAGGCACAGCAACCAGATTCCACACGATCCTCAACAGGTTGGATATTGTAGGGAAAACGCAATTCACAAAAAGCAGGATGCATTAGAATTCACCCAAGCCAAGACTTGCTTCATAGATCTTGTTGACCTCCTCCAGCCAGACAGCTCTGTAGTCATAGCTGTTATTGAGCTGCACACTGAATCAGAGCAGACGCAGCTGACGGACCGCCGTCTAGACAAAGAGCAGGCCGCTTCCTAGTATTGTTTGTTGGTGGCAAGTGCTGGGAGAAAAACAGGAAGAGTGTGTGACTAAGGCAGTAAAAACCCGGGCCCTGGAGGAATGAAGGCTTCCTGCCTTTGGATGTTTTCTTTTCACACATGACTTGATTGACAGGCAGGCAGAATGATCACCAAAGTGATGTGATGTGAGATGAACAAAAGCCTGAACAGTATGGGCAGTATGAGACCAGGTACATCCCTGGTTACACTGCACTGCCTTCATTTCACCACACGGTGGCAGTACCACATAAAGAGATTTCAAGAACAGATTTATCTTTAACTCTCAATCTCGCACCTCTCAGCCTCTTTCTTCTTTCATATTACATTTGAATAAGTTTGCTTTTGATGGGGTGCTCAAATGTGTCTTGATAGTCGGTGTGTTTAGCTAAGCTAATTTAGCTGGTTCATATCAAACAGACCGCAAATTAAAATAGTTCCTATTATGTTGGCCAACCATTCACCACTACTTCAGAATATCTAACACAAAACACAAACATTTACATGGGCATTTCTAGGAAGTGATAGTCCAAACAACTTTCATCCTCTGATGTGTGTCGTTTATATGTCGAAAACATGTAGTACTAAGTGGATGGATTTACAGAAGTATTTATACAGCTAACTTAACCTACACTCTCCCCCTCATTTGACCTGTATCTACTTTCCTTGGGACCTACGTGACAGGCAAGCTCGCACAGGCCGGATATGGTAATAATGATGTCAACTCGCTGCTTCACCTTCATAAAGGTCGGAGAACTCGCACATTTCTCACATTCTTAGCCCTGCTGCACTGTCCTTCCCCCCACGGAGACAGGAGTAAATCTGTGTCCCAGACATAACATTAAGCAGTGATCATTTTCCCCCTCGCAAGGTGGTTGTTTTACCTCAGTGTTTGAGTTAGTGGCACTATAATTATGTCAGAATTTACAGCTGAAACACAGGTTGTGACATTCCTCTGCCAGCTGGAGGTCTGCCTGTAAATCTGGCACCTTTACCTGAGGAGCCTCCCCCCTCAAAGACCACAGAAACCGCTAGAAGAACCATCCATGCAAATTCACAGGTGCACGATGTGCGGTAAGGCTGGAATTCAATTACATTTTCTTAGTTAACAAGACACCTAATTAGCTTCATTTATCAATTATGCACCACAGTACATTCAACCTGTTTCCCTCTTCTTTCCTTCCAGCTGGATCCAACCGTCAGTAAAAAAAAGATATCTGAGAAGACAAGGACACAATCTCTAACAATGTGGTAACTCCAAAATGTTAAGATAGAGGTGGACCTACTCATGGAGGTCAAGGTAATGCTGCCAATTGGCTTATTTGAAACATCTGTATACATACTATTAGAAAGTAGTCCTTCTTAGAATAGAAAATAAAATGTTAGTCCAAAATGTCTTAAATGCTATGTATTTTAAACCTGCGCTTAAAAATGGAAATGGGTTCATGGTTGCATGTAACGTGAAAGGAGACATTCGGAGATTATTACCACCTGACAGTGCTGTTCCCGCAACTTAGCATCTTAAGCATTTTTCAGCTTTGAGTTTTACAGTTCTTTACTGTTTTACTCCAACTTTGCTGTGTTGGTTCAGCGTCAGTGCTTTTCTCATTGTTGTTTGCAGACAATTGGAAAGTTGGAAACAGAATGGGGCCTGATTAACTTACTAACTATGCAGATCTCGCCATTGGCCAAAAGCTGCTGAACACAGCAGAGCATTGAGCACGTAAAGTAATTATCTTGTTTTGCAGAAAGATGACTCCAAACTCATGCTAACGCTCGGTGTCTGCCTGTGAACACATTATGCCAACAGCAACACCTTCACAAGGTGATAACAATGTGTATTTTGTGAGTATTGTTCATTTCATTGGACCCAGGTGCACACAATATCTTGTAATGACTGTTTGAAATGAATTCTGGACAAAAAGACGCTTGTCTCCTTTCTCTCTTGAAATCATTGATATAGTGTTATAATGATATCATACATTCAAACGCTGTAAAAGACAAAAACCTACTTCATCAAGATTGTGTTCTCGTGATAGAAAATCCTCATGGCAATATAACAAGCAAGTAGATGAGGTTCTCTTCATGTCAAATACTGTGCCTGTTACTACCAGGGAACACTGCACTTTGGGACTTATGCATTGGAACCATAGATACACTCAAACATAGGAACAAGAGAAATCTGTGTTACTGCCTTGCCCTATACTCATTTACTGTAACTGTAGACTATCCAAAACAGGCTGACTCGTTCAATATAGTATGAAAGAGAAGATTACACTGGGCAGGTGTTGTGGGAATGGGACACACAGGTTCTTTTTAGTTTCCAATCCACTAAGGAATTCATCATCATCATCACTCAGATTTTGCAGATTAAAAACTTCTGAGAGGGTCCACTTAACGTTCCGCCTGCAGAACGACAGGGGTGAGCAAGTATGCCACTTATAATTGTCAAACAAGCTGGTGGTGGCCGCTCGCTCTCCGCAAGGTCACAGGATCTCCACACAGTAGAACAGGATGGAAGGGAAAGTGAGAGAGGCCCAGGGCTAGGCATAGTCTTCAGCCAGACCATCTGAGCCATGACTGTATAGGAAGGGTCCGCAACTGAGTCATTATGACACCCCGATGCCAATCGAACCCAGAAACCTTATGTGTCATTACAGCTCTTTTTAGAGAGTGTTGATGGAGTTGGTAATAGAAAATTGGTATAAGTCGACACAGTGTGTAGAGTTTAGAGTTATTCTATTAGCACTAAAAGACTGGCTAGGGTCTTTGTTACATGATCAGTGGCTGACATTATGTGCTCCTAAGACCAAGCAAACCGAGCATATGTTTGCCATTCTCTCTGGCTTTACTTAGGAACAACTTTGAGCTAAGAGTTAATGTCAGCATGCAAACGTGCCCGCAAAGACCAATGCAAAGATGTTGATGTTTAGCAAACATAATGTTAACCATGTTTAAAATCTCAGTTTGGCATGTCATCAGTTTCTCATGGAGACATTCAGTCATAAACCAAAGTATTGGACTAATTAAAAAGTTGACCTGATGATTGGGTTATAAATCACCAAAGCTGTTACACTTCATAAGGGGAACATGAACGCCTGGACCTAATTCCATTGCAATCCATCATAACTGTTGGGACTTTGACACCATACCAACTATCCACCACACTCCAAACTCAATTTTGAGCCAATCCATTAATTTGATGTGGAGATATGTAAGACAAAACTTGACCTGCTGGTAAAGAAAAAAGCCCGAGGATCACTCAGGTGTCAAGGATTTATCATGTGGGAACCATGCATGTTTGTAGATAAGTACATGGAAATTCATCATGAGATATTTCAGTCTGGACCAATGTAGTGGACTCTCGTTGCCATCCCTAAAAGTAATTTTAAAAACCCGAGTATTCGTGACAGATGAAGGCCTCATCCTCAAACACTTGCCCAATCAAATGGAATGATCCGCGCCCACTTGAAGAAGACAACTTAGAAAACATGTCACCACACACAGAATTGATTTACATATCAATCTTTAGCATGCACCATTCACATAGCTGGTCCGCGCATCTGCTTAGGTTTACGTCCTCTTCCTGTAACTTCAGAGAAAAACAGACAATTCACAGACTACAAAGGCAGAGTGGTGTACCTAACCCTCTGGGCTGGTTGAACCCACTGAACCCTTAAAAGTTCAAGCAAGACTCTGTAGAGCCAGAACAAAACAAAAGAAACTGGGGGGGGGGGGGGGGGACTTGTAGTTTGACTAGCATCACTGTGTTGGTACTCTGCAGCTGTGATGACACACTGCAGGAGACCTGACGCTGTCAAAACACATTATTGTAGTCCCCGCGTGGAAAACAGCAACTGGACCAGACCTCACACAGAGAGAAAGAGGAAAAACAAAGACTGATCAAGGAAGAGAGGCAAAGCAGATACAGGGACAGGGATGGGAGTACATCGTGGATAAAAGAAATGAGGGTCAGTGTGTTTTTTGTAAACTCGACCTAGGAATGGGCTCTGATGGCCCACCGCAAGATGAGGTATACTCTTTCTGTTGGGAATCCTCTGACTGTTTCCGAACACTTTCTTTACAGAGGTCCAAACAAATGAAGTGTGAACAAAGTGAGAAACAAAAGCACATGTTGAGGGCCTCTGGATGGAGGCCATGGAAAAGAGAAGTAATCATCTCAGTCAATTATCACCTCCATATTTGTTTCGAAAGGAAATCATCGTGTCAGGCAATGTTTTTGTCTTGTTTTCTGAAGAGGTTTTGCTTAGTTCACCCCTATTTGCCATCTATCTCATTAGTCTTATTTAGGTTGCTTCTGTAAAAAAAAAACATGATCTCAACTGAGTTGGATAAAGGCCATTCATTCGTCTATATGTTGCCTAACATCCACAGTAAATGCTCTATATTTTTTGATATTTAGTCGAGGTCTGAACGGCTTTGAAACTCTTTCAACTGTCAGTATGCATTGCCATTACAGTATATCCCCCCTGGCCCACTCCTCATGGCCAACCCCTCCACCCCTTGGCCTGGATCTGTAGAGTATGGCTCAGTCCGGCACCATGCGCTCGCAGATAAGCTAAGCAGAGGGGGGTGGGGGGAGATAACCAGCACTGTATCCACTGATCCTCTGGGGGAAGAAGAATCCTGGGGGCACATCCCACAGACATGTAATCAGGTGTGCCACGCGCTGTCTACTCGACATGCACTCGACACTTCCATGTCACACTCCCACTTTCGGGCCCCGCGTCACCCTCCGCCCTTGTTCTGCTTTAGTCAGTTAAGTTAGTTCACCTCCAGTCCATCACTCACACCCATTTGAATCCCAGAAAACAGCTCCTCCTCCTCCCCACCCACCTGACGCCTCCACAGCAGTAAGGGTGTATAAATCAGCTTGCCTGTGCAGTGGATAGAAGAGCAGCAATCTCTGGAACAAATCCCACACCATGACCCCTCCATCCAAATTGGTTCCAAGGGGAGGGGGGGAGTAGGCCCAATCAGAAGCTAGTTCCAAAAGTCATCACCCCGAGGACTTTTGGTGTAGGAGACGGGGGAAAGCTGGGGCCCCTATTGCTGTATTTTCCCAGAGATCTGTGACTCAGAACATCATCATTAGCACACATACACACACTACTGTTATTCAGGCCCTGCAAAACGCCCTTCACAGCCCCACCTTTTTTCTCCTTGTTTTCTCCATCCAGACACTTGCATGCAGTTACTAAAAAACCCAGGCTCATGGAGTAGCGGATTGTGCTCTGTTTTTTTTTCTGTGAACTTGGCACACCATGGTTCTAATTAGCTTTGTTTGGGCTTGATTAGGCACTTGTTTGAAAAGAAAAAAAGGCACAAATGATGGATAGTGTCACTATGGTGTTTGATGTTAGACTTAACAAAAGGGACATGTTTTCCCAACTGCCAAATTCATTCAACATTTGACCAAGGGTGTATTCAGCTGGGCTGAGTCTAATGAGGGTGTATTCTAGATTGGTCCCAGTCTCTGTTTTGTTTATTGCTGCCCATCTTAGAGAAAAAATGCCCCTATTTATAAACCCCCTGGAGAACTTATTCATGGAATAACTGGTATGGATAGATAGGATAGGACGAGTATACCAGAAGGTGCTGTGGTGACCTTTTAGTTAACCAAAAGCAAGCACTGTATAGTCCATGATAGCAGGATGAGGAGAGCAGCCAGCTGGCCTCCATTTGAAAGCGCCTGAGCATCGCCCAAATGGGTCAGTGCCACTAGGCTACAATCTCTCTTTTACCTAATGGAAACAAACCGAGGCTCTCCAAGGTCCTGGTCTGATCTGTGGTCAGCCAGCGGTGGGTGTCCGGCCAGCGGTCAGCGGGTCGGCCTCTTTGACAAGAGCCTTAAAGGAGGGGGACGGAGCGAGGGAGGGCGGAGGAGGGACAGCCGGAGGACAAGAGGCGAGTTGTGTTGCAAGGGGGCTGATTATGCGTGCTGGCTGCAGGACCGCTTTCCTGGATGTTGTGTTTGTGTTGGAGCGGGTGGCTCCAGGCAGATGTTGCAAATGAAGGCGGTGCTGTTGTGTGTTGACATTGTGGGGGGGGGGGGGGATCATCCCGAATGACATTTGATTGGTGCTTTTGAAGAGGAATGACAGGGGAAAAACATTGAACAAGTATTGCATCATCCTCCTCACACTTTTGATATGCGATATCTATTATTATTGGATTGGATTACTTTTTCCTGGAATTCCAAAATGAGGTGCTCAGAGGTGGCAGCCAGCTCCATGTAGGCCTACCGCTGACTTAAGTGCTGCCATCACACAAGACCGGTTCTGAAGACTTATTATGATCTGTCACAGTGAGAAAACAAAAAATATGTGTGCTTAGCTCTGGCTCAATCAAGAGGGGATACTTACTTTTTGTTGAACAGTATTTCTTGAGTCTTCAGCGTTTGAGTCACTGACACAATCAGCCTCCAGCTGTGCCCACTACCCACACACACATTGGCCCACACACGCCATCCATCTGCCAAGGCAAGCAAACAAACACTGCTTCAGCAAACATGGGATGACCTTTTACCTCCCCAAAAGGCCACCTGCACACACACAATCGGACACCTACAAACACAAGTGAGCACGCACTCACCCACACACACACAGTAAGGTAAAGCTGTGTGAACGATTTATGGCCTTGATAATGCCTGATATGTATGATTACCAGGCTTTGACAGACTTTATGGCTGTATTGTTTACAGAGATAAAGAACAGTTAGCAGGATGGTGACAAGAGCCCTACCATAGGCTATATACATTCCTGTGACATAAAAGAGTAGATAGGCATAAAAGCATCACGTTTATTGACTATTGTCCTGCATTGTATATAATATTCAGATGGTTTTATGTAGTTTAATAGCTACCCTGACCAGTCTAATAACATGTATTGGTGTGTCTACATGTTTTAAATTCTTAATTGCCTAACCTAAAGCAAGGAGTGAAGGAATGGTGATCCATGTTTATACAGTAAAGCAGCCCAGAGCTGTCTATGGAAGGAATTTGATTGGAAAATATAAATTAGATTTTTCAGGATTCAGAGGGTAATTTCATCATTCTAAGATTAATTATCACCACTCACATTGGTAGATTGAAAAGATAATGAATATTATTATGGACCTAATGTTGCTGAGATTACCTCCAGAATATGTGAAAGGAAAAGACTAAAAGAAGTCTATATGAGAACATTACAGCAAAACTGCAATTGAAAATGGAAATGTTTCTACAGAGATGGACACGAGCTATGTTGTATCTCAATACCTATGCAATCAGATGTCCTTGAAAAAGATCAATTGAATGAAATGCCCTGTGTCAAGCATTGTTTTAATGCAATATTAGTGATAAAGTAACTGGAAAAAAGTTTTTGTTTTTTAACTGCTATAGCCCATGCTAGTAGAAGACACAAATATGACGAAGAAACGGCAACTTGCACTCAAACCATCCAGTGTTGCATCATTGCGCAACACAAAAGACGAGTCGCCGAGCGGGGATAAATCAGTTCAAATCCTCCCTCCTTTTGCTCCCTGTGACTGGTCCGCGCCTGTGTCAGTCAGGGGGAGGGGTGCACCGCTAATTTCTACATGCCTGTATGTCAATTTAAGAGTCAGATTGCGTTCTCGTGCGCTCCTGTCAGCAGCAGCAGAGAACCTCAGTGGACGCCCACCATACACACAGACAGCCTCTCTGGGATTTTCGACTCGTACTGAATCAGATGAGACGCTCGAGGCGCGCGTCTACCTGCTCGCACTGAAACCAATTTGCCTGTGGATATTTCTGCCACTTAATACGCATACGCACACTTCAGTCTCGTGGTGTATAAAAAATGCCTTTGAAGTGTTAAGCAGTAGTAGGTTACGCCTGAGGGAAGAACCGTCACCAAACTTTACTAAAGGGAGACTTTGCAACTTTGGAGTTTACATCGCTGACGAGTTCATGTGGTTTATCATCTGACACAACTCTCAAGGAGCATTTTTTTTGTCTGGGAAAACTTTCGGAACTTAGACTTTTTGAAACATGGTCAGCAAGTGCTGCCCGGTTGTGTTATTGAATGTCCTCTTTCTAGTGCGGGCACTCTCGGCGGCTCACGAATGCACGCCGTGTAACCTGCGGACATGTCCCGTCAAAGCCCCGCACGGTTGCGAAGGTGGCCGGACCTTGGCCATGGACCCGTGCGGATGCTGCGACCAGTGCACCCGGCTAGAGTGGGAGACATGCGGCGGACAGGACTGGGCGCACGGCTACTGCGCACTGGGGCTGACCTGCGCCTCTGTCAATAGAACAGAAGCAGCCACCATCCCCGAAATTGGAATTTGTAAAGGTGGGTGAAATCTTTTTCTTGACTTTTATTTTTTTTTAAATGCATTTATGAAATCATAAAGCCTAACTTGTGGCAGTATTAAGACATACTAAGCTATAATTTAGTTATTAAACAGCCTAATAAAAGAACTGTATAGGTGTCAATTATTTTGGTATATAGGCAACCTACCCCTGCCTTGAAGTGACTTGATGGCATCTCTATTCAGATGTCAGCTGAGTCCTGACTGCAGTAGTGACTGTGTCAGTGTTTACCTTGTCTCTGGCTGCCTGGAGCAGCTCCACAGGTCTGAGGGGGCTCTTGACTGCCAGGAGAGGAGTCATGTTCAGCTGCTCTTTCTTCTCCTCTCCTCAAAGCTTCATTCACTCTCCGCTCGGAGGCATGACAATAAGTTTGGCAGTGGTGACTTGGCACTATAGGCTACACTTGAGCTTCAGGTTCTGTTCTGTTCGCTCTAGCCTACAACTAAAAGGGACACTTTTTTAAGGCAGTGGAATTGAGAGGAGACCAAAATGACTGAAAGGTTTGCATTAGCCATGGCATGACCAACAATGATGATTGGTGGAGCTGCCTTTTTATTGTCTGTTTTTATTTATTGATTACACTATGGGCTTCACTGTGTGCATCAGAGTTGTAACGGTTTGACACTACGATTGCAAAAGTCCCCAGCACAGATCTTCAGCCACAATCGTGTTATTACACAGTGCCAAACAATTTTCCATTCCTGGCCTGTTCCACCATGTTTGTGCTAATTTTTATGCACTATTTGAGCCTCAAAGACATGTGTAGCCTAGGTCAGGGTGTCATATAACTCACAGTGAATGCAGCAGTAAGTAGCAATGGCCTTCCCCTGAGGAACAAATAACCCCCCCAGCAGCCCATATACCTGCACTGTGTCCAGGCCTGTTGCCAGATGATTGAAACGGACTTGGCAGGACTTGTAAGAGAGAGTGAGCAGCTCTCAATGGGTGTCTGGATCACCCTGACCCTGCCCTGCTGCCATCATCCCACTATATGGGGTGGTCCGGCCTCAAGTCAGGGCTCCACAAAAGGGATTTCAATGGGTTTCTCAAGCCCCCAGGTCATCCCATGAGACACTGCTTCTGCTGCTACTGCTGATGATGATTGTGCCTCTTGTTCAGGTTAGGTTATAGGCATGGCGTCTGGAGGACATCTTCTCCTCTGCAAATTAACAGCTTTGGAAGGAGCGGGAGACCTAATGGCTCCTCTTGATTGAGACGTGCCTCTGGTCCTGTGGCTCCAGGGGGCCCCGGAGCATACATGCTGACCCCTAAATCAGACGCATACGCACACACACACACACACACACACACACACACACACACACACACACACACACACACACACACACACACACACACACACACACACACACAATCTCAATCTCCCAAAGGGTCCTAGGGTGGGGGTAAACCAACACCTCCCAGTGTGTTTTCAGGGGCCACAGTAGGCAGGTTTTGCAGGAGGCTGATCCCAGATTTCCCTCTTCAAGCTACAAGGCTCTTAAAGTGATTAGACTCGCAATCAGGAGTAGGGGGTAAATATTTCCGCTTTTCTGATCCCCCCTGCTTTTCTGCTCACAGTTTTTGATTTTCTGGGTGGTCAATATCTGTTACTACCGTATGTGATGTGTTTAATTATATAGCTCAGTCATCATCCGCTATTGTTGGTAGGATTGAAAAACATTTTGGAGTAGCCATCAATTAAAACCTCTAGGTCTCACTCTGTTCCAATAGCCATCAAACTAGTGTTTACCAGACCTGTACAATGTTATGTAAGAAAAGAAAAAGTAAATAGAAATTAACTGTTTTTCCAAAGTTATAATAACCATGCGTAATTGCATGAGTCCCAGGAAATGGTTGTGGCTTTCCCCCCCCCAAAAAAACTGGGATATTAAAATCACTTGTTCTCACAAAAGAATTTGATATTTGAAGACCGAAGCTTAGCTAACACAAATATGTAAAAATGTGCATGAAATGTTGCAGCCTCAAGTTGCATTCTCCACAGCACCACAGGCACCTGTCCTGAGGGAAAAGCCAAAGCATCTGGACCCTTCACCTTATCATGTTTGTCAGTCGGGATGAAATCATTCACCCTTTGCAGCTAAGTGATTTGTTTGGATGTTCTCATTGTGTTCTTGCGTCTGTCCGCCCACGCCAAGCCCCCCCCCCCCCCCCCCCCCGAGCTGCTCCGGAGGCACTTAACATACCGTGTAACAGAATGTCTGTCTTACGTGGATCGCTATGTCCACCACTGCACTCTTTTCACATGCCTTCTACTTCGGCCTTCCTCTGGTATTATCTAATGTTTCAAAGACTTCCTTTTTAGCTCGCTATCAGCCAGAGGGCCTCGGGAGGTCAGCTTTCCCATCCTGGCCCTGGATGCCAAGACAAGCAGTCTCGGTGGCTGAGAGAGGAATCCCCCCTGGGATGAAGCCATTGACTTTGGCTAGAGTCATGCCAGGCTGGATAATAGATAGCGAGACCAGACCAGACCAGAACAGACCAGGGTTAGGTTAAAGGGGGCTAGGTCGAAGCAGACTAGTTTAGAACGAAACAACAACAAACAGCATTTGTTAAGAAGACAATTTTTTCAGTCATATGGTCTTTTATTAATCTCCCTGTCCCACCCCATACATGCCAGATTTAGCACCCCGCACAGACAGGGCCACCGCCACCACCACCTCAAATGAAAATACCCTCCCAGGCACAGGAAAGCCTTGCGATGGAAAAAATGTGCAGTTGAGGATCATTTTAAGGTGAAGAAAATCACAGAGAAAGTGTAGTTGCGGTTTATTGAAAAGGCTGCTTGTTCTTTTGCCAGCCCCACTGGATGTCTGGGAGAGCTATTAACGGCACTGGCTGGCTCAGGTTATAGGTAGTGTTACCTCCGTTGGGCTGTGTTTTACACAGTGCCTGTGAGCATCGTCCATTACCGAGGAACTCATCCACACAACCCCCACTAAACTTGGCGGCGGAAAAATGTGTTACAGTAAGAGATGGGCCTTTTTCCCCCCAGTGGAATATCTGTTTTGAATCAATATGGATCAACATATGGGTTTTATTATGATTTATAGCATTTAAAAAGCGAAGCCATGGAATTCCATTTATTTGCAGTCGCTTTGAGTCATCCCATTGTTTGTCTAACCCCTCACTGAGAATGAAAAGGATTTTTCATTTTAAGAGGGGGTTTATTTCAGGTTGAGTCGCTACAGTAGTCAGGTAAATATACTATGAGGTGCTCATGTTTATGTTGGAGAGTTGAACCTGTTCCACTGGTGCATTGTTCTGGTGCGTAGCTGTTTGGAGAAGAAAGCCAGAGTATTATGATAAGCTCCAATCACGCTTCCACACTGGTGATTGAGGCCTGGGAGCTAAATGCTTGGGAAGGGGTTACTCAGTGTTACAGTTTGTCTCATCCTGTTTACTCTGTTGCCACTCTTAGTGCGCCTGGACAACTGTGAAGGAGGCTAATTTGGGGGTATACATGTGAGTTTATTCATGCGTGCATGTGAAAGGACCACTATGCATGGGGGGATGTGTATTTTGGGGCACTTTAATCCCAGGGTCCTGGTGGTTATTCAGCTAACGAGACACATAGCTGCCTCATACATTCCTCCCTATCGTTAAGTTTTGTCCAAGTTGGGCAAAGGCCCATGGTGCCATCTTAAACGGGTAAGGTTCACCCGGCGAAAGAACAATACCTGGGTATGGTGCTAGTGGCCTGGGTACAGAAGAGGCGTTCCAGCAGCCAGCGGAGATGGAAGCCCTGGGAGGGCCCCATGCTGTGGAACAAAAGCAAACAAATGGGCTCAATGGCTGAAGTAGCGTGGCACGCTGAGGAGGGAGGAGGGATGGCAGCCCAGAAATACACTGGTCACTACAGTAACGGTGGTGCCAGGGCAATGTGTTGCTACAGATTTCGGCACATTTGGCAATGTGATTACGCTTTTCTGTAACTTTGCCCGGTGTCCGTTTACTCCCAGTAAGCCTCATAAGAGGAACTTTTAAATGTTTATGAAACTGTCTCTATTTACTCTGATGATCTCAAATGACCTGTAACAGCAAACGTGACCATCTTTGAAAAGAGCACTATTTTTATTTTTTATTTTTTATCACTATAACAAATGGTGTCGTAAAAACAGTACCACTTTTGTCCAAAGGTGCCGCTAGAATCAACAATAGCTGATAGTTCCTTGTAGCATCTTTAAAAAAATAGAAAAACCTATGATGTTCTTTCCTCAAACCTAAACATGTCCTCTGTTCTCCCTGCTATCCTCCGCAGTGCTCCCTGATCAGCCAGAGGCGGGCCTGGAGGACGAGCGTTGTCCTCTGGTGACTGGCTGCGACAGAGCCGGCGGTCAGTGTGTGTGTGATGCCCGTCACTCCTGCTTGGGCTCCTTCACCTTCCCGGACCAAGAAAGCTGCACCAAGGCCAGCAAGTCAGGTGAGCTTCCTCTCCTTCCATCACACACGTGTATTGAAACACAGACAAACGCACACACTTAAACATACACATCCAAGCACAGAATCCCAAGTCAAGGATGAATAATGCTGTCCATTGAGCAGGAGCTAATCCATACCAGATGTGGCTATTTTAGGTGACTAATGCTACTTACATATTATAGTGATGACACACATATGCTAAGGCTTTGTCTGGCGGTGCCGCGCTCACCCCTTGAGTAATGCCATTGTCCGTGACTCAGTGGTAAGTGTGTGTGTGTGTGTGTGCGTGCGTGTGTGTGTGTGTGCACGTGTGTGTGTGTGTGTGTGTGTGTGTGTGTGTGTGTGTGTGTGTGTGTGTGTGTGTGTGTGTGTGTGTGTGTGTGCTGAATTTCAGAGGGTCGCAGGCACGAGCACCGGGACAGACACAGAGAGAAGTATGTGGGACCCTCCAACCCGGCCTGCATGTTCTCTGGCTGTAACCTGACCGCCGAGGGCTGCGTGTGCGAGTCACAGAGCTGCCACCACCACTTCGCCTACATCAACCGCAGCCAGTGCCAGGAAGCCGCAGGTAACCTTCAAATGACCCCCCCCCCACCCCCCACCCCACTCCAACTGGAACTGACTGTTCTATACAGCACCCCAGCACTAGTAGCTTCACTCAGCTCAATTTATTAAGTGTCGAGATGGAGGGGATTTATTCTGTGGGTCTGAAATAGATTCTGCGACTACAAAGTTACTTTTTGCATAACGGTCCGTTCTCAGTATGTAAACATTGACTCCTCTTGTACAAATCACCTCGGGTTGGAACACATCAGTCCCAGCACATCATTGTAAAAGGAAGCATATTGTCGCAGACCAATAGAAAAACTATTTTTTTGATTTTGGGCACAGTTCATTGTAGGGAAAAGGGACACCCTAGGTTAAAAATCTATTGTATGTACAAAATCTGTTTTGTGCCAGTTTGCCTGGATACGTGCATTAAGTCAATTACCATTCATCAGTCTGATGCTACCTGTGAAGGCTTAACAAGGCGTATAGCAAAATGCACAGCACATAAAAGGATGACACGCATAGAGTGCGAAAAGTATAGCGGCAAGAGGAGGAGAAGGGAGATATTAAAAGAAAACAAGAAGAATGTAAGATGGTGAAAGTGGAAAAAAGAAGGTCTGATTAGCAAAAATGGAAGAAAAAAAAGGCCAATAAAGGAGACGAAGGTGCTGGGACTGATGATGGAATTATGGAGTGTTGGGAGTCCTCAGGCAAAGGACAGACCCCTTAAGGAATCCCATGAATGATGTGAGCAAATACAGGAATGTGTGGTTACCTTCACTCTTTAGCAGTCTCCCCTGATTGACACGTCTAAGTGAAAAACCTTATTGGCCACAGGAGAGTTTCCTCATTTGGATTGTGAGGTGTGTGGCAGACAGACAGGCGCGAAGTGGCAGCTGCCTCAGTGAGCGACATTTGAAATGTTGGACAGGACTGTCACTGACTGAGTGAACTCAGTGAACCTCTGTGCGTGTGTTGGGTAAACCTCATCTTACTGAACAAGGTTTTTTCAAATACAGAAATCTAGACTAAACCTTTACTGAAAAAACAGTTTGGTGTTAGAAGCAAGAAGATTCACAGCATGTGACTGTGACTGCTTGTGTTTTTACCCACATGTTGCTCTCCTTTGGCACTCAAGGTGTTCCCTCTCTTTGCGGTTTGCTGATATTTCAAAGGAAGATCGACACTTCAGATAGACCATTCTAGGGCTGGCAATGTTCCATGGAAACCTTTCTGAGATTTATTTAGTCTGCGAATAACACAGAGGTTGTTGGAGAAACTTGTGCAATGGAGCTGTGTGAATGTTTGCACTGCTCACTTAATCCCACAGGAAGTGTGTTCCTCCGACATTATAGTGTTAAGATCATCGCTGAAGTCTAGTGTTTGCAATGAAAGATCTACTGTTAGTCTTATGCTTATAGTAATTCCCTCAACTCGAAAGCCCGAGCCCAACGGGATGACAGCTTAAAACTGACACCAGTGAAAACTGTAAACAACATTTTTCAGCAGCTTATGAGTGTTCACTGTAACACACACACACACCCACCCACCCTTCTGATTGGCTCCTCATTAGGTAAGAGACCAGGATGTGTGTGTGTGTGTGTGTGTGTGTGTGTGTGTGTGTGTGTGTGTGTGTGTGTGTGTGTGTGTGTGTGTGTGTGTGTGTGTGTGTGTGTGTGTGTGTGTGTGTGTCTGTGTGTGTGTATATATGTGTGTTAATGTGTGTCTGTAATTAAGGGTGCATGTGGAAACGTTGAACACATGCCCACCTTTTCCTGTGTGGATGTACCATTGTGCGTGTGCGATGAGCCTATTTATGCGGGAATCTGTGCACGAGTGTCTGCGTCTGTGTATCTGTGTGTGATGATTATCTTGTTTGTGTAGATGTCTAGGCAGAGTTTGGCTTTTGTCTGTCACGAGCGGGGGCTTCCTCTGCGAAACAGGCAGACCGGGACTCTAGTGGTGGTTATGGGATCTTGTTCACTGTGGCTGTTATTAGGATCTGTGTTAGCTAGGCAAATTCTTGTCCCGTTTTTTTTTTACTTGTATGTTAGCACATGGTAATGGTTTGGGTCTCTCACTTTCTCTCTGACTCTCACTTTCTCTCAGCAGTCTTGTCAGTTCATCCCTCCACCATGACTCACTGTGAATCTGTTAAACGCCACATCCCTTTGCGCTACCACCGTTGGCATCCTATCACCAAACGGTGCCCTTCTGTGGCTTCAGTGGGATCCGGTTCTTCTCGGCTTGGTATGCGACCCCGCTGATGTAATTTGGCTGCAAACGGTTCAATCAGACGCAACATGGTGTGCCAGACGTATTACCCACATGTTGGGGAAAAAAGAGGATGTGATAAGTGTAGGGAGGGAGGGAGGGAAGGAGGGAGGGGGAAGGCAAACGCAGGAAGATAGGAAATCACCACTCTGGGGCCAACCGTTTTTGTCTAGGTATTTGTGTATCAGGGCCTTGTTGGGAGGGTTGGTGTTTGGTCATTTTACACTCTGGGATGGTTTACATATTTCATTCATGATAAGGCCCCAACTGCTATTTTAGAGGAATTCCCCTGTCGTTGCTCACAGGAACAAGCAACAGCAGCAGTGAGTCTGTGAGTTTTTTGATGTGTTTAGGTGATTCATACAAATGGCATCACTTTAATAATAACATCTGCTCAGAAATAATGACTTTTTAAAAACCCAAGCTATGCTGAAAGCTGCCTGGTTTTTCTGTGGATTGATAATGAGAGAGAAATGCTGTCCCTTTGAGGCATGGGGAAGTTCACAGGCGGTTCATCTGACGGGGTGAAACTGTGCCCACTATGAGGTCATAGCACAAACTGACCTCGCTCCCACAGATCTTACTTGCCCACCGACTGTATGCCACCTCCGTCTCTCAGCGCTTGTGTGAAAGGGCCGTTAGTTTCGCTTGGCTGCAGCCCCCTTTGTGGCAGAGCTATTACTGTCTGGGCCAGACCGCCGCTGGCTGGCTGGCAGGCAGGCAGGCAGGCAGGCAGGCAGGCAGACAGGCAGGGGCGTGAGACGTCTCAGTGCGCTGTGTGCTTGTTGTGTACGCCGTCTGCGAAAGCTACACGGCCGCTGTTGTTGTGCACTGTCGTTGATGCTTGTTTCCCAGTGTGCGTGTGCGTATTTGTATGTGTATGTGTGTGGGTAGGAGATTTTTTTCAAGGAGGAAACAAAACTCTTGTGTGGCGATTGAAACAAAGCACTCCCCCCCCAAAGGCATGTTGGGATTGCTGTCTGTCATCCCACTCACTACTCATGGTCAGCCGCTAACCAAACCAGCCAGCCGTCATCGGGGCCAGCGGGAGAATACCAAGACGCACACACATCAGAAGTCTCGGACCATTCCTGCATATCCGGCTCTAACCATCACTCCATTCACTGAATGACGACTGAAAACCTCAGCTCATTGACCCAACCATTAACAAATCAAAGACAGCCCCAACTGTAGCCTAAGTCAACTCTTCTTTCACCGTGAGGGAACAGATCCATATGGCCAAAAATTCATACATAACTCAACAGCCTTTTCCACTATTTATTCAACAGCTGTCTACACCCTAGGTCTCCCATGGACTACAGATGAGGGCAGAGTTATTTTCGTAGGTATAGTGTCCTTTGAGGGATTTCCTCATCATTTGACAACTCTTTTAGTTGTGTGCTTTATGTACTATTCCATTCAGCAGGGTATGTTCACCCTTTGTTGAATTAGCATTTTGAGCCAGATGTAACGAAAGGCCATGCATAGTGTTGATTGCTGTCTGAGAATATGCACTCTTTAGCCAGATGTATACCTCACGCTCTCTTGTCATTGGCCTAATCGTATTGGCCTTCACCCGGCGAAGACAGGGTGTGTTTCAATGGAATGTGGCCACGCTATGTGCACTTGATGTGCACACACACACACACAAACGTTTAAAGTCTATACGCAACTATGGATTTTCTCACACTACCTAACCCAAACATGCTCACTCACAGCTGCAGCAGTGTGACTTAGGACACTGAGATCACGTTTTTTCGTCTGCAAATATTTAGCAAAGGAGTGAGAGAGTCAGGCGTGCAGGCAGCAGATGCAGGCCTGCTGGTTGCTGCATGCCTACGCCCCACTACCTCAAGCTTCTGACCATCATGTGAATTTCCCACCCAGTGTTTCTCTTCGGTGACCCTGTCTGTGCCTTTTGGCCTGGACCCCCTCCCAGACCTGCTCCGCGCTCCTCACACATACACACACACACACACACACACACACACACACACACACACACACACACACACACACACACACACACACACACACACACACACAGACACACACAGTGAACAATGCTGACTTTCTCAGCTGTAACTGCTGGCGGTCAGCGGGCCAGGCCACCACAGCTTTTTACGTGAGAGACAGCCCTGATGTGTCCCTTTGCGGAGCAACTTTATAAAACCTGAGGACAGACCAGAAACCCACGGAGGGCAGCTGGACTGAGACAGCTTTGTTCTCTGCTGACTTGCTTCCAAAGTCAGTCAGCGAACAGAACTCACATTGTGCGCTTTTTCCATGAGTAAACTCAGGCTGTCAACACAGCCTCCTCTGCCTGGCCGAGCCGCTCGGGTTCGGGGGAAAAGACTGCGCTCCTTGTACCCGGGGCTTGAAGAGCAGAAAAAAAGCCATTTAGATAGGAGGAGGTGTTATTCTTTCTTCAATGAGCTGCTGAGATGCGAGAGAGGCCATTCTGTGGTAATGAAGCAATTTCCGTACATCCAGATTGTGCATTAGGGTCAAAGGTTTTCCATTCTTTGCTCTATTTTACAGTCGCATAAGAGCACATGTTGCTATAATCTGCAGAGGATTTATAAGGCATCCCAAATCAGGCCTTTTGTGTTTGTGCGAGCTGGAGTATGGCCACCATTGTGATGCGAAGATTGGTTCAGTGGTTGTTGACTCGCTAATTACGGCCATTTGTGCTCAGGGATAGAACACAAACAGAGGAGGATAAAAATCCATTTGCTGCTGACTCTCTCCATCATCATTGTGCTATATAATTGCGCCAGCCAGGAAATTATATTAATTGGACCTGCAAGGGCTGGACCATTTCCATGGATGGATACAATTGTATTCATTTGAATGACAATGGTATGTCTGCCAGCTGCTTTTCCCAGCGCACCCTCACCCACAGCTATTATCACAACTGAAAGAGTAATCAGCCTTTTCTTACAATACACAGAAAGTGTTTTTCAGGGCAGAACGCTGTGCGAGATTGTCCCAGGCTATTTTCTATGGCTTTAAACAGTCTTGAGGTTTTCATATGCAAAACCAAGTCTTCAATTGAGCGGCAGCAGACCGCGTTAAAGTTTATTGGAAGTAAAACATTCGCCAAATCAGAGCTTCCAACTGAAGTTTATTTAAGTCTAGCATAGGAATTAGGCCAAAAACTGTTAAAAGGGTTGTAGCCTCCCTTAATTCAGGGGTTTTCCCCTCCTTTTCTATGACACTATTCAGCTACGAGGTTTATCAATGAGAGCTTTGTGGCGGTGCTCACTGTTCCCAGGTTGCTTGAGTAAACATGTACAGTACAGATACCTCACACTCCTGCTCTATTTATCTGGAGCCAGAAAAAATGCAACGTTTTTCCTTATCCTCAATTTCATCTGGCAGAAAAAAAGTTAACCCCCCCCCTACCACCACCACCAAAATGTAGCTGTCTGTCTGTCGCAGTCTAGCATGCCCTCTGCTCTGTATTTATTTTAGGCTAGGAAGGCATCAAACCGCCATTTAACCGCAATGCCAGCAAAGCATCAGGTCAGACCAAAGGCTTATACTTAATGGGGCTGGAATGGCTGAGATTATACAGTACGATGCAGAGGTCCAGAAAAGAGGCCTTATCAGAGGGGGATCAGAAGTCTCTGGACCCCAAACTGCTCATAAGTTCACTTTCCCCATCTTGTAGCGAAAGCCAGAGGGATCCACTTACATGTCTCCAAATGTCAGGGATGAGACACATCCTCTGAGACACTCGTGATGTGCCCGTATGGAGCCAGCACCGGTCTGGGAAGACCATCAAGAAAACTTCTGGAAAACACTACCATAGCCTTAACCTCTCTCCTCAAAAAACCATATGAGAATTTTGTCAAGTGTTCCTAATAATTCAATCACAATCCACTTATAGGGCGAATCACTGCATCAAGTACTGGGCAATTTTGAGATTCATGTAGCTAGTTTTGCTTTAAGAACAGGTCTTCTTTTATGCTAGTAAAAATAAAAAAGTTCAAAATGTATGATGATTTCTGTAAGTTGTAACATGTTACCCTGTTCACCTGCAGTGCCTCGCCTTAACTAATCTTTCTTAAGTGGCACTTGTTGACACATTTTTCCTTTGAAATGTCAGCAAGGATTTAAATTCCAGATTTGACTCATTCTCATCAATTATATCCAACCCTACTTAATTATAATGTTGCTTTTCCCTTCTTCCTCACTCAGCTGTCAAAGTGCTACAAAGTGTGCATTTACTGTGCTTTCAGCAGGGGATCTGGAAAACGACTTGGTGATTGGCAATTATAGGAGAAGACATAAGTCTCCTCTCCCCAGTCAATCTCTTCACTGCCTGCACACTGTATACATTACAGGGACACTGAGAACCAAAATAAACACGTCCCTTTGGTTGGGGTAATCCAATCTTTGTAAGGTAGCTACTGTTCTCAACTCGTACAATGTCTGCACAGAGGGGCGCTCCACTTTTCTTTTCCTGAACGGTCTCCAAAATACACCCCATGTGCCCCCATTTGCCCATATTTCCAGTTACCTCTTTCCCACCTAACAAGGGGGTTATCAGAGCTATTATGTTGGCTCTGGCCAAATGAATAGATAAACACGTCGTGGTATGCTAAGTGAATGGGGGGAGATTCTAAAAAGTGACAGGAAGAAAAGCTCTGTTGAAGGTTGGCCTGTATTAATGACTGGTTTTAAGAGCGTCCAGGCTGTTTGGATTGTGAGCCAGGCTGGGTGGGATCAGAGGCCCATGGGCAGGATATGCCGAGAGCCCTGTCGTGTCTAGAGCGTGCTCTCACTTCTCTGACAGGATACTGTGAAGCTGTTACGGACTGAAGTGGGGATCTGGTGACTGCGCAGAAGTTTGTGTTGGTTGACTGTGTGAACTCGGCTTTTAGAACCGTAACACAAGTAGTGCTGTTCTAAAGTGGCTCAACTGACGCTACAAGGAGGCAGCCCTCATACACATTAGCACACATGTGTAAGCACAGGGGGAAAAAAATACTCCTTCCTCAAGGAGAACACTGGAGCAGTCAAAGGTGGTATTACAGAATGCCATAGGAGGAAAAATGTGGATGAGACACAGCAGGTGAATGGGGTAAAAATTGTGACTTGAAGATATCATCATGGAAGTTTGGCGGTTGATAACTTGCATTAAAACAGTTATTTTTATATTATATATTCAAATAAATATGTAAATGTAGGTATTAAGGCATCTTTTCAAAAAACAAAAATCTAGCTGTTGGATAAGGCCAGAGGTAAAATCTTTATTTCATTTTTACAACATAGAATTTTCATATTTTTTTACGGAACAGATTTTGGATAAAGCCTTTTCATTTTATCAATGAAAAAATACCATATATGGGTCGTAAAATGCATTTGCAGCATATTTCTAAGAACAAAATGTACCATAAATCTGAAAATGACATCCCACTAAGAATTGTTATGGAAAGTTTAGTTAAGTTTTGGTTCCTAGTATTGAAAAAAAATTATATTGACATAATGGCCGTGAAAGATGATTGTAATATATACAGATAGAGAAATAAACAGATGCAAACAGAAAAAAATCTCAAAACTGACCAGTGCTTGAAAAAACAATATTTTTGGCTTTAGTGACTAGCCTTCAAAAGACACCAAAGCTGTGTCCATCCTTTTCACACTTTCTCTGCATATTCTCACATGAAGGTGCGCTCCATGTGTCTGTGTGTGTGTTTCAGAGGAGCTGAGGTGTGCCGGGGTGAAGTGCCCCGCTCTGCAGATGCCCTCCTGTCCCAAGGGTTCGGTCCTCACCACGAGTTACACCCCCCCTTCCGGCTGCTGCCCCTCTGTACCGCCCCAGTGCACTTGCGACCTCCGTGCCTGCCGCAAGCCCCAGTGCCCGAACGGACAGCGCGCCGTGCTACTCAGCCAGGCCAGCGGGCGGCCGGGAGACTGCTGCGATGTCTTTGAGTGCCAGAAAGGTGATTCCACTGAGCTGCAGCACACACACTCCGTCCGTCTGGATTGGCCTCCCGCTGGGGGCGTATAGCAATGGCACAGTCGGTGTGAGATTCATCGCCCTTTGAGGAAGCAATTATTTTTACTCCAGTGTAAGGCTTTCCTCCCCGCTGACCAAAATGTCCACAGATGAAAAGGGAAAACATTTGCTGATTGGATAATTGGTGTTGGGGGCTGTTTATCAGGCTTGGACTGATGCTTCCCATGCAGGGCTCAAGAAAGTGGTTCAAAGAAATATTTTTCAGGGTCGTATATATCCACAAATAGTTCTACTGCCTAAACGGGGATATTGAATATAATTGGTCTTTTAAAAGCAGATTGCTATTGGCTTATGAATGCTAGTGGAACATTTTCTTCACTTGGTGAGAAGGAGACAAAGGAAGTGTAGAGAAATAGAAGCGAGAGAGAGAGAGAGAGAGAGAGAGCAGATGTGGATGGCATACAGAGAGACCTCAGCTCTCTCTGACGTGGGCCAGGAGAGTCAGGAAGGCAAGGGAGGGGACCTGTGCTTTTGGTCTGTTTACTTTTCGCTCCCAACAAATATTCGCTGTTTTACCAACAGAACAAATTCCCATTCTGGCCCTTCCACATGCATAAATGAGGGCCGTGTCCCGGAATTAATGGACTTAACGAGCCCAGTGACCAGAAAAGTGCTTAGGCTACGAATTTGCTCAACAGAAGTGCAGTGTCAAAGGGTTCCAGTCTGGTCACACGTCCAACGGGAAAAGGTTCAACAGTTCATTGATGGGAATGCTTTTTATGTGCTCCAGTCTGCCAGTGGGGAGGGTAATCGAGTCCGGCAGGCCGGCGGGGGCTGAATGGCAGCCGCGGGGGCCATGGGATCAGTGTTTTGATAACAAGTGTCTGCTGCTCTTTGGGCTCCGGGGCTTGATGCCTTTTGTGCTAACCCTACCGTCCGTTTAGGCCTGCATGACTGCGCGCCATGTCAGAAAGCTTCACACACAAGTCCACATGGAAAAGGAAGGACACACACCGGGGCCCCCTATATAGTCACCTCCCCCTTAGTCCTGCAGACCCCCCCCATCAAACACACCGGCTACAAATACTGTATCGCATATACATATTAAGTTGCTTTCAAATACCATACTTATTCTCTAATGGAAAAGACTGTAGCACGGCATGGCCCTCACCCTATTGTCATTGCGTGTCAGGCTTGGACTGATTAACTTGTTTCCATTGCCCACTTGGCCGAGGGGGCTCATATTTAGTCAGGGTCAGTGTGTGCAGTGACAATACATCCCACCTGTGTGTTTTGGCCTCCATCAACGATGGAGTCTTTCCACTGTTGGCTGAAGGGGGGGAAGGCTGTATCTGGGTGGCAGACCAAAACCTGGCAGCAGCATCCTGACCTGATGTCATCTGATGTTACAGATGAGCCTGTTTAGCTGTGGCCATTGCTGTTTATCAACACTTTTTAACTGGCACATATACTGCATGTGACCCCCCCCCCTGTCGTTAGCCCTGGATGGAGAGTATAGCTTCAGGTTCTTTTCACCAGTGTTAAGCAATAAGGCTGAGATCATCTCACTAAGGATCCTCAGGAAGTTCACCTCGAGTTTGTTATGAACTCACAAAACAGCTAGTTCCTTAGAAGTCGTGTTCAGTGACATAAACTCAACTCATATTTCTACATTGTTATTTGATATTCTGAGCCGATGAAAAGTATCACTGCAACGTTGCTTTCAATAATTCCCCGTCATTATTCATGTCTGGCTAGCGTCATGTTTCCCTTTGTGGTTTTTGCATATGTTTGCCTGCAAGCCATAAGAAGCACCAACGACGTATGACAGTACATTCTGAATACAGGCTGACACAGGCTTAGGGTCAACGTTTTATGGCTCATCCATCTCCGCATCCAATCCTCACCTCAATTTAGAGAAAACGGAAAATCACAAAGCATGACTGGAATTTGCGACCCCGTACCGCACGTTGTTTCAGGGATTACCATTAACAAACACAGCGGAAATCACATGTGAGCGTCCCCGTCGTGTGACTTCCTATTGCTCCTGCGAGCGTTAAAAACCGTTCCGTGCCCCCTTTTTTTCGATTTGGGCCCAGCTGATGTGCTTATTGCATTTTCTCTGCTTGGTTATGCTGCACGCAAAGCACAATGGCAGGATTACTCAAAGAGAGACAGAGAGGAAACGGCAGGAAAAAAGAATGGGACAGAAAATATGGCAAGGAAAATAATAAAAGATCAACAAAACCCCTGTTCTACTTTCAACCTCAGCTGGCCCACCTGCTTTGTATTAGAGGGCACTGCTGGTTGTTCGGGGAGGCACGGGGTCACAGGCGCGCAGACGCTTTTGAGTCTGAGCTCAAAGGTATGGTGTACAGATGCCACAGTAACCTCCGCTCTCATTTGTAGAAAAACCGCTGGCCCCCACATCTGCCTGCATCTGTGTATTACATTTACTCTTAGCCTTACGAGTGCAGCCATCCCTCTATTGAGTCTGGAGACTCTCTTACATAACCACATTGTCTCACTTCCTTCACGTTGGATTTTGTTTGATGAAAAGTCACTGTGTGGTTAGTTCAAGATCTGAGAATGTTGAGTCACCCAAACCACTGTGGTACACTTGAATGTGTAATATAGTATTATCATTGAGATGTGCTGCTGTAATCTTCCTGTTCCTTTGGCGACAAAGCGCCCGCCATTCAAATTGGAAATTGTAACCAAGGCTGTTATTAGGATATTTTTTCTTTGCCTTTGTTTTTCTATTTTACATAGACACACACACACGCACGCACGCACGCACGCACACACACACACACACACACACACACACACACACACACACACACACACACACACACACACACACACACACACACACACACACACGCAAGGATTCATACACCAAGTGCCAATTGGGAAATGATCTGGTTCAGGTTTTTCCCATACATATTTTGGCTTTACTGGGCCTGACCTTTCTTTTAAAAACGGTGCTACAACTAAGCTCATTTTTATTTCATAATAGAGGAAGACACCACTAGAAAGGAGATTCTATGCTCAGATGCTTTTGGGAGAAAAGGCAGGCCAGAGCATTGATTCACTCCACCTGCCGCCAGCACACTGAGCCCAGATTCTGCCAAAATCCTCAGACCCACTACTGTTTTCTTTAACTCTACAGTGCAATAGTCCAACAACGCCTTTTTCGAGACTTGATAGATCCCTGTGAAATTCCTCCTCATGGACCTGGCTTCATTGTCTGATGGATGCCATTCCACCCCATGGGCTTAACCTACCTCAGCACCATTTGGTTTCGGATAAACCTTTGCGTCAATGGCAGTAAAATGAATGGATGTTTATGGATTTTTTAATTGATCGTATACAGTCGCAATAGCCTCTCACAGATCAAGTTTGACATTTGTGATTAAAAGGCGATTTTTCTTTACGTCACACAGTCACGAGGGGAAAATTCTTGCGTTAATCGTTGCCACAAGCAATAAACACCTGACAGAGCACATTAGCCTGTTTGTCAACCGCAGAGTCTGTTAGCCATTGCCATTCCCACATGTTGTTTAGTTTAAGGTTGACAGCATCTGTATTGACATCTACTCCCTCTTCTTTTTCATCCTTAGTTTCTCCCAAGTGTGTCCACAATGGGAAGGAGTTTTCGGAGGGAGAGGTGTACCGCATGGACCCCTGCTGGCTGTGTCAGTGCCGGGGAGGAATCTCCTTCTGCTCCAAGGCAGAATGCGCTGAGCTGGACTGTGAAAATTTCTACATTCCTGAGGGCGAGTGTTGCCCTGTTTGCCTAGGTACACACAATTGCCTTATTATTTTGTATGTTTAGAACAAAATAATAAGGCAATAGAACTAAGGGTATGTAAACAAAGTGGGTCACCGTAGCCAGTTTACAGAGCCTAGGCTGTGTATTAACACAGATTGTTTTTCCAGCGTGCACACAGTACCTACAAGGAGGGAATGGTGATGTTGACAATAAGCATTCTCCACAATGGCTGACTCCACCGTGAAGATGCAGGCATGGTAGCATACAGTAGATGAGTAGGCCTGTTCAGTCTGTGTGGAAAATTGATCCAGGAGAGGAGTAAAGGAGCTATCAAAATCCACCTCATCTGACATTTACCTCACGCGACCCCACCTTAATAGCTTCTTCATATCACCAGCTTCTACAGCTGTTAACATACCTGCCATACATAGAGGTGCACTATATGGCCTGCCGGGGATTGATTTCCACTGGCGGAGCCTAATGAACATAAAAACCCTCTTTCAGAAGTGTGCCGCTTTGCTTTGTAAGATCTGGCGCTGGCTTAATGGGGGGGGGGGGGGGACTCACATGCTCAAAACCAGTTAGGGAACTCTGATATGTTCACTTATGGGATTGTTAAAAGAAATGAGGTTCCAGCGCAAATGGCAACCACATTACAGATTGCCAGAAGCTAGTGTGGACGGAGACAGTAGCCAGTTTTTGGCCTCTCCGCCTGCTTGGTTACAGTTGAGCGGGCGCGTGAGAGAGACAGAGAGTGAAGAAAAAAAAAGCAAGACTGTAAAAGGGATCATGTTAGGTCGGTGTTGAAAGTACACCTGGAATATGTAGGCATTTGGATGGTATGGAATGCTTTCATCTTCCTCTTATGGAAAGCTTCACTCACTTACCGCACGGCTCACTGCGGAGAACATCGACTGTAATGCTCTTAATCTGTATTAAAACATACACTTAAGGTTACCTGTTTGTGATTACATATGAAGCTCTGCAATCACTATTTCCATACTAAAAACTGATCAAATGACTTAGTGGAATGCTGAAAGGGTTGCTTGTAATGCTAAACCCACAGAGAATCATTACTAAACGTTGTAGGTAGACTCAGCTCTATGGAATGCTTTTGTGTCTTTTAGACCTTTATGTTTTGGGTCATTCTTACCATTCTCATATGTACCGTTTACAGTTGGGCCAGGATAAAGGCAGATAAACTCCTTTACTATACCTGCCCATCAACACCAGACAGACAAGGTTAGCCACTAGCCAGTGAACATTGGGCTGTATTTAGCAAGCAAAGAGCCCCGTTTTTCACATGAGATTGTTCTACTTAACCTGTGAGAAACCGTTCTGGAGAAGCTTTGACATGTCTGTGAAAGTCATGGAATTTTGGCTTGGAAACCGAAAGTTGCTGTCCCATTGCATAAATCCTGGGAAGTGTAGGCTTCAGTTTTTTTTGGAGCTTAACCAGTACCTAAAACAAAAAAAAACAATCATACTTAAATCCCGGAGTGGCCCTTTAACGTTTCATCATAACACACTGTACACAGGGAGTCTGTTTGACAGAGAGAAAGAGGGAGAGGGGAGAAAAATAGATCCTGTTCATGTTAATCACAGCCAGATGGGCGGAACCTCAGCAACCAAATCTCAGCTGGGATCAGAGGGCAAATAGGACTCCCGTGCACAGCGAGCACACAGCACCTTTTCTCCCTCCGACACACACTCAGTAAACTCACAACAAACCCGTAAACACACAGAAATATGAACACGCCTTGGTTTCATGCCGACACACAAATACAATGCTCCTTCTAACCTGCCTCTGTTCCCAATAAACAGAGTGTTACCGAAACATTTAAAGCTGTTTATAGTAAATGAAAACAAAGGCTCTCAGAGCTGGGGGCAGGCATCATGCAGAATGGCTTTTAAACTGTCCTAAACTATAGGGTTACTACTTAGGACTTATGGTCAGTGGACACTGATCAAAAATTATTTAAAGGTGCTTTCTTTGCTGTAGAGCAAAGTTTATGGTAACAAACATTGACCTGGCCCTCTGACCTCAGGGGACACAGCTGAAAAACTCCCATGGATGAGTTCAAACTTTTGGCCAAGAAGTGAGTAGACACTGTGGGGGCCGTGGAGTTACGAATGTCCCAACCCTTGCTTTGTTCCCAATGATCACATCCCTCTCGGGACGACACAGTGATACCCTCAAACTTGTCTTTCTCATTACTACTTAAGTCCCTACATATGTTGTCAAAAAGCCAGGGGCCTCTCCCCTTTTATGAATGTAGATAGGTCAATGCAATTCAACAGTGTTCTCTCCATAGGTCTTGGTCACAAGCCAGTTCCCATATCTAGTTTGCTCCCTCATGGAGTATCCTGCTTCTTTCAGCTCTGATCTCACTGAGCCTCCTGCTAATTCGATTACGATAAAGGATGTAGCATAGGATACATTGGACTGTAGCTTTGGCTTTCAATGCCATGCATGGTAGCCAAACTAAACTATACATAACTTTGCTGTGAATCGGGATCAAAGGTTCTCCTCTTCTCTCACTTGCTTTCCTTAATCCACAATGTGCGTGTCTCTTTCTGTCCCTCCCAGATGTTGAGTTACTGTCCATGGACAGCACCAAGGCCAGCTGCTGGGTGAATAACAAACTACGAGCCCACGAGGAGCAGTGGAAAGAGGACGACTGCACTTTCTGCCAGTGTGTGGACGGAGAGCCCCACTGCACGGCCATGGCCTGCAAACAGAGCTGTCAAAACCCCGTCAAGATCCCGGGAGAGTGCTGTCCCTTCTGTGAAGGTAAAAGAGAAGAAGCCTGTTCAAGCTCTTCAAACCAAATAGCACCTGTCGTTTTTTATGACAACAATAGCTCATATCTACTGTATACGAGGTACGCATTAGCCCACATACCACACGTCGAAGGCTCCCGTGGCCCCGCGGCTTTGCTACAGAGGCAGTGTCGGCATGGGCTCATTAAAGGGGAGGCCGCCGAGCATTCTTGGAGCTCCAGGGTTCTTTATGTTCCTTTATTACCGCTGCCCCGCCAAAATGAGAGCCACTTCTGCATGTTTGAGGCTGTGCTTTTAAAGCACAAGACTGCATAATTGAAGTGGATCTTTTGCTTTTTTTTGCAAGCGTAATTAGTTACAGCTCGTTGGGCTGCTCCTCCCACCGAACGTGGCAGGAGACGTTTTGAGGGGGAAAACGCTTTGGTGCACGAATTTGTGTGGTTCCAAACTATCCTTGTTTATTGTGGCTTTCGCGATAAAAGCTGGCCTCGATTCAGGAGGGTCTAGGCGGTGCCACAGTCTGACTTCAGTCCAGGGGACCATCTATTATCTTCACTGGTAGTCGAACAGTTTAAAACACATCCCTAAAACACATCCAACTTATTAATGGGAGACAGTTCCACACAATAAGAAAGAGAGGTATAGCGCCCCTTACAGTGCGACCCACCCTGGTGTAATTGCTCTACATTTATCTGTAATCACTGTTTACTCCAAAATAAGAGCAGTGTAAACAGGTAGTTATTACAGTTTGCACAAAAAGCATGGATTAGGGATTACACCTGAGGGGATCCTAGCACTCATATACTGTATGTATATAGGGGAGAGTGGCCTAAGTTGTGCATTTTGGAAGTTGTGCCACCCCTTGTTTCTAGAAAACCGTGGAAGAAATTGGAAATGTGACCACACATTTAAGAAGAGCCATCCATTTGACTCATCCTGTAAAGAAGGGAGACACAAGGAATAAGATATAAGCTCATTTAAGCTAAAAAAAAAACTGTGTTTTGCCTTTCAAAGTAAAATTTCCATGATCAAGGTTTTTTGATTATTGTGTCTGAACAATTATAGACAAGTTTGAAAACATTTGACACATGTTTTAGTGCTTTGGTATGCTACATTTTGAGTCTATACAGTTATCACGATGTCAGCCCTAAACTGCTGCATCATGCTTATTATCCAAATTTCTGGGATTGGGGTGATTTGTGCCAAAAGGCCTGGGTGAGTTGTAAGTAAGTAAGTAAGTAAGTAAAATGTATTTATAAAAGCACATTTATGACAGTTTGCACTGTCCAAAGTGCTGTACATAGTGCATTCTATAGGTAAACAATGAAGGTAAAATAAAAATAACCAAAATAAAAGACGTAAAGCCCATACATCCACATAAACACAGATAGTAGTGCAGAGGTAAGATAGTTAATGGGGAGGAAACACCAGGGTGTACATATGGGTTTTGAGCCTTGATTTAAAGGCAGACATGTAGGGGAATCACATTTGTCAGGTGGCAGTTGGTTCCACAAGCACGGAGCAACTAGTGCAAAGTATATTTCTGAGAGTTGTGCCAGTGGCATGGCTGTATACGCTGGTCACCAAAAGAAAGTGATTGTCTACAGTAGCTCAGAAGAGAGTGACATCTCAATTCCACTTAACGACACCACTGATGAGAGTTCAGATGGCCAGAAAGGTGATGATGGTGACTTTGTCATTGTGAGCTTTGCAGGTAAAACCATTAGATCTGCTAAGCCTTGTTTAAGAAAATTGACCTTCAATCTTTGTCAACTATTTACTTTATTTACTTTAAATACACCTTAAATAAGTGACTGTCTAATGGATTTGTCTTGCTTTACAGTTTATGAGATATATATCAATGGCACAATTCACCCTATGGTATTCTCTCCAACCGCACAACTTACACCACACCGGGGGCAAGTTGTGCATCAAGACAACTTTTTTTCCGAAAGCTATATTTCTTCAACAGTTTATTCCAGATCCAAAGTTTTTATTGCCAGGGAAGCACAACACCCTGAAATATATGTACATATTTGAGTTGGAGACTTTACTGTCAAGTTCTTACTTTGAGTGAAAAGTTGCACAACTTAGGCCACTCTCCCCTACTGTATATATATATATATATATATATATATATATATATATATATATATATATATATATATATATATATATATATACAAAGTTCTCACCCTCCGTCATCTCCATTGTTCTCCAGAGCCATCTTATGAAACAGTCAGCCCCATGCTATGTGCTCCCCTGGAAAACTGCTCGCTGTCAGTGAACGACTGCCCTTATGGCTTCCAGCAAGACAAAAATGGATGCCTGCTCTGCCAATGTCTCAACAGTAAGTCAACTTTCCCTCAATCTATGTTATGTCCTATGCCCCATAGTAACTCATGCCTTTCGCCTTTGATGGATAGTTGTGCCCATAATAAGATGACCGCTCCCCCCCTCAACTATTTCAGATGACTCCTGTCCTGACCTGGGGAAATACTGTTCCCTGCAATGCCCCATGGGATACGAGAGGGACGATTTTGGCTGTGAGGTGTGCGAGTGCAGCATCCCTGTGCCCAAGTGTCGACCTTTGACCTGCACTAAGACCTGCCCCTACGGATACGTGTAAGTACACCAAGTGACCCCGTGGATTCCTCATCCCCCCTGCCCCCAGGTTCACCTACTTTCACCACTCGTTTGTCATCCGTGTTTTCAGGCCAGTGCCCTGACATGCAGATACAGATGTGTGTGTGTGGCCTTGTGCAAATTCTGCAACTTCTTTTCTGCTGCCTGTCTTGGCCAGGACTCCCTGTGAGAAGAGTTACTGTAACTCAATGGGACCTTCCTGGTGAAATAAAGGTTAAATAAAAAATAAATAAAATAAAATAAAAAATACAGATACTGTGTATGAGGAAACCACACACTTTGCTCTAACATACTCGTAGGACAGAAAACTCCAAGGGCCGGATTTATTAAAGGTTTATGTATCAACATGTATAAACGTAAAAACATGTACAAATTTGATTTCTTTAAAAAAAAACATGCAAGCAGTCCATTTAGGTTTGCCGAAATGAATATGAAATAACGGCCATTTCTAGCCTAGTGCGCAAAATATTGGGAGTAGATACAAATAGGTTAATTGAGCATGCACACTATGGTTTACAAAGCTTCAGAATGATTGCAGTTATTGTGACTGTGTCTTTATTTATCCTGTTTGAATGCCGTGCCATGCCAAAACTACTTGCAACTGTGCATTTCCTTGCATCTGGGTCATTACAGCACACTGTACCTTTTTTCTGCTGGCGACTTATTCTACGTAATGCAGGATGGGCAGGAACATAGTAGGATTTCCACACACTCAGGACGCACTGAATAGAATTACATTTCTCTTCGTGCTAGCGGTCACTCTGCGCTTCGTCCAAATGCGCCATGGCGGAAAAAAAAAACGCAACAACACGCAAAAACCCTAATTTAAATATACTTCCTCTACCATGTTTACACCTGTTGTCACCCGCAAAACGGCCACCAACCAAACGCGCAATCTGTTCAAATGCTTTGGTGGTCTTTAGTCTCTAGATAGAAATTCTGTGATTGCGTTGAGAGGTGATCGGTTTCATGAAGAGAGTTTGTACTCCTGGGAAAATAGCTGTGTCCTTAAACCTGTATTTAAATCACAAGTACAATACTTCAAGTGATACCCAGATGTCAGTACCTGTTTGGTCTTGTGCCTGTTTCACGTCCTTCTGGATGTGGCTGTCGCGACAGTAGTTTGGCATTAAACATCAAAGGGACTACCTTGGTGGTCAAACCCAGGTCTCTAAATATGCGCCTTGTGTGTGTGTGTGTGTGTGTGTGTGTGTGTGTGTGTGTGAGCCTGTTTCACTGTGAGGTCCGGACTAGCCTCTCAGCCCCACTGTGCAACTCCTCTTATAATCCCATTTAAACCCAATCAAACATCTGGAAGTGCTTCTCTCTACCGGGACATTTGGTCCCCAGGCACCCCTCTCATTTCATAAATCACGGTTCCGTCTCAAAACAACGATCAAAAACACATCAGGACAAAAGCTGCCTTCATGAAAACCTATACAGTCGGGATTCTTCTGGTATCTCAACCGTGTTCACGTCTCAAGATGGATCCGATATGTCTGCGCGGGATGCCAGAGGAGAGGAGAGAGAGTGTGCAGGGGGACCCCGTGGGGAATAGAAAGGGCAGGAAGTCCTGGCTTTATCCTTCATAAGCAGCTGTTAAGGTCTGGGCCTCAGAAGTCTTGCCAGTCTTGCAATGCAGATCAGTCTTCTTCTCACACAAAGACCTCTCTCGATGCAGCCAGCCGCCACAAAGAAACCAAAAGGCACAAAGGATCTCTGTTTGTACTGCTTGTATTGATGACATCCTGTGTGAGTACTGTAAGCAGCAGTGTTGTCCAACCATCCTCTCCACAGAGATTCTCAGGGTAGTTCTTAAAGCCCCCTGTAAACCGAAATTCACAAAATACTTCTAACTATGTCATTTGGGGAGTAAGTTGCATGATAGTAGGCATCTGAAAAGAGTTCGGCATATTTATCAATGCAAATTAAAGATATTGTCATTTAAGTTTGATCAACTTTACAGAAATTTGGTTTGGATGAGGCGGGCTATGCTCTGTTTCTTATGACACTATTATAAGTATTTTGAACCAATCACAGCAGGTCTCTGCTCGAATATTCTATGAAAACAATGACTGTTGCCATGGAGACAGTTTGATACGGCCACGCCCACACAGTCCTGTCAAACGGTCTAGACAGTAAAAAAGCTTCTTCTATTTTTTAAACTAACTTTTTTCATTTTTAAGAACATTTATTTTCAGTCCAAATTTTGTAAAATCTTTGATACCATATATTGTATATATTAATATATTTTTTTTACTATTTTAGGCCAGATTTCCAGAGGCTTTAAGAATGGATGTTGTGTTTTCCATCCCTCATAGCTTAAAAATCCTCACTTTGACCTCGCAGGTCGCGAATGACATTGTTCCGGCCAATCGCAGTTGCAGCAAACTGGAAATTGTGCCGAGCCAGCAGCAGTCCCAGGGCTTGTCCCCCCTCCCCACCACAGCACCACCACCCCAGTGCCTCCCCCAAAGCCCATCTATCCCCCTGGAGCCCAGAGCACTGCTTGGCATTCCACACACCATCTTTGCACAAAGCCTTGCTCTAAGGTTGCAGCACTCTCTGTCTCTGTATTTGTACAGTGAGGCACTGGGCCCAAACCCCTCACCCCTGTTGTTTCAATAGCTGTTATTGCTGCTTCAGCATAGATACGGTGCTCCATTTGCTGAGCCTGACATGCCCCCAGCCTCTTCAGCACCTATCCAACGGTTCGAGCTGGCTTCTTTTATTTATGTTACAGTGGCATATGAAGATTAATATAGTAATTACCAATGCCTAATGAGGCTACTGCTTCATAAAATAGGTATCATCACTTACCTTGAATGGGAGACGGGGAAGGCGGAGGCTGGAAGTAGAGCCGTGTAGATATAGGTCATTCTTTCATCTGGGTTTTGATCATTTATCTTTACTGAGCAGATAAGTCCAACCAGCCTATTACTATTTTCTGCAGTTTTAGCACAAATTCTCTCCTCTACATTTGTATGCTGTGACAACTGGACTCAATTTTCATTCCTGGTTGAGTTTACTTAAATGATCTCGTATTTTTACAAATCAGCACTGAGCTCATATCTGACCATCAGAAGGCCCTATCTTTCCTTTTTCTCTATAGTTCCGAATCGGCATGCTTATTTTAGCCTCCGTATAGGCGGCTGCTCTTTGGTGCTCCTATATATCCCTCAAAGGCTTTTGGAGCAATAAGGATGGCAACAGGGGGGGTGAATTGAAAGCATCTGAATTGGCTTTAGATTGCGCCGTTCAGAGCGTTTGGGTTGGTATGATGTGCAAACCAGAGGGATCTCACGTGTTGGCCTTTTTTTTATTTTACCTTCTTGAAAGACAGCTTATAAAGAAAGGGGTAAAAGCAGGTCCAGATGTTGATTGTACCAGATTTGAGCATCTGGGTTTCACTCGATGGCAACAACCACCATGCTGCGAGATATCCTTAATGCCAAGCTAAACATTCTGAGCTGCACAAAGGTGGCATTGTTGACCTCCTGACATGAAGTCTGAATAATTGAGTTTTATATGCGGGTTTTTAGTATATATACACCATGCTTATGTTTTTTTTTTGCTCCACAGGAGGAACAAGCATGGCTGCGAGATGTGTCGCTGTGTCAAGTGTCCGCCTTTCACCTGTGACAAGCACTGCAGCGAGGGCTATCGACAGAACAGGAAGGGCTGCTCCATCTGCATGTGTAAAGGTAACTACGCTGCTTCAAAATACTGCGCAATAGTCCCAATGTTTCTGACTTAATAACACCACAATGGGACAGTTCTATGGGGATTGATTGCTTGTGCTTTCACAAGATAGTATGATTTGGTAGGAAGTAGGAACGTGCATTTCATTTCATGTTCACTCAGCTAGAAGAAGACATTTAGGCCTCTTTATACATAATGTTTTTGGATTTTTTTTTTTGAGGAAGATTTTAACAACTGCAGGCCCCAAAATGTAGTATAATGCATGCATGGTCCCAAGAGGATGAGCAGTGCTGGTTCAGATGAGATCATGTCTTCTGCTCGGTCACTACTGTCTGGCCAACATTTTTCACTCTTACACAACACAACTCAATATCGAATAGGAAAACTACCTATGAAATGGACTCCATGGAGGACGTTTAACCCCATTTATGATAGATCAATAAAATGACCACTTGATAGACAGCAACAGTTCCACAGTAGAGTCCTAAAACTGTGAGCTGTAGAAAAGGGTAAAGGATGGAAGGAGATAGGTGAGCCCTTTCAGCAGAGTTGAATTTCTGCCACTAAGTCTGTATAGCTTTGATTTCATGTGACCTTCTGTTGCTCCTGTGCTGTAGAGACTATGTGTCTATGTGTGCCTGTTTTGGTTCGTGTTGGTGTTCAGCTTGATCCAGGGGCTGCCGGTGTGTGTGCACCTTTAATTAGATTCCCTCAAACCCTAAGTTAAAAGCAAGTGTACAGATGAAGTAGTTGTGCTCCTCCGCAACATTTTATGTGATGTGTTCATCTTTCCAGTTTAGCTATGTTATTAATATTTCAGCCTAAAATATGTACTTATGGTTTTCCTGTATGGCGAGGTGATCAGTGCACCCAGCTCCTCATCTCCAAAAACAGATGGACAACCACATACAGTGCAGTGCCTAATGCAAATAAACTGCTGTTTACTGGATTCAGAAACTCTTGTCAGTATCTCTGTTGACTGTTAAAATAATTAGGGATGGGATACTTTTTTTGGAGGTATGTTTTTTCTTGTGTGTTGGTGTGTTTTAAAGATTTAAACCAAAGAGTCGAGACATCGAAACATCTGCCTGAACTCGGCAATGTCAAACAGTTCACTGTGTTCGACTTTGTTCCAGATCCCAGTGGATCTGTTCAAGCTTTAAGAGCCCTGCTGAGTTTAACACATGCTGGGGCCCAGTTACTGGCAACCCGGGCCCTTAAAAGTTCTATGAGTCCCTCAGCTACAATCTTTTAGCTTTTTTTTCGTCAGTTGACAAAAACTCTGGAAAATTCATTCAGGTTTATTTGAGGCGGGATTTAAAAAAAAGATTATTAGAACATTAAAGGTGGAGTCAGGAATACTGGAGATCGCTTGTTGTCAAAATCACTTCTTGTCAGTAAATAGCTCCTCATGATCCATTACCTGTTTGTACTGTGTGTGCAATGAAAACAAATTAGGTGTTTATACTCAACCTAGGCTCTGTAAACTGGTATGTCAACAAAAAGTATTTTCCAGCAAATGACTTTCAGTTCATGACTGCTGAATGTTCCAGTATGGAACCATAACCACGTAGCTCTCACTTGAGCCTCTAATGAAATTGGACCTCTAGACAATAACATTGGCCCTTTTCACTGAAATTCATAAATGCACTTATTGAAATTTCCACAGTGAATTAACAAGGTTCCATACCGATGCAGACTGTGTTTCTTTTTGAGGTTTTGGACAGCTACACCACAAGTCTTCAGCCACCCCAGTAATGTCTGTGCCTTTTCTTTGTTTTTTTTGTCCTCAGAAAATGGCCATGTCCCAAGCACCACTGCCCCGGCCCCAATGCCCAGCTATTGCCTCACCTCCAATGGGCACCGATACGAGGAAGGTGACGGCTGGCACGATGGCTGTCGGGACTGCTACTGCCACTCCGGACGGGAGATGTGTGTGCTCATATCCTGCCCCGTGCCCAGCTGTGCTCATCCAGTCGTGAGGCCTGACCAGTGTTGCCCTACATGTGAAGGTATGTCTCTGCAATTATATATCCAGTTTGAAAAGAGAAATTCCTGAGAAATGTGCCCAGGTTATTATAAACTGGGCATATTTTTGTTGTTTTGTTTCATAATGATGAGACATCCACAAAGTTACTTGTTACTTGTTGAGATCTGGGAATGTTTCGATCAGGTTATGACCTATGTGGCAAGTAATACATCATACTGTATAGCCAGTCAGACTGATGCATTCCTTTGCTTAAACATCTATCACTGTTTGGAGACTGACCTCCTGGTTCAGGCTTTGACCTAACATATGTTGCATGCCATAGTTTTTCATGCAACACTTTTCTATGCAATGAGGGGTCATGACCAACCTTATTGCGGGGTCATTACCAACATTACACATGAACTCACTTTCACAACTTCATTGTTACAATTTTGCCATGTTCCCCAATCTCAACAATTACTTTAATAATTAATCAAAATGATTGGCAAAATGATAAAAGTAAGACATGTGTTTTAATCAGCTGAATTAAACCATTTAAATCTTCTCCTTATTTAACAACGTATTTACAGACAAACTCTACCAATGGTGCAGGCAGGATCATTTTGACTTTCCCCTCAAGCAATAGAAAATCCACACAATCCATATATCAACACATACAGTATAAGTCTCTCTCTCTCTCTCACACACACACACACACACACACACACACACACACACACACACACACACACACACACACACACACACACACACACACACACACACACACACACACACACACACACACACACACACACACACACACACACACAAACACAGTAGAGTATACAGTCCCCTACCAGCAAATATAACTGTGAACTTTGGGTTATTAGCTGGCTTTGAGGCCTTAGACTTGCCGGCCACTTATACTCCTCAAACACACAGTCTCTGTCTGTTTCTCTTAAAAACGGAAGCCGCACTGATCCACACCCACTCTTTTTCATCCACAACCATCCGACTCATGCAGGATATTTATGGAGGGGTGACTCAGTTGGCTGTTCAAATATTTAGGCGTTGGAGAATGTCTACAACTTTCAAAAGCTACACACACTTTGCAGTCAGGGGACAACAGGCTAACACTTTACAGATGTCTGCTGCTACTCTGTTGGACAGCACACTGTTTTTTAACTTAACCAATGTCAAAACACAACTTGGGACACCACACACCCTGCACCGCCCTGAGGCTTCTTTTTTTAATTGGTCTCTACCATGCATCCTTATTGTAGTAACCAAAGGCTGTTTACTCTCTGAAGATTGTTGTTGAACTTTGTTGTGTAGCTGTTATTGTTACAGGTTAAAGGTGGAGTCAGAGATTCTGGAGAATGCTTGTTGTCAAAATAACTCACTTCAGAAAGTTAGTGGATCAGCTAGTGTGCAGCTATTCACTGATTTTGAAATCAAACATATTTTGAAAGTATGTGCACTGAAACAATATCCATTGTTAATACACAGCCTGGGCTCTGTAAACAGGCATGTTTGCTAGCTATCGTGGGTTCCCTTCTTTATTTACATACCAGTTTACAAAAGCCTAGGCAGTGTATTAACACCAGATTTTTATACACAGTATACGGACAGGATCATGAGGAGATATTAACAGATTTTGACAAAAAAAAATATTTTGACAACAAACTCTCCATAATTGCTGATTGCACCTTTACATGTATGTTTGGTTAGCAGGGACCACCTGAATGTTAATTTGATAGCAGAACACACATGTGACTGTTTCCTTTTCTTTCCCTCCCTCCCTCCTCCACTGCAGACGAGTCAGGCAGCGGTCAGCCAGAGGGGATGGACATGGTGGTGTGCCGGGCGCCCGGAGGGGAGTTTTACGTGGAGGGGGAGACCTGGAACCTGGACGAGTGCACGCGCTGCACCTGCAGGAAGGGACGCGTCCTGTGCGACACTGAAGTGTGTCCCCCTGCTCTCTGCCAGACACTAATCAGAAACAAGGACACCTGTTGTCACGTATGCCCAGGTAATGGGGGGGAAAGGCCAAGGTTAAGGAAAGCTGTCGTTAGTTTTAGGAAAAAACCCTGGGGTGCGTCAGACATTGGGTTAGCGGGTAGAAGTAGTACAAAGCTGTTTTGGATGTATTTATCAGCATGTGGTCTTAGAAGGCCTTGCATGTTGCACTCTGTCGGGGCAGTTTTATGTCAGGCGCGCAGACTCATAAAGAAAAACCAGCCAAGACCGGTTGGGTTTACATATAGTGATCCTCAAGGCAGGCTGCAGCACATGTGGAGTGCTCTCGCCCCCTGCAACCTGCACCATAAGTTCATCCAACTCTCCCCCGAAAGTTGGGAGGGAGCAAGAATGTTACAAATTTTTTCAATCAATCTGAGCCATTCCTCCAGTTATGGGAATAAAACCCACGACGCACATGTCTCGGCGAAACACGAAAAGCCACACGCATATTTTATTTACAAGTGTGTCCAAACACTCAAGCCTCTCTCACACACTTAGAATCAACATATCCCCAGCACTCCCAAAGCATGGGGCCCACAAATCAGCAATGCATGACTGCGCCTGAGAGCCACTGCTCCTTGAGAATGCCGGCCTGCCTTATCACTGCATCTCTCCTCTTACAAAAGCAGATTGTCAGAGGGCGGCCTTTGATATATGTATGGGCCTGGCCACCAGGAATGTGGGAATAATACACTTCTCACTGACAGGCCCTATGATGTATGTACATACTGTAGGGCAGCGCTAACTAAGTCTGTGGTCATGAGAAGGCCGTGCATCTGTGTCTCTGATGAGATACGAGATAAGGTCTCAGAATAGACACGTGCCATGGAGTCACTACTTGTGTTTGTGTTTAACATACAGTAAAGCATCGTTTCTTGAACGTAGCGCCAAAGGTCCCATACACTTGGTGGATTGAGATGTTATACAACAGGTATACATGCAAGAGGCATGTAGAAGAAGCAGGCCTCTCCGTGGGTTTTTGCCTTTGAAACAGGGCAATCCTTTACAAGCTTTACTTAGTCACTGTCTTTACATCGCCAAGTCCTATAACGTAAGGACAGAGGCTGCAACACGACCTGGCATGCAGCCCCCTGTCTTACCTTAAAGCCCCTGTCAACCCAAATCTAAAAAATACTTCAGACTATGTAATTGGGGAGTTAGTTGCATGATAATAAGTGTCTGAAAGAGTTGGGCATATTTATCAATCCAAATTAAAGATATTGTCATTCAAGTTTGATAAACTTAACAAAAATTCAGTTAAGATGAGGCGGCCTATGCTCTGCTTCTTATGACACATTAAGTATTTTGAACCAATCACGGTAGTTCTCTTCACGAACGATCTATCAAAACAATGGCTGTTGCCATGGAGACTGCTGGTTAAGGCCACGCCCACACAGCCCTCTCAAACAGTCTAGAGAGTATAACATTTTTTTTTAAATAATTATGACCATTGATTTTCAATCAGATTTTTTTTTAACCTTATTGACACACTCAACTTTGACATCATATATTGTATTGACTATTTTAGACCAGGTGTTCTAGAGGCTTTAACTTTGAGTATTATCACTATTAACCCTATTGATACCTGTGTGCCACCACAGAGGAGACGCAGAGCCCCTTGCTGCCAGTGAACAACAGCCAGCAGGAGTACTGCATAACCAACGATGGAGACGTGCTTCTGGCCGGAGACTCCTGGAAGGCCAACGCCTGCACCAGCTGCACCTGCAACAACGGCACCATTCAGTGTTTCTCACAGCGCTGTCCGGCTGCCAACTGTAGGGTGCCCCTCTTACGCAAGGGCCAGTGCTGCCCACACTGTCTTGGTGAGTATTTACGTGCGTCGCAACAAGGAGAAAGCTGCCCTTTAGAACTACAGTGTCGTGCGAAAGTTTGTGAACCCCTTGAGCCTTTTGGAATTTTATTTATTTTAACCATTATTAATAAAAATTTTCAATACCAGTATTTTTTATATGAAATAACAGATGTTTGTTTATCAATTCAACATTTTTCTTTTCCAGAAATCAATTGTTAAAATAGATAAAACAAATTATTTGACAAATGTTGTATGTGCAAAAGTTTGTGAACCCTAAGCTGCATTGCTTAAATCGAGCAAGGTAAACACAATCAGGTGGGCCAAACTGATTGATGAAATAGACCAATGTAGTGAGAGATCTTTAGGGAAGAAATTGGGCGCCACTAGATAAAACAAAGATAAAACCAGGTCAGTTTAGGCTCACCAAACTGAACCCATACAGGTCAGACATGCTCAAAGGGGAAACAATCTCAGAGGATCTCAGGAATAGAGTTTTGATGTTGCACATTTGTCTGGGGACAGCTATACATTCGTATAAAAAAGTTTGAACTCCATCGGCCCACCGTGAGGCAAATCATCTACAAATGGAGAGCTTTAAGAGTGACTTAACATCTGCCTAGAAGTGGACTTCCTTCAAAAATATCTTCAAGCACCACAAGAAAAGGGATTTTTCAGGTAAAAGCCAACCCACACATTACATCTGGAGATTTGCAGACCATTTGCCATCACCATTCTTCACTTGGGAGAAGGTTCTGTTGGTGGTAGGCAGAGTTGCGTTTTTGCCCAAACATGGCGGTTTTGGTTATGACCAAACAGATCCATTTTGGACTAATCTGTCCACAGAATAAGACTTCAGGTGTCTCCAGGTGCTCTCTGGCAAAGCTGTGACAACCCTCCCTTGAAAGCCATGTTGACTGAGTTTTCTTCTTATTGTGGAACCATGCACATCTGTCCCAGATGTTGCAAGAGAGGTCTGCAAATCACTAGATGTAATGTGTGGGTTGGCTTTTAACTAAAAAAATACTTTTCTTGTGGCGCTTGAAGATATTTTTGAAGGAAGTCCACTTCTAGGCAGATGTTTAGTCACTGTTAAAGCTCTCCATTTGTAGATGATTTGCCTCACGGTGGACCGATGGAGCTCAAACTTTTTTTGAATTAATTTATAGCTGTCCCCAGACAAATGTGCAGCATCACAACTCTATTCCTGAGATCTTCTGAGATTTTTTTCCCTTTTAGCATGTCTGACCTGTATGGGTTCAGTTTGGTGGGCCTAAACTGACCTGGTTTTATCCGTGTTTTATCTAGTGGCGCCCAATTTCTTCCCTAAAGATCTCTCATTACATTGGTCTATTTCATCAATCAATTTGGCCCACCTGATTGTGTTTACCTTGCTCGATTTAAGCAATGCAGCTTAGGGTTCACAAACTTTTGCACATACAACATTTGTCAAATAATTTGTTTTATCTGTTTTAACAATTGATTTCTGGAAAAGAAAAATGTTGAATTGATAAACAAACATCTGTTATTTCATATAAAAAATACTGGTATTGAAAAAAATGAATTAATAATGGTTAACAAATAAAATTCCAAAAGGCTCAAGGGGTTCACAAACTTTCGCACGACACTGTATATGCGCCCAAGATGCCCTAAGGCCCAGCTTTGACAATTTTATTTTCTCAACACTAATAATATACTAACCTTAGAGTTTATACATCCTAAACAAGGTTTATTTTGCAGATTAAAATAGTGTAACAATTCCACAAACTGAGAGCCTGAAGTGTTAAGTGGTACTGCTGGAACAAGGCACAGACTGCTGCTGGGAAAGTTGTACCTCATAACGCTACATGTAAAAAAAAAAGAATAAAAAGAGCGTACTTGAGGGAATGCCCGTTTCCAGACTGAATGTGTGCACATGTGTTTGTTCGTTAGACACACAGCCACTCCGGCGCTGCATAGGCAAACACCATCATTCGTCCCAACATTCCATGTGACACACAAACACACACACACATACACACACACACACACACGGTCCACCAAGAGCAAAAACATTCCTCGAGCATCCGCACATTCACACGTGTTTCCTGTCCCCCGGCCCTGCAACACTCTCTCTGTGGCGGCACAGGAAGGCAAAGCTCCATGTCAGCTTTTCCTATAGAGGAAAACCCCAGCATAGGCTCCCATTGTTAAACCCTGACATGTAGCCGTTTTCCAATGGGGGCCTTTTGTTTCTTTATTATTTGCCCACTGGAAAACAGAGCTCTTTTACATAATGCCTGGTACAAAAGCGGTACAGTGGAAGTTAAGAGGACAGCTCCTGTAAACACAGCTTATCAAGGGAGACTCTGGGGAATTTATACACAGACGCACACAGTTGGGAAATGTTTATGTCTGGAATGTTTTGCATTACGCCAGTGATATTGTTGACGGATTCTCATTCCTGTGTGAACAGAAATGACCACGTCTGTGCCGGTGATGGTAGCAACCAACGCCCCCAGGACCACGGCCTCAGTCACAGTGGGGAGTGCGGTGTGGATCACCACTGCCACTGTGCCGCCCATCATTGTCGACACAGGTACTTGCTCATTGAAAAATCCCAACGTAATCCGCCATCCCTCCAAATTCCCTTTAATGTAGTAGTAAGCCTGTTGGAAGTCATTGGCCTCATTGTGTGCACTCTAGTCCCTGCCAATCTCTGCAAGTGTTTATACTAATGCAGGGCGTTCCCTCATTTTTTCATAAATGAATGATAAAATACAGTAATAACTCATGCTGGACAAACATTTAAAAAAATCATAAATGGATAGTGGAGAAAAACATGATCTCTCTGGGAGAGACACCCAGAGTTAATTTCTTTTTCAGTGCACATCCAATATCCAATGTTGTCTTGTGTCCAAACAAGATGAGCCACTTTTGGGAGAGAATTACCCCAGCCAAACCGAAATGGCCCTGGTCTACCAATCAGCAGCCTGGATCCTGGCAGGTCTCCTCCTGGCCATCATCATCTTCCTCATCGTGGCATTACTCATCAACAAGAAGAAGAAGTGGGTGCAGATGTCCTGCTACAGCGCGCCCAAGAAGGTGAGAAGCTGTCCGTTAAAATAGCATAAATCAGCTCGTTGTTTTGAGGCGCCTTTTAAAAGAATAGCTCCCTGATCTTTCAGCCCCTGCCACAACCAGCGCTAAATGACTTGGCTTTAGGATTGGTGTAGAAACTACAGAAATTCGGTTTAGATGAGGCGGGCTATGCTCTTGCGCTTCTTGTGACACATTTAGTATTTTGAACCTATCACGGCAGTTCTCTGCACGAACGATCTATGACAACATCTACTAGGTCATGTTCATTGTAAAACCCATACCATGAGATCTCGCCAGAGGGTATCATCATAAGTCATCAGTTGTATGAAAAACAAGTGCAAGCTAACACAAAAGAGTATGCTTTCATCACCTACTAGCTGTCAACGTATTTAGGTCAAACGATGGGTTGTGCTCTTCTACCATCCCCCCCCCTCCCGCCCCCCTCTTCTTAGACGGTGATCCTGAAGAAGCACGTGAACAAGAACTCCGTGGTCTACATGGAGCCCTCCAAGGAGAACAAGTTCCAGAATGTGAAGAACGACTGCGGCATCATCCACTTCTCTCCAGAGATGGACAAGATGACCATCCCCAGGGCCAAGCTGAGCATGGGCAACAACTGGACGCAGCGCTAAAGAAAAACTACAACAACAACAAAGAAAGCTCACCACCTGTAGATCAGAGCTGTCCGACACCTCCCACTCTCTCTCTCTCACACACACACACACGCTGCTGTATCCAAGGTGATGAGTGCAACACAGTGCACCACACACACACCTTGGGCGTCGGCCTTTGTCACCAACTCCGTTTTACCCCTCTTCCCCCTTCAACTTCTCTTTGTGTGACAGTTAAAACTGAGAAGGCTCTACGAGAGACACAGCCAACCACCTCTGTTCTCTTCTATAATGTGTCCATGTTGTTCTGTGTTCGGATCTCTGGGTGGGAGAGAGATGCTAGGAGACGAATGGATGGATGGACGGACGGACATATAAAAAGGACACTGCCACTCTGGGCTCTGCTTTAAAAAAAAACAGAGAAGGAGGCAGCCAGAGAGGCTCCTCTGTCAGACTCAGACATTGACTGTGAACATTGTAATATAATTTTTTTGCTTATTATTATTGCCTCCTTTTGAAACTGGAACTTTGAGGCAACAGGAGGAGATTTAAAAGAAAAAGCTTTAGGACAGGGGTTTGGGCTGCTGTTTTAAGTAGAGGATGCTGCCTCTCTTCAGCAGTGCCCCCAGTTCAGCAGTGCTTCATGGATGTAATCCTTCAACAGGGAGGCCAAAGGAACTGATGATCCAGTTGAATCAGCAGCCAAATCATAGCAAGTCAACAGGCTTTATAATGGAGACCCCCCGCCCCCCAACCTCAAGTTCCAAACCCCTGCTTTTAGAATGTGTGGTTTTCATCCTAGTTTTTTTTCGTATATTTCTACAGTATTTGTACTTGTTGTTGTAGTGTTGTTCTTGGCCACCTCTTGTTTTTTATTATGCTGTGTCTCAGTGGGGCCAGAAAGATTGAAAACATTTTGAAAATGCCAGTCTAAACATTCCCCCCCACACCACCACCACCAACGATCAAGTTTCAGGAAGGACACGCTTCCCAAAAAATAGCCTCGTTTTCTCCCTTCAAATGACCCGAGCCATTCCAACTCCCAAACAAACTAAAACACTGCCGTTCTACAAAACGAAACACGTGAATTTCCCTCTCCAAACGTGTCCACAGTATAACGCAGCCAAAAAGGCTTCTTCTTTCCAGCTTCCAGCCTTGTCCGACCCCATCAGTTGTACTTCATCATCTCAAAAGATCGCAGAGTTGAGGTGGAGTGATGTTCATCCAGCAAGAAGGTAATTTTATTGACTGCAGAGGAGATAAACTAGTGCCAGACGCTTCATCTGGACCTGGGAGGAATGCCTTTGATATCATGCCTCACTTCATAACTTAATTCACAGCTGTATGTGTGTGTGTGTGTGTGTGTGTGTGTGTGTGTGTGTGTGTGTGTGTGTGTGTGTGTGTGTGTGTGTGTGTGTGTGTGTGTGTGTGTGGAGCTACTGTTCACACCGAATGTTAGCGTTAATAAGTAAAGGTTCATTTTAAAGCCTTAATTCTATAGCCTTAATGCATTTTTATTTGTTGATATTTTGTTTTCATTTGATGACTGTAAACCCAAGTCAAGGAATCGTTAAGAAAACAGTGATCAGTGAACAGCGTCACTGGTGGTTTCTCATCACCCCTTCGTATGACACGTGAGTGTGTAAAAGGGGAGCCTGCCAGTAACTGTACATAATGGTAGGCTACACATTACAACATCAGCGCCTGTTAAAGAGACGTGGCACTTTTTTTCTTCTTCTTATGAGCCAGTGTTTTTGTCGAAAGCTCACCGCGGGATTCTTGGAGGGATAAAGGCCCTAATCAGGGATTTTGATAGGCCATATTAAGCCCCCGGAGATGTTAAACCACTCAAGTGAACACGCTGTTGCGTTGTGGCTCCATACCAATCTGATCAGCACTGGGGGTTTGGGGGTGGGGGGGTTGAGGGGGGACAGAATGTGAGAATCATTACGAAAGAAACCAGGGTTACATAGGAAAGGGGTTTCGGATCAGTTCTCAATCCATTGCCAATACAAAGACCATTTCTGATGCCAAAATTGGTTGGAGACCAATTTATATTGAAGTGTTATACTGTAGTAACTCAGTAGATTTGTCTGTTTGAATGATGACCATGTGCTTTAAAAATGAAGAGGCGACTGTTAAAGCTTCCGCAATTCTTTGTTCTTCTATGTGTAAAAAAAAAAAAAAAAAAAAAGTAGTTTAAATTAGTAGGACAGAAGAGTACCTTATTTATTTTTTCACATAGCTTTATTTATTAATACTATAGTTTGAGATTTGTTTTTGTTTTTCTCTGGAAAAATGAACTTTTTGGTAGCCAAAGCTGCTGCACATTGTAGACTATTTACCATTTCTATCTGCTATATTCTATACAACCTTATTTATTTCACTGTTGCAAACCCTTGTAAATATGTTTCCTAGACGATGAACTGTAACATTTACACTTATTTTGAAAAATAAATGTGTGAACCAAAGTGGCCCCGTGCTGATGATACCTTAAGACTTGTTTGGAGGGCACATTTTCCCCCAAAAAGTGCAGTGATGTCATCCGAGATGGTATCTGTTAGTGGTTTTTTTACTCCCAGATTTTGCCGGTTCGTGCACATCTGGTCCTGGACTTCTGCTCCAAATGGGAATTTGTCTTCTGTTAGTTACATTAAATCCAATCGTTTTGCATTTTGCCTACGATTGCTGCTCTTACCTTATCAGTAGCACTTGCAGATGTGGTTTGGTGGTGGTAGGTTGTTTCTAAAGAGGGAGGTGGGGAGGGAGGGGGGGGGGGGTCCTCTTGCATTTAAGCACTAGTGAAGTGCTTGTAGACCTCATCTATCTAGTGGGCTCATAAAATTCCGGAACACACAAAGACGGTGCAGACCAGACCTTGAAACCTGGATAATCCTCCGTGCGAACTGAGCTGTTGTTTTGACTTGTCCGTCCAAGCTTGCTCATAAACTTCAAGGTAAAGGAAGCTTCTTCCAGAAGGATCAATAAAGCAAACATTGAGCTCAGTTTCCCAGTCCTTGCATTCATCCAATACAGCAACACAGTCTACATGCTATTAATAGCAGTGCTATTTGAATAAAAAATATTTTCACATCTTCACAATCATTTCCAACTCACTACCGAGCAATGACAGGATCCACAAGTATCGGTTACAATGAGGTAATATTCAATATTCAGATAGTAAATCATTGAATCCCTTTGTCCACTTAAACACAGACACAAGATCACAGTCCCATTTGTGGAAAAATTTATTTATTTCTACTTTCCATCAGAAAATGTAAAATCGTTTCATGACACAATCTTTAGTAAAAAGCCCTTTATCTTTCCAACCTCTATTATTCTATTAAGGCAATAAAGTCCAGCACACTTTTTCTCTATGTTTGTCTGATAAAGACCACAAGACACTGGAAAGTTTTGGAAAAGTAATGGAGTTTGGGTCTAATAGCTGACTTACCATTGTACATGGTAAAAAAGAAAGGGTACGAATCTGTCAATGTTCAAGCAGATGTCCCGTGGTCCAATGTTGAATTGTAATGAAATAGTCCTCGGGAGTCTACTGAGAATTGGAAGCACAGCAGGACGTCTCCCAGAGTTCGATTTTCAGAGAAGGATCTTGTAGTAGTCATCCTTGTAGCTGTACAAGACCACCACAGCCACCCTGTATGCAAGAGGACAACATGTGTCAGTTATAAAAAAGGTTTTCAAAGAATATTACAAAACTAAAATAACATTTATGGAGAACTTTTCGAAAGGGAACATCCCAAAATCTCCATAAAAGATAAAATTCAGCCCCAGGAGAGCTTCCAAGATTTTTTGATTTCCCTGTTCCAGGATTCAACCCTGCCAAGAGTCCAAGTCCAGGGTCAGAAAGACCCATAACTCAGTAGAGAAGTAGACATTTTGAGTCAAAAATCTGTTGGATTGCTATCCTGAGAGAACATAAAATAATTCATTTTGATGATCCTTTTTCATCTGATGCCATCATCGGGTCAAAATGTCTTCATGACAAAATACCTGAAACACTAATGACATTTCCATCAGCCTCAGCTGTACTTTGTGTTGAGTGCTATTCATCAAATGTCTTCTAACACACTAAACATGGCATACCTGCTAAACACTAACATTTTAGCACTATCATTGTGAACATGTTAGCGTGCAGATGCAATTAAATGAAAACAGCATTGAGAGATACAGGTCGAATATACACATCTTGGCCACAGTCATGTTAGCTGAGAGAAAAGCTTGTTGACTGTGAAGCCCCTAGCGATAAGTTTGGTTTACGGTCTTGCTGCAGCCAGGTGACTGCATGAGTCCTTTAGCCCACTCATCTGGCCCTTAGTTGCCGCCTTTGCCCCACGTTTGACGAAAACAACTAAACAAACACATGCTGAATAAACCCATTGTATGCCTCTGTGACGCTCGTTTATCGGAGCACTTTTTACCCCTAAATGGCAAATCCAAAGCAGTACAGACAGGAAATTAAAACCAACTGCTCCGGAGAGTAGGACGGGAAGCCAGAAAGAGAAGCTTTGATTTTTTTCCCTTAGTTTCAGTGTTAGTTTGTGTGTGCGTGTGTGTGTGTGTTATCATCTCATTCATGAAAGAGAAAATCTGCCGAATCCCTCAGGCTTGCTCTCTATGGGCATTCGCGAGTGTCACAACACAAGAGGATCTAACACTTAGGATTTAGCCTGGCCTCTGAAAAAGAATTTCTGTTGGGAAGCTTTGGGAATAAAAACGCTCTATCCACACCCACCTTTCGGCTGCAATCACAGTGTCAATCAACTTGGGTGTTAAGAGACAGACATCGGAAGATCAAACAAGGCTAATCCTTCTCCACATTTCACCTCAGGAAATGGGATCAGCTGAGGATTTAATGTTCTCCAAGGCAGTAGTTATGCGTCTATAACAGCCAGGGCCGTTGCTAGGAATTCTGGGCCCCCTGAAAGAATATCGGTGTCGGCCCCTCTACCCCATTCATTGCCACCTTCAATTTTCTAGCTTTTTCAGTGTTCTTGACGGTGCCTGGTACATCCAATTTGTTTCTTTTTTTTACAATTAACGACTTAACAAGTCGTTAATTATGTAAATTATGTATTATTAGTTGTCTTATTCTAGGAGTGATGGTAAGTGATTTGCAACTGTTTAAACAGCCACTATGTGGGCACTCCAACGGGTATCAGACATGTGGTGAAGGGAGCAGCAGTGTTTTCCACTAGTGCCTCCAATGTGCAGCTGGGTAAAATTAGTGCAGAGATCGTGACCCTCCTAGGAGGGTTCGGGGGTATGCCCCCCCGGGAGATTTTTTTTTACCTTTTTAAAGTGAAATGCATGAATCTGGTGCCCTTTGAGAGGAAACTTATGAGGCAAAATCTGAGGAATTTTGTGTGAACAACTTTTTTCTGTGTACTAGGCCTACTTATTTTTGGAATAATTTGGAGACACTGAGTCAGATGAATGAAATGAAGCTATTGAAGAAAGACACATGTATTTACCATAAAAGTATTAATATAAAATAGAATATTGTGCAAATAAACATCCACAAAGTTTTCATCTTTCTATACTATTTTATAAACAAACCACTTAACTTTACATGAAGAACTCTGTTGTCCAGCTATCTTTTTGTTCACAGATGAGGGTGAAATAGGCTATAGAACATACACAGTGCATGGGCAACTGAGGGCATTTTTTCCAAATGTTTTTAAATAAACTCAATAATATCCAAATAGATTAAATCATAGTCTGTTTCTGACATCAGAATACTGAGGAAAGTTTAAAAAAGAAAATAAAATCATGGTTCAGTGACAGTATAGGCCTACTTCTCCTCTCCTCTCTGTCTGTATGTCACTGCTATAGGGAGGAGGGTCTGCTACACTAGTCTCAGTCAGCAGCTCTACGCATTATTTTATGATTCGTGGCAAACTAAACTGAACGATTACAGACAGACAGCTTCATTTGTTTAGCTAGTTGACTGCTGAGCTAGCGTGCTGTGCTTCTCTGGACAGACAGACCAGATTAAAATATCGCGTGTTCACGCGGAATGCAGGTGGACAGGTGAAGCCTACTCATGGGACAATGTTGAGCTTTATAACTTGTGTTTTATTTCACTTACTTGCAGTAACAACCAGCGTCATTCACGTCTTTTCTGGTCCGAACGTTATTAGCGTATTTAACCGAAACGCTCGTCCGCCGTGAGTGATGCACCGCGGGTGCATGCTTGTGTTTGTGTATTTGTGCACCGGCGCTGCGACACACAGACAGACAGCGCAGCGAAGAGCTGCCAGATTCTTCAGAGACGCGAGGGTGGGGGCGGGTAGACCAAACCATTATTTAAGAAGGGGCTAAGGGGGTATTTGAAATTATTGAAATTAGAATATTGTATGACTTGTGGCTTTGTTTTAATTCGGATTCATTCGTATGAATATATAATAGTTCACTGTATGCATAATCATTTTGTCATAGAGGCTACTGGGGGGTTTGTGTGGGCCCAAGCGGGCTGTGGGCCCTTATAATTGTCATAACTTACCCCCCCCCCCCCCTCCATACGACGGCGCTGATAACAGCACCCTTTGAAGGACTGACTGTCACTGTTACACCTGGGCGAGGTTTGGAGTGGCAGCTGCCCATAAAAGTAAGTCTGTCTTTTTTTGGCCTTTTTTTAAGTAGTTTTTAATGTATTCCACTGTTTGCCCCAGGTTTAATTTTTTTTTTAAAGAAAAATAAAGATAACAAGTCAGTAGTGACTGGAAACATGTGGAAGTGAGTGGAGAGGCGAGGCCGTGGGGTCTCTGGCTCTTCTTCCAAGGGGGCTCCTGCTGAGCCCACACGGTTTGTTTAAAAAATGTCTATACAGAATGGAGTTCCTACAGAAAAAAGGCTGTGCATGTGAAAGAGGAGTTTTTAAACTAAAAGGTTTTGACAGCTTTCAGAAGTGGTAAGGACTGATTCTTATCCTTTGTTATTACATTTTTTTTTTAAATAACCTAAAATCTTTTCCACATTGATTCAAGTATGATTTTTGTATTTGTTCAAATAACCACTTTCATTCATTAAAAGTCATACCATCGGAGGGTATAAGTGGTGTGATCAAAGGTTGTGCTATGACAGCGAATGGGCAGGACGATACATCTGATGTGATTGGTTCTCCAGTTGGGATTGTTGAAATAGCTGCTGTATCACCACAGCAGACACAGTAGTCAGAGCATTTTACATACTCTCATTGATGACAGTATCTTGTAAAAGAACATAAAGCTAATATGGCGACAGGTTGTCTGCCATGATAGCTAGGTCTATCGGTCGGTCCACCGCTTGGCCCTACAACATACACTCACCGGCCACTTTATTAGGTACAGCGATTAATTTTCTTGTTAACACATATAACTAATCAGCCAATCACATGTCAGCAACTCAATGCATTTAGGCATGTAGACCTGGACGGGACAACTTATTGAGGTTGAAACCAAGCAACAGAATGGGAAAGAAAGGGGTTTTAAGTGACTTTGAACATGGCAATGTTGAGGGTGCCAGGTGGGCTGGTATGAGTATTTCAGAAACTGCCGATCTACTGGGATGTTCACTCCAAACCATCTCTAGGGTTAACTAGAAATGGTCCGAAAAAGAAAAAATATCCATTGAGCGGCATTTGTGTGGACGTAAAATGCCTAGTTGAAGTCAGAGGTCAGTGGAGGATGGGCATACTGGTTCGAGATGATAGAAAGGCAACAGTAACTCAAATAACCACTCGTTACAACCAGGGTATGCAGAATACCATCTCTGAACGCAAAACACGACCAACCTTGAACCAGATGCGCTACAGCAACAGAAGACCCCACCGGGTGCCACTCCTGTCAGCTAAAAACAGGAAAATGAGGCTACAATTCTCACAGGATCATCAATATTAGACAATAGAAGATTGAAAAAGCATGCCTGGTCTGAGGGGTCTCGATTTCAGTTGTCACATTCAGATGGCAGGTTCAGAATTTGGCGTAAACAACATGAAAGTATGGATCCATCCTGCTGTGCACCATCAACCATGCCATGTTCAAAGTCACCTAAACCCCCTTTCTTCCCCATTCTGATGCTCGGTTTGACTTCAGTAGATTGTTTTGACCACGTCTAAATGCATAAATGCATTAAATTGCTGCCATGTGATTGGCTGATTAGCTTTTTGTTTTCATAAGCCATTGAACAGGTGTACCTAATAAAGTGGCCGGTGAGTGTATATTAGATGGATTACTATGATTCTTGGCTGGATACTGCCAACAGCAGGTTTACAATTTTGGTTTTTAGTGATATGTCTCAACAACTATGGATGGATAGGATTCCCTGGTTAAGGCCATTCATATTATAACTAGCCAGGTTATAAAAAAAACACACCTTTTGGTAATTTTGAAATGGTGGATCTCGTCGCAGATGGACTTGAGGTAGCGCTGTTTGGGCAGCCGAGACAGCAGAGTCTTCACGCTGCTGTTGAACTGCTCTTCACTGTCAAACTGGAAAAGAAAGAGAGGGAAATAGTGAGAGAGTGAAGGCTTGGTGACAAAAATGTTCTCTGACATCAAACATAACCTTCTACAGATTAACTCTACTGTCAAAGTGGAAGTGATTTTTCTTAACGGTCTTGAGGACTTACAACTAGACAACATCTTGGAGGAATAAATGGGGCTTTTCCTCCTGCAACCTTGGAGTATATTTTTGCATGTCAAGAGTAGCAGGGCAGTGGAGGCACTGTACTTGGGTTTATAGAACTCCTTGGTTCCTTGTGTGACTTGGGGGTAATTTGCCATATTTAAAACAGGCCTTTCCTGCACGCCTGACTATACCCACTGTGTATTGTCCTGCCTTTTATAAACTCAACTTGTTTTCTTTGACACGTGTGCTTTGGGGGGCCGACTGTATAGGTGGCCCATTCATTTAAGGAGTGGATGCTTTTTTGCTTAAGTGACAGCGGCGTTAAGAGAATTTTCCAGGTTTCTTTGTGTTTCGTAGCACAATATTATTGAAGTCTTTTTATTTTTTTTAAACCTCTGCTCTTGGCAACCAGGGTTTTTAATGAGTGCAGCCTTGGCGAGGAGTTTGGAATGTGAATATTAACACCTCTGGAATATGCAATTTGTTAACTGTAGCATGTGTTCCTTCCCCATGTGTGAGCCTTGTTAACAGAGTGCATGGTATACGCTTTAGCAGATCTCAGTCGCCGTGGAAACAGGCAGGGGTGTTCCCAATCGCACGGGACTGTAAGGAAGGAGACGGGATCCCCTATTTCCTGTCTGCGATCGTGACCTCTATGGGCCGTTCTTTCCACTTCCCTGTCCCCACCCCACCCTCCCTGCCTGCATTGGCATGTGGCCTGAAGCCTCTTTATTAACTCTGATCTTGACGTGTGGAACAAACCTCCAGGGACAGAAAGTAGATCAGCGTTTCCTTCGTCAGGTCTACCTGCGGTGATAGAAAACAGACGAGCTTACACAAAAAAACAAAACAATGGAGCCTTATCTCACATTGAGACAATTCCACAAAACGTTCACAACAACACAAAAGCATAGAAGTAGAAAGTGGCAACCTCTGCTGCTAAACACTCTGTTCATAACCTAGCTCAATTCTGTTGCACCCGTTAACCCCCGTGGATTGTGTAATACTTTTTAAACACAAGATTATCCAGTCCACTCAAAACATCAGTAAATTACTTTCTAATGCCACATTTCACAATGCCGTCGCCCAGGCCCGAAGCACGCCATGTCCCTTTTTCTACAGGAAGGTGCTAATGAGTGCTGTTGTGTTGCAGTCTGACTGATGGACGAGCAGGCTGATGACATGCACCAAATAAATGCTTCCAGTGTAGACCTGTGCAACTGTTTACCCCAATCAAGGTGATTGTGTAAAAAAAAAACTTTCTATTCACTGTTGCGTTTCTGAAGCAATCCAGACGCCCCAAAAACAGGGGGTGACAAAATGTATTTGGAATATGCGGGGACACGGTAAATAAGACAAGCGGGGGAAGATTTACTCTGAGAATATCTGGACCATAAATCTACGCAACAACCACAAATAAACTCAATATGGCAGCCATTTACGTAGTGACACGCTCGCCGACTTCTGTTTAGTGTTCGCTGATTTGTAGCGACGGGAATGGATTCACAGCTATCTTACCTCCAGCAAAGGGGATTTTGGAGCAGGGGCAAATCACTATAAAAGGCCTGCTCCCACATTGATGTTGGCTTTTTTTAGCCATCAAAAGCCCTTTCCCTGCTCTGTGATTTCACACATGAATTCTAGTGATAAGGTGGGAGAGCAGAAAAAAAGAGGGGAGGGGATAAACAAACAAATGACTTACCGCCAGGACCTCAATGTCATTGCTCTTGTTCTGCAAATGGCTACTGAGATTCTGTAATCTGGTTTGGATCTGCAAGAGAAAGAGAGAGTTAGAGATAAGCTAATAAGACCAAAGTAAGAAAGACATTGAAAAGGGTGGGAGAAATAAATAATAGTTGTTCCCATGATCAAAATTAAACAGCTTTGTAGAGGCAAACAAGCCGGGCCTGTAAGTTCAAAGGCCACGTCCTTAATGAGAAATAGTCCAAGGTTTAAGACACAGGGAAAAAGAGAAGACAGAGACAGAGAGGAAACTACTTTTATCATAGTCAGGGGCTCAACAGCGCTTTTGCCACAACACTCATGTAATTGTTATTAAGGATCCAATTTTTTGTCAGATTTCCCTATTATCAGCATTTGAGTTGTTAATATGGATAGTTGGTTGAAAACAGGCAAAGGAGAACACAGCTGGGAGGTTTAAGCATAGAGAAAGATGTGTGTGTGAGAGTGAGAAAGTCAAACCCTAAATAGTTGCTGTGTGCGTGTGTGTGTGTGTATCACAAACCTGAGTCTCATAGCGTCGTCTAGCACTGGAAGAAACCTTTTCCGGGCTGATGACGTTCACATTCATATTGGTTGTGCTGCTGCTCCCATGTTGTTCTGAAGAGCCTGGGAGACAGAAAAAAAGGTACAATTTCAAAATATTTCTCGTTTTTCAAATTTCCAGTATCCAACAATGAAGTCAAACCTTAATCTCACATTTAAAATGAGAGGAGAGGGGATACTGCCTTCGTTAAACTGTTCCTATAATTCAATTATGACAGACTGTTGGCTGGCTACCTGTGTGGGTGCCAGAAGCTGTGTGAAATGCAACACTTATTCTCATATAACATTAATTATAAGTCACTCTGGGTCATAAATCAGTTTGATGCCAGAAGTGAAAATGCAACACTAGATTCAGTCATGCGCTGAATGATCACAATATTCGGTTTCATAAATGTACACTTTCTAATCGCCTGCAGCACCTAGTAGAAGTCAAGGCCCAACTGTGTGAAAACAGAGGCGTGCCTGTTTCACGCTGCACTTTAAGACTTTAAGGCTACACATATACAGTTTAAACAGTATACAGAAGCTGACTGTAAGGAGTAAGTGGTAATCAGACTGCACTACTGAATACAGTACCGGCGGTGTTGAGCAGTGATCCTTTGGGGTTCTGAAGAGACATGCTTTCAGAGATTTCTCTGGAGAGGCACAAGAACAACATTACATAAGAAGCCCGTACATCATTTTCAGACATCTGTGCCGAACGTTAAGCCAGACATTTCTTTACCTGATGTTTCTCTCATCAAAGAATTTGGTCCGACATTTCTGAATGATGTGGTCCACCAGATCCGACTCAGGAATCCGTTTCTCAGACTGCCTGTCTTTCTCAAAGGACTTGACCTGACGACAGAAAATTACTTTGACATGTGCTGCTGTTCACAACCTCTTTCTCATAATTCTCTCTTATAAAAAAAAACATAAGAGAACCATCATTTTCACTGGCTGCCTGCAGTTTTATTGTAGTGTATGCAAATTAGATTCAGCCGTCAATACGAAATACTTCACAATGCTTTTGCACTGGTTTACCTTCACATAGCTTCCCTCCTTGTCAGAGACCAAGGCCATGCAGTTGATGCCGGCGAGCCTGCAGTGATCCAGCAACGTCTCCTGAGACTAAACACACAGAACAATGACAAAAAGCTGAAATTCTCACAGTTAAAATGAACTAGGCGTGCACAACTTCACTTACTTTCCCTCATTAACTGCTACATTTCTTGATGCACTGGCTTGATAAGGACCGGTCCCCATGTCTCACTGTTTGGGCTTAAGGATGCTGACCAGAGGGCCTGTGTTGGGGCGAGGGAGGCTTTGACTGTGTTGACTTTCTGAATTCTGCTGTAAGCTTGCTGTACTTCAGTTTTACAATATTTTACAATGTTTCCCATTAGTGACTAGGAGAATCATGAGTCAAGTTTATGAAAACATTAGAGGAATTTTATAATTAAAGCATCGTTGCTGGCCCATTTCAAACTGAGGCTGATGCGTTTCTGAAAGGGGAAAGGTGAAGACATTGTTGAGATACCACTTGGCTAAATCATTAAGGTTGGTAAATCTTTTTTTTTAATGAGAGCTGATTCTGGGGTAACACTGGACTCATGAGTTCAGGAATTCTCCTATTGAGGCGCTGAGTCAGTTTAAGTAAAGTTTAGCTTGGAACGAGAAGAGTGTGCACTGAGCCGGGACTCGCCAACAAAACCGCACATTCAGGTAATGCATTCAACCCTAACAATGTGCACGTATGTATATGTTTGTGTCAGCCCCAGTTATTTTCACCTTATTCAGCCATAGTTTTTCATCTCGCTGCTCTGCCAGACGAGCTAACGATGGTGCAGAACAAACCCTTCTGTGTACCACAAGTACGTGTGTGTGTGTGTGCGTGTGTGTTTGCGTGTGTGTGTGTGTGTGTGACTTCACCTCTTCATCTTATGAGCACTCAAACTTCCTCTTTTCTTGCAACGTTCTCATTGAAAAAACAAATTTAAGTCAAAGGTAAGCCATCACCTGGAGGCCTGTGGGCAGCTCTGGGCCATACGCCCTAAGCTGACCGCATGCTGAAAGGGGTTTTGCCATATTTGGCTAATAAAAAGCTAAAAGAGAGTGTCTAAGAAGCGTCTCCCGAGGATGAATTAAAGCCGCAGATTGGGCCCGTTAAGAGGCCAGCATGCGAAAGGTGTTAACAAAAGTCTGGCGAGGGGGGAGTGATGGGTGAGGTGGGTTTGAACAAGGTCTTCTCACCATCTCGCCACTGGTCAAGTCGCCGTCTGCATATGTAATCGACAAACACACACACAAAAAACACTGTTGGACATAGTGCCCGCTTGTTTTTGGCCAAACCCAACCTTTTTCCTAATTGCTTCTAAGAACTTAAGGGGGAAATGAAGGCGGCCAATCGCTTGTGTCCCTGTGCCAGTACAAAAGACAATGCAGGCCATTAAAAGCAAACACTTATCCGCTGCACAAGTGGAACGTTTAAACAATAATAGGTTGTAAAGAGGAATAAACAGGAGTGTTTAAATGTGGGCGCAAGGCAGCAATATGCCAGGGAGGGGTGTTTGCACCAACACACAAACACAAGGCTGAGATCAGTTTGTCACATAAACATGAAGAATGTGTCGGAGGCATGGCACCAGAAGCTTTTGGAATCCAAAAGATGAATAGCATCGCTTTGTAAGGACTGATCTCACCCTGGCTGTTCTCCAAATCACAGTACGCGTTTCCATAACAAGAGCTTATCAAGAAAATAAATGACTTTATTTGAAGCTCGTCTAAGAAGATGATTATTGCAGAAACGACTCTGTGTTGTATTGTCCCAATATGGTCAGTAAGCTCCTTTTCAAACAAAACCACAAAGAGCAGCTCTTTCTCTGGGATGTTTACTATTTCTGATGCTGTCAGGATAAGACTGTTGCTGACAGATGAGGGGTATTTTTCCCTTGAGAACGGAAGTGAGGTCTCGCCCTCTGTAGGACAGATGGGGTTACTACAGTGGGGCAAGAAGGACGGGAGGTGCGCTCAGGAAACGCAAGGCATCAACAATGACAGAAATGTGGTTGAGTTTAGACGTACAACAAAACGCAATGGAATGGAATTTGTTTGCCTGAACTATTACTACCATGTTTAGTGTTCCTCTACCTACGTCCTCTCAGCACATTTCTTCCTTTGGCAGGTCCGGAAGCAGCAGCAAGGGAGTGACTTTACTGAGAAGGGGAATCTGCTTCCTTTAGCTAAGATATATTTAGGCTCGGGTTCTCAGTGGCTGTAGCTTGACCAGGTTTTAGATTCTTCTTATTCTTTGTCCACCTCAAATGAAGCGTTGTTTATTTAGTCAATAAAAAAAAATATCGTTCTCATGATGAACTTCATAAGTGTACTGAGACATTTTTGTATCGTCTTTTATAAATTCAACCAAAGTGTGTGTTCACGGATTCCTTTTTTCATGGCAGATAAATCCCAACATATTTGGTGCTTTTTGTAAGTTTGTTTCTAAGTGCCAAATCACATTGGTGCACTATTTGTATTTGCACCCACTCACTCACGTGATTGACGGGATTCACATTTGTGCAGATGGATGGCTTCACACTATTCCACTCATCTACAGGTGGTTGTACTGTGACAAGCAATGCAGAGGTGCAACAACAAAGGCATGGAAACAGAAGATGGCTAGCTAGCAAACATTGATACAGGTTTAAACATTTTTCAAAAAAAATGTATAAGGAATGATATGCATTTGGTTTCCAAGAAAACTCCAAAAACCTCCTTTTAAAGCACTTATGCAGGTCTATCAGACATGTGGCTAACCTGTGAGACATCGTAGACAATATCCGCAGAGACGCCGGCGCTCCACAGCTTGTGGACAACATTGATGGCTCTGGACAGTGAAGAATGACCCACCGGGACCACCAGCGCATCGCAGGAACTCACTGATGGCTAACGAAGGGAAAAAACAGACGGTGTAAAAGAAAAAAAAAAAAAGGAGTCAAATACTTAAAGATGCAGTTTAGTGTAGTGAAATGAACTTGTTTGGAAGAAATGAGACATTTCATTCCTCCTCTTTGTCTTCAGACCAGTAGGTTTTCTGGTCACATCATTTCACATGTGAATCGGAAATATAGAAAAATGATGCACCCCCGAAAATAACTCAGAGTCACAGTGATCACAGTTATTAACGTCTTTCTAAAAGTGGCTGTGTGGTGGCCGACTGCTGTAATAAGGCATCATTAAATATGTAGCTCTGTCTGCTGGCTCCTTCATTACAATAATTAGGAAATGTCAGAACCCAGTCAGTGTGTGTGTGTGTGTGTGTGTGTGTGTGTGTGTGTGTGTGTGTGTGTGTGTGTGTGAGTGAGTGAGTGAGTGAGTGAGTGAGTGTGTCTGCGTCTCTCACTGGCTCCTCCATGTTGGCCAAAGCAGCACAGACTTTGTCCAGGGCCACACTGGCCCCCACCGCAGAGGGCACGGGCACCGTGGAAGCTGGCCCTCGAAACCCCGGGATCTGGAAGCACAGAGAACAAACCACTTAAAGGTTACCATATGGACTGCACCACCAATGCTGCATAATACGGAATTCATTCATCTGGCTGCAGTTTTGGTTTTGTCATGACCAAAGTGGAATGTGGATGAACGGATGTAAAAAAAACCTACCAAGTGGTCGTAGCGTCCACCAGCGGCCACTATATCCGGTACAGTTCGCTTTCGTTTCCTGACGAAAGCCACGAACTGGAAGATGACCCCGGAGTGATGCTGCACCTTGTACACTAAGCCTAAGTTAACCACCACCTGTAGAGAAGATACTGATGCATTTAAAGAAAAACATACACAGAAGCTCTTCTTTACATTCATTTTACCCAAGAATTCCAAATCACCTGCAGTTTCACTCCCAGTCTCCGCAGCAGCACTGTGAGCTCCTCCAAGTCCTTGAGGCCCTGCTTGGCCAGCTGGGTGACGGCGGTCTTCTGTTTGGTGAGGGATGTCAGTAGGGGCGCCAGGTCCTGCAGATCCCCCTTCTGTTCTATGTACTTGTACAGCGTGTGCAACTGGATGCAACAAAGAGAAAGAGAGAACTCAATGGTGGGGTGTTTTTTTATTACGTGGGAGGACAAGTTAGCTGCTGCAGCGCTGATTGCTTTCACAGAAGGGGTTTCATGCACCCGTCACTTACGCTGTTGGATGACAGTGAAAAGTTGCAGAACTTTGCCTCCACCTCTCGTTTGGTCAGCTTTTCACTCTAGAGCAAATCAGAAAAAGAAAAAGAAAGGGACCGTATAAATGTTACCACTGCTGTATTTGGAGGAGAACACTGCGATTCAAGTTCATACCAGCGTATTGGCAACAGACACGCAATGTGGATAACATTAGTGATGCATGTATGTGACTTGCACTGACCATGGCGTCACACAGTATGTTGGAGGCCTGGCTCAGTTTGTCCTCGGGGACTCCGCTGTGGAGCAGGATGGCCTTCAACAAGCTGGTGTGGTTCAGGTAAATGTTATAGTTCCTCTCCTGCGGTCACAAAAACACACGCACAAACACACACCTTTTAAACACCCTCAGCTGCAATTACAGTTAAAAAGCAAGAGCACTGCTTGTACAATGAGCGCCCCTCTGTGAATAATGATGGCTGTGTCCGGCTGCCCTCTCATTCTCCTTGACTCACGTTTCCCCTATAAGCTTTCTCACAAAGAGCTGGCTGGTGGGGGTGGGAGGGGGGGGGGGTCAGAAACAGATCTATGAGGAAAGGAACCGGAGGCAAGGACATCTTCTCACCGGGTTCGTAAAACAAGGAAACAAGGACAGCTAAGAATTGGAGACTCACGCAGACCTAGGATGCATGTGGACAGGAAATGGGTTGTACTGGGGGGCAGAGGAGGAAGTGGAGCGAGCTGCGCATTACAGATTTACAATGTAAATAATAAAGCCCAGTGTAAATCTGTCACTATTACACATACCTCGGCATGTGAGGAATGTCAGTGGGAAGTTAAAAAAGGGAAACAACAACAACAGGACAGGCTGCCTCGCTGGCATCCGTACTAGGAACATTGAGAACAATCACGCGTCAATATAAGGCGGAGCACATGCACAAACTGTCAGTTCACTGGCTCATTTCAAACACACGCGGCTCACCTGAAGCACAGGGAATTCCTGGACTATTTCAGAGATGGTGTAAATGGTCTCGGCTTCGGGCAGCAGGGTGTTGGTGACGGGTGTGATGATGTCGAAGGCGCACTCCAGGAGCTCCCTCGGATGAGCACGATCCAGTTTCCGGGGGCGGAATACACGTTCAATGCTGTACCTTGAAAATGAGAAAGAGAAGACACACTTTGACAAAACAAACACTTGAGTTTATTCTCAAGGCGCAACTTTTTCATGTAAATTTAAAAAGGCCCCTGCTGCTGGTGACAAGGCTCGCCAGAATGAGCACAAACAATTCACTTAGTGGTGTTTTGACTTAATCTATCTATTATCTAACAAACATACAATGATCCAAGCATATGAATCCAGCAAGTTAATAATGTATACATAACTTATTTGCAGAAAACTTTGACCAGGAGAAAAAGCCTTTTGCTAACAAATCAATATTATTATTATAACAGGAAGTGTGAAATCGTTGAACTTTACCTCTTCAGATGTGTTATATTATTGCGCGCCACGAATCTTGCAAACGCCATCTGAAGAAAAAAAGAGAGTTGAGCCACTGGGTGAACTCGTATAATGACAGTAGAGCCGGTGCATACCAGGCTGTAATCAATCACAGTGTGGAAACAACCATTTAGTCCTGAGGGTTTCCTGAGGTAGCAGGATCTTAAGGCGGCTGCTGATTGCAGCCACACACTACACGTGTATGTTTGCATGTGCTGATGCAAATAGTTTTATGATTACTGTTGGTGTGCGAGCAGGGACATGCACACCTGTGTGTGCTTTGTGTGTGTGTTGGGCTTACGCGAAGGTCATAGGGCAATGTAACCAGCATTCCACTGTGGTCCATGAAGCAGGCCAGCTCGCCACTGTCGTACATCTTTTTGTTTCTGGGGAGGAGCAGCGGTGTCTGGAGACGCACCGCACCTGAAAACAAACATCCATGTGTGACTGCAACATCCGAATAACATAATATAACCCTCACCCTATGAGAGCCGATGCATGTGAGCAGATACAAACTGAGCATAAACAAATACAGTACAGCTGGACATCGTCAGCAGTGAGCACAAAAATAACACCGACACCTGCACAGAATCTCCCGCTGCCCAACAGTGCACTTATTGTTTAGCCGGCCCTCACTGGAGCAGATGTTGGGGTCCCTAAATACAGGGCCAACGGCAGGCCAGGGCTCCAAGTTGGTGTGCAGTGGAGAGTCAACAAAAGGCTCATGTTCACACGCACACTCACGCAACAAACAGGCACAGTGTACTACTCACCGTGCTTCTTGAAGATCCTGGTGATTGTTTCATGCACATACTGCTGCAATTTGGCAGCGTTGAAGTTGAAGCTGCCCTGGAGGGAGACCAAACAAACAACCTCTGTTAGGGATCAGGAGACATCGATTAAGCACTAACAGGCCTTCTGCTGCTCCCTTACTAGGACCAGATGAGTCAAGCAGCACAGTGGGGTGGCTGCAGCCATTCATTAATCTGCAGTGACATCTTCAGGCAGAGAGGGGAACAACCTCTTACCATGGCTTTACACTAAGGTTTTAGCCCTTATCCATATATATATATATATATATATATATATATATATATATATATATATATATATATATATATATATATATATAGTCTTTATATAAGTCTTCAGTACCTTTTTTATCAGGGTAGATTAACAAAAGCTCTCATATATATGTCTCTAAGGACAACATTACTATAAATAAATTCCTTAGAGACAAAAAGAAGAAACTGGCACTCATACATACACACATTATTTAAATGAACATAAACAGAGGATCCAGCACAGTACTTGTACAATATAGCCATATGAAGGGAAGAATTAAACACAAGGTCAAATTAAAGGTGGAGTCAGCAATTCTGGAGAATGCTTGTTGTCAAAATCACTTTGTCAAAATCATATCAATATCTCAAATCTAACAAATCCGCAACCTGTCTGCCCTATGTCTGCGCTGAAAGAAGATTCAGTGTTAATACACAGCCTAAGATCTGTAAATGGGCAAGTTGCTAGCAATGGTGGGCCCACTTTGTTTCTATACATTTGTTTACATAGGCTGTGTATAAACACCAGCTTTTCTTTCAGCGCGCACAGGTAGTACAGACAGGTAGCGGATCTGAGAGATATTCAATGATTTTAAGCAAAGGTGATTTTTGACAACAAGCATTCTCCAGGATAACTGACTCCACCTTTAGGTAGTGGCCATACCTTGTGTAGGTCTATGTCGTAGGTGTAATCCATGACAGGAGTGGTGTTCTGTGCAAACAGCTTGCCCGTCATGGTGCGGTAGGCCTTGCCGTTGATATTGGCCATGGTGTGCTGCAGCACCTCGTGCAGCTCTGACTCCTCCATCTGCGGCGGAGGCAGCAGGTCACTCTTGAGTAGCTCCTGGGCGGTGGGCCGCAGCGCCGGGTCGTGGTTCAACAGCCATTCTATCACTTTCCTCTGGAGGATACAAGGAAGAGACAAAGAGAGATTGAGTTCTATTGTTCAACTGGGACTTAGAGGTGGAGTCAGCGATTCTGGAGAATGCTAGTTGTCAAAATCACCTTTTGTCAATGTCGGTGAATATCTACCTGTGATCCGCTACCTGTCCGTAATGAGTGCATGCTGGAAACAAATCCAGTGTTAATACACAGCCTAGGCTCTGTAACATGTAAAGAAAGAGGGGCCCACCTCAGCTACAACGTGCCTGTTTACAGAGCCTAGGCTGTGTATTTAACAGCAGTTTCCTTTTCAGCGCACAAACACGGTATGTACAGGCAGCGGATATTCAGGAGATATTCACTGATTTTGACGAAAAGTCATTTAGACAACAAGCATTCTTCTAATGACACAGAAAATGTTCATCCATCACACGCCTCACCTGTGTTCCCTGCTCGTACGCCGTAAAGTCCTCAGGGAAGACGACGGGCTCCTGCAGCGTGAGAAGAGATGGCGTCAGTAACAAAGCGGTTTCAAAAGCCCCCCCCACACAAACACACACACACACAGTCCAAATGGCCCACAATGGATTGCTCCCAGAACATGGAACGTACCCCACGCAGCTGGCTCAGGACACAGATACGCTCGGCCCCGGTGGTCATGGGCCGGTAGGACATCTCAAACAGGATGATGCCCAGGCTAAACAGGTCAACTTTCTGAGGGACGGAAAGGAATGGATGAATACCACAAACTCTGTACACGAGCAATGTTGTTTGCATTGATGTTGACCGATAGGGTTGGGCGTCATACCGCATCCCCCACATACTGAAAAATAGCAACAGTATTCCATTAATAACCAATATAAATACATCTGCTGTGTGTATGTGCGCATGTTCATAATAAAAGCCTTAAGAATGTGTGTCAATGTCCCACAGCAGCACCAATGCCTGTGTTTGAGGATGCTATAAAAGAGATGACAGAATTCTTGAAAATGATGTAGGCCTCATTGGTGCAATAAACAACCTGTCAAAAAAGGACTCGCTATTTGCTCAAACTAGTCACTTGACAAAAATAAAAAAGTACAAGTAAATTACATGCAGTGATTTTGTTTGTTCTCTTCATTTGGAACGCTACAGGTTGTATCGAGTTACATTGTGATGTGTTCAAGCACTGTTCAGTAAAAAAAATTGTGTTTGGTAAAGGTAACCTTATCGTGATATGTTCAATGTTATCTTGTAAAGTGTAGTGTTAGGCGAAAAACTAAATAGGTAGTTGCGCCGGGGGTATAATTTTCGGCAAGGCTTAAAGTTATCAAAAACTGGATACCGCCCACCCCTATTGACTATCAAGCATAAACCAGTGTCATGAAGGCAATTGCATAATCTAAAAAAAACGGAAATCTTACTTGGTTGTAGGTGGCTTTTGTGTTTCCTTGAACCTCTGGGCTGACGTAGAGGGCGGTACCAACCATGCCCGTCATGTTACCTTTAAAAATAGTCATGTAAAAGCAACACAAAGCGTCAGGTGAGAACATGCACATCAGAAACTAAACCGTTACACAGGGTGAATGCTTTCAAACTCTCTCTGCACCTGTTGGGTCTGGTTTGGGCATTGCTCCTGAGCCGCTCTCCTCCACTTCAAGTGTAGCGGCAGCCTGCGAGAAATAAACAGTTTTTTTTGGTTTTTCGATCAAGCTATGCAATGAGACACAGCTAGACAAGTTTCAATGTTTCGCAGGGTGAAGGCGTTAAAGGTGAAGTAAGCGGTTTATTTAAGTTGATATAAGTGTAAAAATCGTACTTTATTCATACAGTGATCACTTACATAATGTGCGCGTTTCATAAAGCCGATCTCTCAGTCAGCTGCTTTACATGTAATCGGCAAATAAACGTATTGTAGTATCCCGAAATTTTTATCCAATCAGAAGACAGAACGCTACAAACCGACACTCGTCTCACTCATATATAGTATATACACTCCATGGTCTCACTGCCGGTGCACGCCAGAGCAACAGATGGATGAATGTGTATGCACCTACAATGGCCGAGCAGGTAGAAATCCTTCCCAATGTCTGTTTTGATGGTTTTTATCATGTTTTATCACACTTACGGATCTGAGATGATGCTAGATAACTTGCTGCTTCAAGACCGCAGTGCATTAATGTGGTGACGTAGGGACGAGCGAGGGGACTGCTAACTGCAGCAACTAACAGGAAGTTAGCTAAAAGAACCATTCCGCTTACAATACCTTTAACTACTTACCACATTAGCGGGATGGTCTGTAGCAAGGCCAAAGTCTCCGATCTTCACGTGGTCCTGCGAGTCCAGAAAGATGTTGACGGGCTTCAAGTCCCTGTGAATCATGCCCTAAAAGAGAGGGAGGGTGGATGAAGGGATCTGCTAGGTCATGGGTAGCTGAAAACATGGCTTCCTTCTCGTTAACATGTTTTATGGCACATATCTTTAAAGGTCATCGGAAACTCAGACACACACACAGATTTAACACCTGCTGGTGGATATAAGCAAGGCCATCCAGTATTTCCCTGTAGAGTCTCCATAACCGAGTCTGGTCCTGGTGCAGGCCGTGATCTATGGTGTCTCTTAAAGTGCTCTTTTCACAGTATTCCATCTGTCAGGAACCGAAGATTTGTATTAGGTGTAAGGAATAGACCTCTGGTGATAAAAAAAAATGAGGATTGAGATGAAGCTTACTTGTATGTACAAGTAATGTGCTATGAGCTGAGGCCGATCCGAGTCTGTGCTCTCCGACACATCAGTCACCGGCCTTTTGCTCGACTCAACCTGCGAAAGGAAACACAATCTGATTGGTGCGATGTGACAGAAGCTGGCGAATGCAAAGAGGTTAATTTAAGTTACAGTGTGTAACTTTTTCATATGAATGAATGGCATTTAAATTCAAGCCATTGCCAAATTAGTTGACGCAAAGTTCATTAAAGAGGACCTATTATACTACTTTTCTGGTCTTAATTTCTTGTTTTACACTGCTATAGAGCAACCTGACACGAATCACATCACAAAAAACTATGTAGATTTTCGGGAAGCTCTTTCTCTTATTTTGGCGATCCAGCAGGTCCTGTCAACACTTGAGTGTGTGTGCTTCGGGCATCTCCGCTCCCTCCGCCTGTGCTTCGGCGATCTCCGCTCCCGTCCCCCCCCCCTCCTGCAAACCCCACTCCGTTGTGATTGGTTACCTTCCTTCCGGAACACTTTCAGTGGCGGGAAGCGCGAGCATGGACCTATAAGGGCGCGAGGCAGACGCGAACAGGGAAGTGACAGCATTACCATACATGGAAACATCCGCGTGGTGACTTCACAAATTTTTATGCGACATCACAAATTATGAAAGGCTAGACCGCTTTGAACACGTAACTTCTCGACTGTGTGTAGTGGTCTGCGCAGACACCCCAGACGGTCAGCAGGGAATACGTCGAAATGCATGTAAGTCATTATTTGATAATTTAGTATGGTTAAGCATGACTATGAATCATCATAACAACGTTTATAGGTCATAAAAGTCAAAAAGCATCATAGGTCCTCTTTAAGCCCATCTGCTCCACAAAACTCTCTATGCTTTTCTCAGTATGGCAGCGTTTACAAACTGGTGTTGCCCCCAGACACTGGCAGAGGAGCACAGAAGATATGGTTCAGTTGTTGATTCTACTGCTAAGAAAAAACCTGGAGACATACAGCAGAAGGAATAAAATCCATGCACAACCACAGAAGGCTTATCTCATGTAGATGTGCCGACAGTGTCGTTGTACTTACTCAGAATTCCTCATAGGGCGGCGACAGAAGTTACGCTCTATAGCTTTAAATAACACAGTGTAAATATTCAAACCTGTGACAGCTCGTCCATGCTCTCATCCCCGTTGTCAAAGACAATGTCACTCTCAGAATCACTATCGGATGGCCTAAAAGCAAAAAAAAAAAATAGAAAAAATAGAGAAATAAGTTTGTGAAGGAGAAAATCTCACTGGGCTTACTTGCCACTTATTAAATAAAGAACGCTTACAAAAACGAGGCACCAAAGACATCTTCCTCGTCATCATCATCATCCTCTTCGTCACTTGACTGGTGTCTGCTACATTTGGCGCTGGAGGATCTCTCGATGGAGGTGGACCACTCCACCGAGCTGGAGAGGGCCGGAGGAGGAGCCACGTCCTCAATGTTATCGGCCAGGCCCAGTTCGTTGAGTGGACGCTGCTGGTGCTGCTGCTGCTGTGGAGGCTTTCTGCCCTGAGGAGCCTTGTCCTCGGCGCTCCAGGGCTCAGAGCTGTCAGTGTTGCTCAGCGCGCCCGACGGAGACTCGTGGCGCTCGATCCACGCGTTGTAGTAGCGCACAATGTTCTCGTGGTTGAGGCGCGAGAGCAGCGTCACCTCGCCTTTGATCCGCCGGAACTGCTTACTGGCCGGGTTGACCTGGATGCGCTTGACGGCGTAGTAGCAGCCGTCTAGTTTATTCTGAACCTGGGAGGAGATGCAAGACAAGTGGACACAAAGGCATTACATACAACTTTCTCAGAGAAAAAAAAATTAAATAAAAGAAGTGTGTTAAGAAGAGCCTACCTTTATGACGGCACCAAAGGCTCCCTTTCCGAGAAGCTGGAGCTCCTCAAACTCATTGAAGTAGCGGGAGAACTGCCTCTGCACAAAGCTGAAGGGAGCGCTGAGGATGTGGCTCTGTGGAATGACTGACGATGGGAAGTCCGTGCCGAGGTCTGAAAACACAAAACGAGGCTAACTATTTTCGAGTTGAAATATATATATATATATTTTTTTTTATCTTTCTCATTCACAACATCATAGCATCATAAATGTGGGGGTTGGTATCAGCTCCCTATATTTTACACTGTAATGTATACGATACAATAACCCTGCAATAAAAACTATTTCTGAATTTTCTTTTTTAAATTAGTCGATAAGCAAAAGACTTATCTGCAGCAATATTAAAATGTGCAATGTCTTTTATCATGCAAAACTGACAGATGTACTCTTATTCCACCTTCTCAGATGTAGGCGTTTCGCTGCTTAAATATCTTTCTATTAAATTGACAAAATCCGAAAATTGCTTATAGTGACAGGCACATTTGTCAATTTTCTGAAACATGTAGTTGATTTGTTTTGCTTGTTGAGTTACTTTCAGGACATGTATATGACCTTCTGGGCTGGAATCCTGGCACTGTGGCAGGGTTTTAGGCGAAGGCGGCTTGAGGAAAGAGTGGTCCAAAAGCTGTTGGGTCGTCCAGCGCTCAGCATCATTCAGGCACACGCACCTATGAAAAAGGGACACGTGCGTGCAGTATAGTATAGTATAATAGATGGTGCAGTAATCTCTCTGTCTGGAATATTCTAGTCTACCGTACTGATCCACATTGTGCTGGAAAATCTGCTGACAACACACAACATATTTGAATAAATCTCCCACCAGTCAGCCTATAAAACATTGTGACCTAAAAGAACGAACCAGTGTTTCTGTTTGTTTCAGCCTATTAACACTAAATCACATATGCTTCACATTACATTCAACCATTTTGCAAGTCAAGGCAACTATTTCAGTAATTGTTTTGTCATTACACCAGAAATTATTTTCAAGCATAAATGCACAAACATGCATGGTTTCAGCTTCCCACATGTGACCATTTAACCATGTCACCTTGGCCTATAGGAGATGATAGTCATTCATTTTTTACTGTTGTCTGATGTTTTATAGATCAGATTAATGAGATAATAATTGGAAGAATTATCCATAAGGAACTAATCATTGGCTGCAGCCCTATTCTAATGAACAGTATTTGCTTTTGTCATTAAAATGATGTTCATTAAACCAATCTGTCTATTCATTTGTATTACCATGTAAAAATAACATGACAACAATTGGGGCGGCTGCAGCTAAGCAGGTAGAGCAGTTGTCCACAGATTGCCACTTGCCTGTTGTATGAGTGTGTGGGTGAACGGGTGAATGAGACAAACTATGTGGAAAAAAGCGCTTCATAATTTCAATCCAAATAAAGTTGGGAGAACAGAGTGAAATCTTATACACTGCAGTAAATGATCAGCGCTATTGTTGAATATAATGAACGGGTAGACACTTTAAAGATCCTTAATGAGGCTGGTGATGAGGTATCACTCCATACATACTTCTGGAGGAAATCCTGAAAGTCAGCGGGCAGGCTGCTGGGCACCGTCACTGGATACTCCTTCACCTCCTTGCCCTGACTCAGAGCCAGCAGCATCAGCCCCAGGTTCCACATGTCGCCCTTCTTGCCCGTTTTGGAGGGCATCCCCGTGTCCTCCGAGAAACGCACGTGGGCTTGCTCAAAGATGTCCTCCTTGCAGATGTCGGCGAAGCGCTTGGATAGGCTGTAGTCGGTCAGTCGAACGTTGCCCTCTGAGTCGATGAGTACACTGGAAGGCCCCAGCTGTTTGTGGACCACGGAGTTGGAGTGAAGGTAGTCGAGCGCGGCCAGCAGCTGGGCCGTGTAGTGGCACAGTTTATCCAGCGGGAGAGGGCCGTGGGCGAGCAGGCTTTGGTTCAGGTTGATGCCGGCCACGTGCTCCACCAGCAGGTAAACCACCAGGCAGTCCTCCTTTTCTATGGAGCTCAGCGCCTTGTAGGGCACCAGGTTTGGGTGATCAAGCCGAAGGAGGGAGTTGAACTCATTTTCTGCCCCGTGGATCTACACACAAGAAATCACATGCCAAGAAGTCATTTGTGAGTCTGTTTCCGAAGTATTTTTCACATTTCCTTGCTCTTAAATAATACTCAAATACATTATGTACATTATGATAATAACTGCTCCCTTCTCTAACTTGCCTGCTTTTTGCAGTTCTCAATCCTTGCTTTCTCCTGGCTGGTTAAGAACGTGCCCAATTTCTTGTTCCAGCACAGCGACCACTCGTAGATCACAGCGAAGTCTCCCGAGTTTGCCTCGAATCCATTGAAAACGCTCCGGTTGAGCCTCTCGCTTACACCTGTAATAATCACGAATGCAAACCGCAGATATAGAAGTATAGAAGGAGGTAACTGGGGTGGACATAGCCATTTTTGCACCAACCTAGCTGCTTCTTTTTTTTTGGCAGGTCTCACCTAAGCTTTTCCCTCTGTGGACAACCAGTTCTCCAAAAGTGCTGCCGAAGAAGTGAAGAAGCTCTTGCGGGCGATTGTTGTCTTCATTAACCGTGTCACGCCTGGGAAAAACAGATACAACACAAAGCAGTATGGAGATATTTGTTGAACATAATGAGCACCTCACAGTATTGGTAGATTTGGTCATGCTGAATACCTGTGGCGTGTATTTGAGGTAGTTCGACGGCGGCTAGCGACTGCCTTCTTGGCTTCTGTCAGATCAGTAGGAATTCCACCCGGGCTGGGCGGGCTCTTCCCCAACAGTGAGCTGTTAGCATTGACTGGCTGCTCCATACTCTCCAGTCGCTCCTGTGACATAGCACAAAAAAAAGAAGGAAATTACAACACTGATTTCGTCATTGTGATTTTAATGCAAGTGATTTAATATTCTATTGAGATCAGTAGAAAATATTGCATTACAGACACCTGTTTGGCAATCTCCTTCCTTCTCTTTTCCTCTCGTTTCTCATCCTCTCTTCTTTGGATTTCAGCCATGATCTCTTTTTCCTACAAGAATAATAAAAAAAGACTTCGGTCAACAATGCCGATAAACTACAGCTTCTCTCCGTTGTTTGGGGTTCAGTTCTTTATGGAATAGTCATGTCCATTCAAAATCAAAACAATCCAGTTCAAACTGACTCCAGTGTTCAGCCAATTAGAGAATTTTTTGGCAAAGAAATAATAGTACAATTTGTAAAAAGAATGAAAGAAAATATATTATTTTTTTATAATTATTAATATAATTATTAGCATCATTATTGGTATTGCTGCTATTACTAAACTATATTCTGACTGCCTTTATTTTTATTTATTTATATTCAATTTAATTGGAGGATTGGGTTGTTTGTTTCTCTTGTTGTGAGGCGTTAATAACTATGTAAAACCGTGTGAAATATAATTGTAAAAGTATGGATTTTATGCATCAACATCACAATAAAAATACATGTGAAAAAAGAAGTATCTTATTGTGAATTCTCAAGTGTAGAACAGTGGCATTCAAGTGTTTAGTTTCCGGTGAACTGGCTTGATATAAATCTATCATCTATTAATTAGCTGATGGGTTTTTCTTCTTTGTATTAACAGTATAAATGATAATTTTATAGTTTCAATTGCAACAAAAACATAAGATAAATGTTATCGTTCCAGCCAGAAAAAAAAATCAATATTAGTGAATAGGACGGACAGATCAACTGAAAATAACATTTGCCAAACTGCCCCTGATAAAAACGTCTTCCTAACCATATCCTCCTCCTGCTTGCGCTGCTGGTCCATCTTGTGTTGCTCCTCCTGGGCTAGTTTCTCCTGCTGCTTCCTCTGGTTCTTCAGCATCTCCTCATGGAAGGAGCTGGATGGAGGCTTGTTGTGCTCACTCAGGAAGCCCTGGATGTGGTCCGCTAGTTCATAAATCATCACCTAGGAGGACATGTGGGTAGGTAACAACAAGTAAGTCTGTGTTTATACTTGTATCCGTGTGTGTGTGTGTGTGTGTGTGTGCGTGCGTGCGTGCGTGTGTCCTCACCTCCCCACAACGTGCCCCAGCCAGCTTGGTGAGTTCGCTCTGAAGGTTCTGGAGGTTTTCGTTTGACAGACCTTTTGCATTCTTTAGCTCCAGCTCCGGAGGCCTGTCGGTGGCCAAGAGGGAATGATTTACAGTTTAACACAGTCACATCTTTGTCCTGACGGTGCCTACATTCAGCCAAATGGGGCCCCCTGTTTAGGTCACAGCTGTTCCAAACAGAGACACATGCTGCATCTTCCCAATTTCTTCCCACACATGTGAGCTCACCAGGATTCAAATAGAAATCTATTTTCAGCCCAAAAGTAGATTTATAAGTGAGAAAATCTCAGTATTTATTGAGTACATGCAGGCTTTTGGCAACTAGTTCCTCTCACTCTCTAACTTTCCAATAAGGAATAGCTGTTTATAAAGCTTTAATATCTAACTTGCATGTGACTTGCAACATACTCATTTTCTCTCTGATGTTTTCATGGATCTGCTGGTTATTACATGCATGCACGATGGATTTATTAATTAGATGACACCTGACAAATTCCTGTCTTGTGTCACAAGAAGACACAAGCCAGGAATGTCTCACATGCATGAAAGAAAATCAGGCTGCATGGCAGAGTGGTACTTTATGTCTTGTGTGAAAACATGCAAGTGTTCAGAATACAATGCTACAATCTTCTTTGCATTAATAGGCCTAATATTGTCAATGTATGCAGAGGAGAATGAAGGAAATAAATAAATAAAATGAATAGATAAAACTAATTGAAAGAAGGGAACAATCTAGCAATAATGATCATAGCACACATGGAGAAAGCATGGGTCAATACTCACACGTCCGGGTAGGTGGATGGACATCTGACCTGCAAGTCCACAGTCACGTAGCATTCCTCCCCAGGGCTGAGCCCGTTGGGCCGCAGGCAGAGGTGCACCTCTGGAGGCCTTTTGACCTGAAAGTACAATCAACAAATCCTTATTGATGGAGGGGGAAAAACGAACTCCTAAATGTAACATTTGAGAAATAATGTGTCAATGTTCAGCTCCCGGAAGGCAACTCGTCCTGTTAACAACTAGGCTATTGCTACCTTCCACGGATCCTCCTTCCGTAGATCCTGGAAATCATCTCCGAAGATAGACGCGAGAGCTTCTAGTTCGTTTTCCTGCTGGTCTTCTTGCTGGCCGCTCATTCTTCTGCCTCGGCTACATGGCAGTCCTGCTGTGCTGTCTGTCACAGTAGTGTCGTGGCCGTCAGACAGAAGAAGGAAGCGGGTCCGCTCTGCACACCGCTCCGCCGTACCTCCGTTGTTCCGGCAGTGTGTAACCTGCAAACTTTAGCAGATAAAACGCCTCCTTGTCATTAACAACTCGGATCACAACAACTTATTGCACCGACGACCACAACAATGCTGCGACTGGCGCGTGGCAGTTGTGAGATGTGTCGCAGTTGAAAACGTCATCACGTTTCTTTTTTCGAAAAACACAATGGCCACTAGAGGGCAGTATTCATCCTAAACTGATACTGGGGAAGGTGTTTTGGCATCTGTGAGAAATTGAAATGCTGGGCTGGAACATTTCAGTACCTTGACTTGACTAAAAGTCAAAAGGACTCTAATACATTGAGTAGCATTTTACTGATGAGGAGCAATTAGCTGACCGAGGTATCCTACAGCTAATTTAATTATTTATTTGTTTACATGGCTACTGATGTGTGATCGGTTATTGTTTAAACATGTAGGCCTATCATTTTTCAGTCAAGTTCAAGAAATGTCTGCATGCACATTTTTAAATGGTAAAGTAACTATGAGATAAGATAGAGACAAATGTATAGGGACATCAAATAGTAATGTGGGCTGCAGTACAGTCCTACTTGAGTAAATATACTTAGTACTCTCTGCTTCCGCTATTGTAAAACCAGCTTCAAAGATAATATGGGCAGAAGTATAGCATAGTGAGTGGGTCAAAGGTCAAGATCGATTAAGATTATAACTGGGGAGTGAATATGTACATAATGTTATTAAAGAAAAAAGTGTAGGCCTATCCCAGTGATGAAATGACCCCACGTGGATAGCAAGCCAAGATCAAATTAAAACACACTTCTTATAAACAATCATTTGTAGCTTTAATGTTCTTCTCAGTATTGATTTACAAATGATTTATAACAACAACAAACATTATATTTACTTCAAGGGGTAGGCCTACTGTAGTAATTAAGTATGTTTCCATAAAGTTGGAGGACATACTTTTTTGATGATCTAATTGATGCTGCAGAAGCTGACATATCCTGACCATGAGTGCCTAGTATACAAAATTACTTGTTCCTACACTTCCCACAATGCAATGTAAGGCAATTCATTGAGAAATCGTTCAAATGTCGTTCTACATCGTAAATCTCGCACCTCCAGTTTGCGCAGGCTCTTTGTTGAGAGAGTTTCCGATGTTGTTCTCTCAGTCTTGACAAAGGTCCTCACGGAAGACAAAAGTTTTCTAAAGTTTTTGGCTGGAAAAGTGACCTTGATATAGACACCCTAGAACAGGGGTTTTCAAAGTGTGAGAGAGTGAGCCCCCCCTTTTTTAATACATTTTAACATCTTAATCCAGTGGTTTAATCCTGCTTCCTTTAAGCATGGATAGTAGTGACTGAGTGTGCAGCGGAGTGAGAAAGATAGGCAGACAGACTTGCCCAAATGATTTACTAGTTAAATGTCATTCACACACCCAGTGTTTTTTCGCTAGTGCCTCCAATGTCCTGCTGGAGGATAATAGTAGCCAGTGGAGAACCAGACTCTCGTAGAGGGGTCCGGGGTTATGCCCCCCCCCCCCCCCGGAGATTTTTTTTTCACCTTTTTAAAGTGAAATGCATGAATCTGGTGCACTTTGAGAGGAAAATTAAGAGGCTAAATATGAGGAATTTTGTGTGAACAAATAATTTGGAGACGATGAATTAGAAGCTAAGAAGGACACATGGATTTTCCATAAAAATATTAATTTAAAATAAAAACAATTATGCAGGGTCCTCTGGGTTGGGCTTGGTGCTCTTTTTCTTTAACGAGACCTATTTCTCTGTAATATAATGAATGCATTTAAATGCAATGAGGAACGAAGCAGAAGAACGCCCCACAGTTTGAAAACCACTGCCCTAGAATATTGTATAAAGAATGATCAAATAATAATATTCATTACATTTGTTTTGACAAAACTCCTGGATTTAGGATTAAACACGCTTTGTCACTGTTGCTTGATAGCCTGATAGCGAATCACATCTCCTTTATTCACAAATCAAAACAATATTGCTACGAGAGTCTTCTGTGGCATGCAACTAACTATGAGATGCTTCAGCTGCATCCAGCTCTTATCTGTGCAGATAAAGAGGAGAACACAGCTATAAATAGGAGGCTCCACTCTCTGGTGGAACAGCATGGAACAGAAGATTACACTCTCACATACCTCCAGCTATGACATAAACTCACACATTATAGACTGCTCTTTTATATCTGAATCATCCTTTCTGACCTGCAGGCCTGAACCAATACATTGATGTTATAAGTATGCATGATTGGTTTTCCCTGCAGATCTGCCCATATGTGGTACTTTCTTGGGGATTCTAGTTGTGTCAACGAATAATATGTCAAATCTTTGTCTCATTCCTGCACAGATGAAGGTGTTACCTCATAAGGTACCATGTACTGTACATCAAGGATACATATGGAGAAGTGGGTGGTACAAATATGGAGCTCCTCTTTGCACACTGGCAACTTGGGGAATGGGAACCTCAGTGGCTGCTCATTCATGACTCTGCTGCTCAGCATAACCCTACAAGGAGACAGCTGGGCCAATCAGCTGCAAGCACTGAAACCGTCAGGCCACTCAGACAGTCGGATGAGATACAGAGCCCGGCTGGCGTTACCATCAGCTGTTGCACACGCTGTTGAGGAGGCTCTCAGCACACATACCGGCAGCATGGTTCCCAGGAGTTTACAATGTTTTCATTTCCTTAACAAGACACCAGTGAAACAGTCCCGATTGGGTCATCCTAGGAGTATATCAAAAAACCTCCTGAGAGATATGATGTGGTACTGCGTATTAAAAGCACATTATGCATCACATGTAGAGAAAATACACTATATTAAAACTCTTTATTGCATAAATAATGAAAATAATAATATATAATAAAAGTCACATTGTATCTTGACTGACATGTCATGTGATGGCAACACAAATGCAAAATTTGCATGGTTTTAAATATTGAAGTATGAAATATTATAAAGTTTGTGAAAGGAACTTTAATTTTAGAAATGCAGATGACTCCTTTTTTAACTCTTTCCTGAAACCTGCCAATAATATTCCCATTAACCATCACAATAATAACTGAACATTTTATTCTCAACCAACATTTCCCTGAAACTGTGTCAGTCGAGTGGCTCCCATCCATGTATGTAAAACCCACTTTCCTGGGGCTTGTTGATTTTTGCCGGCAGCTCTTATTTGGACTTGTGTGAACCCCTCAGCCCCGCCCCTGGTCCCTAGACCCAGTCCGGGTCTTATTTAAGGGGCTCCTCTCGCCCACCACCCTTTGTCCCAGTGGAAGCATCCGTCTACCAGTGCACCTTGGTGAGTACACTTCACAGCTTGTTTCTCTGAACCACTGTGGTTATCTGTGTCATTTGTGTGAAGAGTTTTATCAAGTCCATTGGTTGTGCTTTGAGCTGATGATACTTTGATGAATGAATTGGATGATGTGGGTTAAGGTTAGGGGTCAGCCAACTCAAGCTTTTCACATGCAGTCACATCTTACTGAACTTGACGAGTGCAGTTAAAACTGGGCTTACTGGTTATGCTAGATGTATTGCCATGGGATGTTGAACTTCACATTGTCATTATTAGATGATGTGGAGAAGCATATAGAGAATACAGTATTTCCAACATGTTATGTGAGAGTTTGACTTGGATCAGTGCACTAAAGCTGGGGAAGAGTTGACCACATTCCCCCTATGCTCAAATGAATGAAGTGAAGAGGCAGCCGAGGCATGGAGCCATGTAGTAAAACAAAAGTATCACCGTGAGCTGAAGGATTAGTGCCTGCCTTGCTCTCAGACAGGCTCTCGCAGACCTGAAATAGCAGGAGATCCATGTGTCACTTTTTTCACCCTGTTAGCACAGCAGGGCTGCTGAGCTCAAAATAGATCTCAAGACTCTCTGTTATGTCCCTTTTTGGTGCTACCTCAGCAGCTCTGAGATGCCTCAGGAACAATCACAGCAGTAGTGGTGATATGTTATCAGTAGATGTACAACAGGGTTAGCCCCCAAAATAGCACCTGAAGTTGTCCAATTAGCTCTCTATAGATAGAAACCATTGAGGTGGGCTGTATTAGGGTTTGAACGTGATAATAACTTCGAAGCAAGTTGTGAGATAGTGTTGACAGGTCTTCAAAGGTGCCCTGCACCACGGCTAACACATACCAATCATAATGAGCGATTTATTGATTGCGCCACTGACCTTTCCAGATATAGCGTGCCTGGTCACTTCATCACATTATCAGCAGCTCCAGTGATAAAGTGTTTGTGATGGCTCAATTATAACAGGCCCTCATGCTATGTATTCTACGATAGGCTGTTAAGACAGCTGCTCCTAACACCCAGCCTGTAACTTCCCTCCTTGCTCTTCCACCCCCCTACCCCTCAAACTCTAGACCACCCCAGTGAAGCCTAATCATGTGTGACGACGAAGAGACTACCGCCCTTGTGTGCGACAACGGCTCTGGCTTGGTCAAGGCTGGGTTTGCCGGAGATGACGCTCCCCGTGCTGTCTTCCCTTCCATTGTTGGAAGGCCCCGCCACCAGGTTCGGCCTTCGCTGCCTACCCAATCTCATCCAGTGTTACGAGTCATGCAAAGTAAGAAAAAGCCTAGAAAGATCTCACTTCCTGTGTCTTATGTTCCTATGTTACTTCTTCCCTCAGGGTGTGATGGTCGGTATGGGTCAGAAGGACAGCTACGTAGGTGACGAGGCCCAGAGCAAGAGGGGTATCTTGACCCTCAAGTACCCCATCGAGCATGGCATCATCACCAACTGGGATGATATGGAGAAGGTGCGTGTTGACAGGAGGGACTCCTTTACAATTACAACATTCATGGCAGCTGACCTTCTGCATCTTTGAGTATTAACACTCTGGCCACCATTCTAAAGGCTGCTTATTTTTAGATTTGGCTCTTTGTTTAGAAGACCTGGCTGTTGTTTACCCAGTCGAGGCTTGTTCCCTTCCTGACGTCAGCTGTTGTTTTTCAGATCTGGCACCACACCTTCTACAATGAGCTGCGTGTGGCCCCTGAGGAGCACCCCACCCTGCTCACTGAAGCCCCCCTGAACCCCAAAGCCAACAGGGAGAAGATGACCCAGGTACTTTACACTAACTTCTCCCCGCTCCGTTTTCACTCATTTGTTCTTGGATTAAGATGAGCCATTTACATTTCTGCTTGCTGTCTCTCGCAGATCATGTTTGAGACATTCAACGTTCCCGCCATGTATGTGGCCATCCAGGCTGTCCTGTCCCTGTACGCCTCTGGCCGTACCACTGGTCAGTACACTGCAGCTTTTTTTCACATGTGTATACCCAATTTGATCTTATAACTGAACACAGTTATGGAAGGTGCTACATTGTAAAACACTTTTGAAAATGTGCTCTTCGCGGGTGTCTATCATCTGGATAGATTTCTGTGTCATTGTCAAGAGGAGGTGTTAATCCCTTTCCAGCAGGGTGTGTGTCTATAATGATGTCAGCGCCATTGTTTAGTTTATGATGAGAGACATGTACTTAAAGAGGGCCAATCCTCGCCTCCACAGGCACGCATAGCTGACTAACCATGATCCTTTATTTGGCTTGCCAAAGGTATCGTGCTGGACTCTGGTGATGGTGTGACCCACAACGTCCCCATCTATGAGGGTTACGCTCTGCCACACGCCATCATGCGTCTGGATCTGGCCGGTCGCGACCTGACTGATTACCTGATGAAGATCTTGACTGAGCGTGGCTACTCCTTTGTCACAACCGGTAGGCCTCTCATGCCCTCGTGGTGCATTCGTTAAGGATGTTTGTGAGATACATATGTCCAAGTGTTTGTTTCTCAACACGTGAACTTTCTGCTCCATAGCTGAGCGTGAGATCGTGCGCGACATCAAGGAGAAGCTGTGCTACGTTGCTCTTGACTTTGAGAATGAGATGGCCACCGCTGCCTCCTCCTCTTCCCTGGAGAAGAGCTACGAGCTGCCCGACGGTCAGGTCATCACCATTGGTAACGAGCGTTTCCGTTGCCCAGAGACCCTCTTCCAGCCCTCTTTCATTGGTGAGAAACTAGTTGCATTTATTTATTTTTGACAGATCTATGAAATGCAGCACATTGTCTGGGATAAAACTCATCTCTTTGGGCTTGTCCTCTTCCAGGTATGGAGTCTGCCGGTATCCATGAGACCGCCTACAACAGCATCATGAAGTGTGACATTGACATCCGTAAGGACCTGTACGCCAACAATGTGCTGTCCGGTGGTACCACCATGTACCCTGGTATTGCTGACCGTATGCAGAAGGAGATCACAGCCCTGGCCCCCAGCACCATGAAGATTAAGGTGAGAGAACAGCATAGGTTTTTTTTTACTCATAACAGTCATTATAAAAAAGCGAATTAATTAACACATAATAAAACTTAAATAATGTGTATTCCTTGCCTATAGATCATCGCACCACCTGAGAGGAAGTACTCCGTCTGGATCGGTGGCTCCATCCTTGCTTCCCTGTCCACCTTCCAGCAGATGTGGATCAGCAAGCAGGAGTACGATGAGGCAGGCCCCTCCATTGTCCACAGGAAGTGCTTCTAAACACACAACCAACCTCTTCTCGTCAATCCATTTGTACGTTGCTGTCTCCTGTACATATATGTTAACGTTCTGTTGTAATAAAGAAAAGCCCTTGTAAGAGTAGGAGGTCTACTGTGTGTTTGATTGACAGAAAATTAGGATCATGAGTAACTGTAAAATAAACCATTTAAAATGTTGGGACCTGCTCCAAGAAGATTTATTAGATTATCTGTATAACATTGCAGAGTAAAACACTGAACGAAAGTTTAAAGCAGAGATACATTTTAGAATGACTGTATTTTGGACATATATCCATCTGTTAAAAAGGCAGTGTACAGTTCGTCTCCAGGAAAAGATCAGCCACATCAACATTTTACATGTTATCATGTTCTTAACTTCAGACCAAAATCATAAACCAGGGAATACTTTGAGCAACTGATAAGCATTTGCAAAGAAACTGTCAGCACTGTGTTACTTTAATCAAATAGAAAGCTATAGTTTGAGGGAAATAGATACTAGGACCTAAAGACACACTGCTGCTTTGTCTTTAGATATTTACAATCTCCAAAATGTAGCCTATCATGAAAGTAAAAAGTTCCTATCCACTGGTGGATTTTTCCATAGTTGGATCTCCTCACGGTCCACTCAGCATCATGGTCTGCCACTCACAGCAATGCAAATACACCCAATAATGACTGACACTGTCACTATGAATTTATTGTGACATTTGTGAATATGTTATGTCAATTCAATTACGCTGGCCAGTGCCTTTTTGACCATGCCTGTGTGCATCATAGATAGTATATAATTAAGGTATGCAGGGTTTTGTATGCATACGAGCTTGCTGAAACATGGAATGTGATGCTTCCACCTAGTGGTTGAAGATAGAAGTGAACATTCACTTTTACATTAGAAATTGAACAAGTACTGCCATTGTTTTACTTTGCTTATTTAAAAAAAGAAAAGAATAGTAAGCCAGGACAGAGGGACGTTTTGATGTCACCAATGTGTAATGGGTAAAAATAACTATAGCATTTGACGTTGCAACCCCTACACACTTATTTGTCAAATTATCGTTAAGAATTGGCCCTGGTCATCTTACATTTTCAAGCCAAGGCAACTAAAACATAATCAAACGGTGTACACACACACACACACACATACACACACAAACACACACACACACACACACACACACACACACACACACACACACACACACACACACACACACACACACACACACACACACACACACACACACACACACACACACACACACACACACACACACACACAGAGGTTATAGGCCTACATAATGTGCCAGTGCCAACAGTTAAATGATAACCTAATCATTAAACATAATAATGTATACATTATGTGAGTGCAGTACTGCAGTACAGATGCAGTTCAGTGTTTTTTTTTTTTTGTTTTTTTTAAGATGTGATTCATTGGAATTACATAGTCAACCGGTTGACAAGCGTCCGCTGGAAGCTTTGTGTTGCTCAACAGACACCGCCCCGTTCAGTGAAGCTGGCAAGTAAAACACACGCCTAGTGGAATGTTATTCGAACCCTTTACAGCCAATCACAGCACAGAGCGCCGCTATTTGAATGCTCTGCGGAAACCAGACAGCCTCGCAACAGAACCGGAGAGCTCACCACAGCACAATGCAGTTAGCTAGGTGAAGAATTAATGTTGTGTAACTCACAAAGTTTGCCTTTCGACAGGTGGGAATCAGTAAATTTAAAGTTGCGTGAGAGACCGATAAGTTATTTTTTTGTATGAGGCGTGTTAATGAGCTAACGTGACTTGCTAACGTTTGCTAGCTAACTACAGTGCAACTGAAGCATGAAGCTAAGCGTCCCATAATGCAAGTGAATGGAGTCGTGGACAACTCCTTCGGGGCAGAGTAGCTTGTAGCTCGCTTCTCTTGCTGTTAATGTTGCGGTCGGTCGACGGTTGTGGAGACGAGGCGTCGCGTGAGCATTTTGGGGGCACTTCAGGATGAGCCAGTCTCAGAAGTCTTAAGAAAGTGGTCAAGTTAGCAGATAATGTCAAGTTTTCTTCGGTCCTGACAGAAGACAGTGACATACTTGTTGTGAAGTTGATTTTTTTTGATAGTGCAATATAGGAGAGTAAAATGAAAGTCATGGAGAAAAATGTGATGCGTCTTGTTGCCGTGGAACGCCTCCGTTCGGCATACGCGATAAAGACAAAGAACTGGAACAAAAACAAAGGGGCCAGCTGCAAGTCAACAGCCAGCAATTCGGTAAGTCTAAAGAAAACCAATGCACATTGTTCACTGTGATGCTTTGACTCTGGCAATATGTTATGACAGACCTCGAATCAACAAGTTCACAGTATCAGGGTTGGACACACTATTGTTTAAGCTATTGCATTAAATTAGCATAGAATTACTCGAAGCATGCCCCCATTGATGATACCCATTTGTTCGCAGGCTGTTGTCACCCATGTCAGTCACAGCAGATGCTTTGTTTGGTTGTTCTCCTGATTATTCACACCATAAATTTCTTCAGCAGCAATGAAAGCACCCTCAACACGACGCACAAGGGCGGTGTTTTCTCATAAATCCTTCTGAGAAGTTTTTGTGTTTATATTTGGACATTTGTCAATATATTATTATTAATTAATAGTGTTATTTGGGCAAAGCAACGCCTTACTGCCAGTTGTTAAATTAAGGGCAGGTTTTTTTCTTGCACACTTCACTGGTGATTGGCTCACGGGAGTCACAAGGTTTGTATCAGGAGACTTGGTTGACTTTTCAAATGACCAGTGAACTTTTGCAATTGGAAGGAATACCCTAAAATTGAGCAAGAGATTACACATGTTGCAAACTTTTAGACTGTCTAGGGGTGAAGAAATAAATTCTTCCACACTGAAAAACACTGGACATCTTTGAGGTTAAAAACTGATCATGGCTGTCTCTATAACAAACGCATTGCAGCTAAGATTTTTTAACATAGTTGAATACATGTTTTTCTCTCTAATTGTTTAATTGACCTGCTTAAAGTTTACTGTGCAGAGTCTTATTTTATATTTGTTTTTGTTTTTTTTTTTTTTTTCCCCAGGTAAAGGTTTTTGGTTTGTCCCTGGAGAGCTTACCGTACTATAATATGGAATGTGGGCAGGTGCCAAGGCAAGTTCACATACTTCTGCTTACATTTGGAATCCGATTTCTTGTCCCATCGTGTACACTTATGCTAATTACATTTCCCCTGCACTCTTAGCTTTCTGGTCGACGCATGCATGAAACTGCTGGCACATGTGGACACAGAGGGCCTGTTCAGAAAATCAGGCTCTGTCATTCGTCTGAAAGCGCTCAGGGTGAGTGATGGCTGAAGTTGACCTTGCATTCAATGAGGGACTTTGACCCTCAGTAAGGGCACAGACAAAACCAAGCTGTGTTTTTGTTTGTTTTGTTTTGTTTTGTCTGTCCCAGGCAAGACTGGATGCGGGGGAGGAGTGCCTGTCTACTGCGCTGCCCTGTGACGTGGCCGGTCTGGTGAAGCAGTTCTTCAGAGAGCTGCCAGAGCCGGTGTTACCCACAGAGCTGCAGGAGGCCTTTCTCAAGGCCCAGCAGCTCCCCACAGGCGAGGACAGGACCGCTGCCACCATGCTGCTGTCCTGTGTGCTACCCGACCGAAACCTAAGCGTCCTGCGTCACTTCTTTGACTTCCTCCACAATGTGTCTATGAGGTACTTGAATGGAATTTATTGGGTTTACTTTGTTTGTAACATTTATCTATTGGTTATTTGCAAACATCAATCTCCTATTTTTATTTTTCTTCCTTTACATTTTGTGTTCAAATATTCACTACTTCAGTTTTTTTTTTTTTTTTTTTTTTTTGCTTACTCACAGGAGTGCAGAGAATAAGATGGATAGCAGTAACTTGTCGGTCATCTTGGCTCCCAACCTCCTTCACTCTGGAGACGGCACTGAGAGGATGAATGCCAGCACTGAGAAACGCCTCAAGCAACAGGCGGCCATAGTGCACTGCTTCATAGAGAATGCCCTCACTTTTGGTAAGTGTTCAGGCTTCTCACCTTCATATAGTCTTTAGCCTTGTTTCCACTAGGGCTGGCCCGAATTATTCGAATATCCGAGTATTCGTTTGTTAAATTAGTATTCGGAGCGCAATTCAGTAATCGAATTATTTGAACTTTGACCAAGTTGGCCGCTGCCCTTTGTGCAACTGGTGATGTAGTAGGCTACGTGATGTTACAAGAGTGAGGCAAACTAAAAGCGGCATTGTGTTCCTAATAACTCTATAGGCTACCTCAACATTAGCGTGATTTCGGAAGGAAATGTAATGCTTATGCTTGGCGTAATGCTAACGTTAGCTTAGCTCAGCTGTTTGTTTACATCAGCCATCATCAACCGTGACTTGCTTGCATCATGGGAATAGGCGGTCAATAATGGATATAATATGGACAAAAAAGACTATCAATATTGGATCTTTGTATGGATTTATAAATCGCCGAAAAGATGCACGTTCCTGGATGAATTGATAAGCTCCTGTATGGGTTACAATGGCGCAGAGGACAGCTGATTTGGAACGAAAAACAGCTTTTGCCTCCACGGGGAAAAAGTAAGGAACTCCAACTTTACTACCGTTCGAAAGTTATTAAAGCATCAACAAACTACGCAGCTTGCTGTCTCGGCTCACACACTCGGTTTCAGTGAGTACATTGGCATTATTAATGTTGGTTTGATGGTGTGTTTTTCTGGAACGAATATCCGAATATTCGCTCGGTAAAACCAACGAATACTCGAAGCCTGAAAAATGGCATTCGCGCCAGCCCTGGTTTCCACTGAGTGGTCCGGTACAGTACGGCACATACTTATTTGCGTTTCCACTGCCAAAAGTTGAGAAGGGTTACAAAATAAGTGTACCACTCTGTACCTACTTTTGTCAACCTTTTGTTGTGGTAAAAACAAGCAGTCCCAAAAGGGTGCCGCTACACACTGTAGAATCATACTTTCTGTGCACGAGAGATAAACTGCAACGTTAATTCACCTCCGAAAGAGTGACTACCTCTTCAATGAAAAAAATAATTGGTGGGCTACGCTGTGTCCCGCTGCTATTATGTCAAGTAGCTAAGTAAGAACTGCATTTTGCCGTCTGGCCCCACCTACCACCAAGTAAAGGTACTGTCGGCAGTGGAAACGCAAGCCAGATCTAAGGTTACTGTTCCGTACCAAGCCGTACCGTACTGAACCGCAAACCAGGCTTTTGTGTCGGTGCACACTGTAGCTTTTTAGCACTAATCATTTGGTTGTGGTGTGTGTGTGTGTGTGTGTGTGTGTGTGTGTGTGTGTGTGTGTGTGTGTGTGTCACAGGGGTGTTACCACAGTTTCTACAAGAGAAAGTGCCAGCCATGATGGGCTGTGAGGCGGGGATTCTCTCCCCTACTCACGGCGGACTCGAGGAGCTGGACCTTAACTCAGGGAGGAAGAAGAGAAACAGACGCAGCTTTGGAGGTGAGACTACATTATCAAAGATTTCTTTGTTTAGTGAAAGCGGAAATATAAAAAAAAAAAAAAAAAATTTAATCAAACCTTGAATTGACCTGATTAATTCCAGCTGCGGTGGTGCAACAACACAGGAAACATTATGTGACCTCCCGACAGACACATTTTAGTCTAGTGAAGCCCTCTCTATAAGGCAGCAACTGTAAATGAATCATGTTATTTTGAAGCAGCATTAGCCAGTAAAATATTGCTTGGTTTGTCTCACCTTTCAGATATGGTCAATGGTGCTCTGAATAAGATAAAAACTAATAGAACACCCACAAATGCCAGCCAGTCTGACAGTCTCGGTAGGTACAGTGGTCAGAGGAGAGGAGGTTGCCTGTTATACAGCATGATACTGATAAATCCATCTGCTGTGCACATGAAAACAACAAGCTTACTGTTCCCCACACAGAAAGCCAATTCTGTATTTTGCTTAATATCGAATCTTCTGATGCGCTTCAAATGACATTGATTCCAATTTGCCTTGATTACGAATGATAAGTTTCTTGAAATATGTGAAACAAGTCTTTGTCTTTATCCGCTGTTCTTCCGCCTCTACTTTGCTTGTCTGTGCGCCGCATGCAATGTCTTTCACAAATTTTAGTGAAGACCTCTTAATTCCCCTCAGTGCCTTGTCTCAGAATCTTCTGCTGAATGCTATTAATTGATAACGGCAAACATTTAATGACGTTACTTCTTTTTGTGATTGTATTTATTTTGCCCAGTCTTTTCTTCTGCAACTCCTGTGATTGCAACGCCAACCTCAAAGCGTAAACTTCCTCTGGAATCCGGTCACTCCTTTGGATTCTCAAACAAGAAACGTAGATCAATGAAAAAGCATCTCGGGATAGAACTACTTCCCAATACTTTGTTCAGCCGGGACTCCACTCCTGGATCAGGTATTGGTAATTGTTTTAATCAAATTGGTTTTTCGCTATTCCGCTATCTTTAAGTCTTGTGCATAAGTTTGTTTTTATTCCCATCTTTAAAAAAAAATGTATTCCAAAATGATAATTTTTCCCCCCCTTTTTTTTTTTTTTTTTATATATGCTCTTCTAGCTTACAGTGCTTCAGGGGTGTTGGACTCTTCCCAACATACAGTGTCATCCGCAGGGAGGTCTAGAAGGCAACCAGCTACTTCTGTGAGGAGGAAAAGCCGACGACTGAGCAACAGACATGCTGTCAACAGGTACACACTGTCTTTGTCCTGAAGTTATCCTCCCAAATTCAATATAATATTATTTACTTCCAAGGAAGAAATGACAGAAGGGCTGCCTGCTGCCACATATAAATTACACTTATAGTATGGTGCAGTGTCATTCACTGAACAAATGGAATTGACACAAAGTTATGGCATAAAATGCATTGTACCACACCGCTTTGCTTTTACCACTATGCTATACACAATCTTAACCTCAGAACTACAGTGCATTCTTGGCGTAACTCATCTTGATACTTGTCTTAATGATTTGCTTTTCAGAGTTGAATCTGGACGGGCCGGCTGCTTTTCTCCTAAAGCCAGCAAAAAAGAAGCGCCACGCAAATCTCTGCGCTCGCGTTTTAGCCTGGGGAAGAGCAGCAAAGAACCTGTAAGTGTGGTTGCACGACAGTCTTCGCATTCCACTTATGTTCAGAGATAAACAGTCAAAATGTTGTCAATCAGGTGCTGCATTTAATTGTATTAAACTCATTGTGCATTGGGTGTTGTTCTTGGGATGAATTGTTGCACAGTAGCACTTTTGATGTGAAACAATGTTTACTTTCAGTAGCTAACACATTTATATGAAAGCATAAGGGGCTCTTTAAAACACTTGGAATTGTTTTCACTGTTATAGATTTTTGTGTGGTGTTTTCACCTTTTTATTGGATAGTATAAAGTACAGGGTTTAAATGGGGAGAGAGGGGTTGGGAGAATTTTTGCCCTACTGTTATGCACTCTACCGGTGAGCCACAGGGGTGCCCCCCCATGCACATTTTTTACATTTGTAATCTTACTAATTAACTTGTGTTCATACATTTGTGGTACAAATACCATAGAAATGTGGTGCTCATTCAATGATCTATGTCAAGCACTTATTATGGTTTATACTATATACATAAATAATGATTGTATCCTGTATTGGGGAACATAGTCTGAGCTCTTAAAAGGTTTATGGTGCATAACTTTCTACTACTCTAGTTATTTGTATTTTCTTGAATTAATAAAAAGTTGTTTGGCAACAAATCCAATATCTTGTTTTCTTCTGAGTGATTTTGATCAACCTCTGAAGAACTAACCATAACAATCACAGAATTAACATGGTGATGGTACAATTTGGGTGGCATCTATGGGGTCCTTTTTAACAACATAATACTCTCAAGCTTAACCCATCTTGCATTTTCTTTCATTTCTCATTTCACGCTGGTGATAAAGGGATCTGAGTCCATTGGCTGGCGTCTTGCTACGCAGGAGAGCACCGCCAGTGTTCGTTTCACCAAAGACACAGAGTTCAGTCCAACAGTTCGTCCTAGAAAAGCTGAATCCAAAAGTGAGTACCAAATTAAAAACAAGAAACTACAATAAAAGAGATTCCTTTCCTGTACTGCAGTCTTTTGGCTTGTACTAATACTATCTCCCAATTGTTTTAACAGGTGTCAAGTACATCAGTAAGTCTGAAGACAACTTGCTGACCCCACAATGTAACTCAAGTGCCCTCCGGACCTCATGGAGTGGGGAAACTCCTGGAGATTCTTTCACGGATACTCCCATGAACATGTGCCTAAAGAGTGGCTACGTGTCTGAGCCGGCCATCGTCCAATACAAGCCTCCGGCGGTGGTGGTCAGCTTTCCCAAGAAGCTGTGTTGTGCCTCCAGCGCCGAGAGCCTGGAGAGTGAGGGCTCCATCGCCAACTTACAGGGTCGAACCGGTCCCACCCTGCTGAAAATAAACAAGGCTTTAACAGAGTCCGGCAGTGACCTCACAGCTGTCATACAAGACCCATGCAAATCTCCAGCAATAAACACAACAAAATCGCCAGACAACATTCTACTCCCTCCGCCACAGTTCCCCACAGAGGTCTTCAACTTCACGGCTCCACAAAGCCGTCTGGCTGACGATCAGAACATTACCTTCGGCCAGTTTGAAATTGATGCTTTGTCGCCCTTGCATATTGACAGTGTAGTTTTTGAGTCTGATGTGTTCTGTAGTCCAGCAGTAAAGGCAGATAAAGCGTCTCTCTGTGCTGCCCCCATCGGCGGCCATGATAACTCAGTGATGTCAGAGATTGAAAGGGAGACGGAGCAGGTGAACTGCAGCAGGTTGATAGATGCTCTAGACATCCAGAGTCCGGCTCGCTTCAGGCTGGGTGTCTCCACCGGACTGCAGTCCACTCCATACAAGCTGGACCTTGACCTCGGAGATGAGCTCGGTACGCCTCCTAAAATATGTAGTGTCAGTGCGGTAGAGGAAAAAAATGAATCTTTCCCAGATATCGGCACCAAAGTTCAATCCAGGGAACCTCTGTCGCCACGCAGCGTCGAGGCTGAAAAGCGCCGGGTGGCAGAGCACATTCAACACTTCAACAAGCTCACCCTCCATTCTCCCAGAGGCCCCAGGGCCAAACAGCTACTCAGGTCACCGCTCAAGTTCCAGCGCACGCCGGTGCGTCAGACCGTCCGCAGGATCAACTCTCTCCTGGGAGAGAACAGGAGGTCTACTAGACATGCACACGTCTCCAGCAGTCAGGTGGTCAAAGCAGTGAGTCTGGAGAGCGGCCTGTCCCCACACCCACAGCTCCAGCCTTACCAGGGAGAGGAACTGTCCAACAACAACAGCGTTCGTCGTGTAAAGAAACCTCCTCCAGTTCCGCCCAAAAAGCCCAGCACCTTGGCCCGTAGACCCCGGGCCTGTGCTGCGCTGGGCGACGTCACCAACAAGGTTCAACCAAAGACCACCGTGGACTGCTCTCCCCCAGACCCTCCCATACACAAGCCTCTGGTGGAGCAGATGTTAGAGCGGGAAATGAACCATTACAGAGGTTCACCCAGAAACCCTCTCAACCAAGGACGACTGATGCCCGCTACCAAGCCTGTAGATTTATAGTTATAGGAATCTTTTTGACTTTTGTTTCCTCCTCCTTTTCTATGCAGGGTATCTGTCTGTCTGTCTGTCTGGTAGGACTGCATGACATTAAACATTCCCTTTTTTTATATAATCAATATTTTCAGGGGCTTTAATTTATTTGAAGCTAGGTTAGGTGATGTTTGTGTTGTTGTGTTAGTCTTAATGGGAGATGTTCATATATGCCTTATCTTTTGTTTTATGTAAAGCAAGTCAAATTTCAACACTTTAGCCAAAAGATTATAAATTACGTAGAGAGTTTAGACTAGGGTGCTGACCAAATTATGTGAAATCTGAATGATGGTATGACTGTAAATGTTTAGATCAAGTCTTATTTATACCGTTTATGCCTAATGCTTAGCTAGATTTTTTTATTTTATTTTTTGAACTTGACTTAAATGGAAGCTGTTTATTTTTTATTACAGAATATTTTAAAGAGGGGGGGAAAAAAAGAAGGAAAAAATAATGCACCTTTGTTGGATTGAAGAAAAAAAAAAGAAGAAGACCAAACAGTATTAATTTCCTTATGTCTATTGCGGTCAATTAGGTTCAACACCATCAACCATCAACCACGGCTTTGCAATGTGAGCTGTTTCAGACAAATAAAATCAAAGAGCATTGAACTGTTTTTCATCAGTTTAACTTCTTCTGGTTTGGATCATAGACTGTATATACTGTATATTTTGGATACATAACCAGCACTTGTTGGAACCACAAGGGGGCGCAATACCACCGTTGCTTTATTAACATCATCAGACTGACATGTTCAGTCAAACATGGTCCTGTCTGAAACCACAACGTTTAGACTGGCCTGACGCAACCGTGTCCACATCTAAAGTCTATCTAAACTGGGTGTTTGCAACATTTTTTTGCACTATATGTTGCTTCTTAGACATTAAAAAAAAAATTGGTCATTGAAGATGACTTCTTAAAATCCATATTTGTCTTGGTGTCACAGATCTCCCAACCAAGAACAAACTGAATCTGGCCCAGTGCACCGTCAATTTTAATCGTACGTTTACATGTTAAGCCCCCCCCCCCCCAGTATGAATGTGGTAAAGACAGCGACAGGGGTGAAGGTCAAAATCATTCCTAAAGATTTATTTCCCGCTTTTCTCGTAGGGATGCACGCGTGCTTTCCTTGTAATGTAGACGACCATTGGTCAAAAAGGTTATGTCAAAATTTCAAGGTTAAAGCAGCGGTTTCTTGTGATCACTGATTTTTGCACCTTCAAGCGCTGCGTTACGATGCATAAATATTGCAGACAGGACGGTTTGAGTTGAGGCCATGTGTTAAGCAGATGATAGAACGGCGTGTGATACGTTAGGCCACTAAAGATCCACATTTTTGAAACATATCAATATTTATCAAGAGGTGTATCCTCTAACAGACAATACAGCCTGTTATTTACAAGACAAAAATAGGGACATGTTGAATGTTTGGCCAACATCTAAATCTAAACTGTGAAGCGGTTTTATTTATATCATCGGGCTGAAAAATTTGACTTTCCTCAACAGAGGCAGCTTGTCAGTTGTAATACATATATATTTGGCCCCACTTGATAACAGAGTTTAAAGATTGCCATAAATCCCAGCAGACTGTTGACCGGTTATTTACTCCAAGTAGACACGTGGACCACATAGCACGTGGAAAACCTGCAGAGTGTTTGGACCAAGATTAACCAATCAACAGCGTATATATACATATTCACATGTATAACTAGACTTGTGCTTTATTAGCCTATAAATGCATTTTACTTCACGTAAAATACTTCAGCCGCACGGATATTTCAAAACCTGGCAACCCAAAAGTTGGTATTCATAATTTCCTTAAAGTTAAAGTAAATTATTAATAAAGCATTAGTAATCTATTTAATAGCACAGCTAGGTGTTAGGCTATTATTAGGTCCTACTATTAGATATAATTATAAACCATGTATAAATGTTGCATTATTAGGAAGTAGCCTAGTGTAGATATTTTTCATTTGTTGTTTTTTCTGAAGGGATAATAAGAGACTTTCACTTTGATTTAAAAAAAAACTAAATTGACATACTGGGTAACTAATTTGCATTTAAAGTGGAATGGAATGCATTCTGTCTGTTAGCCTACACAATATAGTGCGCTCCCGAAAAAAATCCTAAGATAATATGAGAGAAAGATGAGAAAAAGAGCATATTTATGTCAGGCTGCATGTGGTTTGGTTGATATCGGTTGGCTCAGTGCTTTCTGCGGTGTTCAGATGTCTATAATGAGTTTGGGCGACATGTGAGGTGTGCCATGTAATATGATAGTCGTCTTTTCTTATTGAGTTAATACTTAGATTGCCTGCCTATTTGTAGTTTGTTTTTTGGAGGAGGAACTTGAACGCCTCCTTTTTAGTTTTTAGAAAAAGAAGAAAAATAATCAACAACATTATGATAAATTGCATCGCATCGTCACCATGCTGCTTTTGATAAGAAATACCGAATGTTTTCACTTTTTCCATGTGCACACAGACAAACTTCGGGCCTATACACGCCCCCCTCCTCCTCCCTCTCTCTCTCCGCCTGGCTGCCCTGGCTGTTTCCCCCGCTTGTCTCCTGTTTTCTTGAAGTGGGTTCAGGGAAGTGTTGAGGGGGCGGATAGTTTTGATTTTCTCTACATCGTGCTTAGCCAATAATGTAGGGGGAACTGTTGTGCACATCTCAGCTGGCAGACATTTAAAAGGGAGACAGTCCGGCGCTGGAGCAATTTGTATTAAACCCTCTGGCCCCCTGTCTATGGAGAGCTTAGTCTCCCACCCATCCACAGTCCCACCAGTGTACAGTCTAGAGCAGTAAGGTGCCTTATCACCTCGCAGGGTGCCGTACACACAGGACTGGCAGGATCGGATCATCGCGCTTGTGGCAGTGGAGGCTCGACACAGGTGAGTGAATTCGCACTGCTTTTGACCATCCACAGGAAACGTTATTCGAATTGTAAAACATTTAATTTGGTTTGTGGCTGATAAAAGATGACACAATTACAGGCTTGCAATCCACCGTGGTGCATGTTTTGAGGCGTAGATAGTTTATTAAACATGTGTGTGTGTGTGTGTGTGTGTGTGGGGGGGGGGGGGGGGTGATTTGCTTTATTGGACTTCCTTTGCATGTTTGCATGGATATAATGTTTAGCATTATAAAGGTCACATAATACAAAATATATGATAGCCTATTTCTCACTCAGATATTTAGAGTGTGGTTATTCAAAGACAGGCTTACACTTTTAGAATGCTATATTCTTGTTTACCGTGCGTTCCTTCCTTCCAAATCATGTCTGTTATCTGTGCGTTTTTACGCAGCGTAAAAGCTTTGACAGCTGTGCGTAACCCGTCCAGAGAGTTGAAACGGTGTAGGTGCTGATGAATTATTATCTTCTTCTCCCCCTCCAAAGGATGGCCAACTCGGCGCGTATCTTCTGCAGTATGGTTTTCATCATCGGGTTGCTGCTCTCCTCTCCCGTGGATTCCAAAAGGAACCGAGGTTCACAAGGCGCCATTCCTCATCCTGACAAAAACAACCCAAACGAATCGGAGCGCCAACCGCAGCCTCCTCCGCAGGCGGGCTCCGGGTCCCGGCAGAGACAGGGCGCGTCTTCACCGGCCGACGAGGTGCTGGAGTCCAGCCAGGAGGCGCTGCATGTGACGGAGCGCCAGTATTTGAAGCGGGACTGGTGCAAGACGCAGCCCCTCAAGCAGACCATCCACGAGGAGGGCTGCGTCAGCCGCACCATCATCAACCGCTTTTGCTACGGACAGTGCAACTCCTTCTACATCCCCAGGCACATCCGTAAGGAGGAGGGCGCCTTCCAGTCCTGCTCCTTTTGCAAGCCCAAGCGATTCACCACCATGACGTTTACTTTGAACTGTCCGGACCAGCAGCCCCCCACCAAGAGGAAACGCATCCAGCGCGTCAAACAGTGCCGCTGTATATCCATAGACCTGGACTAGAGACGCACAGTAATGTGTTGTGTGCGCGTGTTTTCTTCATATTCTTCGCAGACGGGAATGTTGGTAATATTAATAAAAAGAAAGGCTGTCACTCACAGCCAAGAACACGTGCCTGTCTCCATCTAAGAGGAAGCATACACGAAGGGATCCCACACGTTTAGGCTCCAATCATTCTCTTCTTGCACATGCGACATGCCATGCAAAGAAAAACTTATAAACCGACGTTGAGCTGCAACGAACATATTACTACTCACCAGTTTGCCAAGTTTGAAAACAAGCATCACTGCACGGGAACGCTGACTTGGAATGGGCACGTTATACGCACGGCTTCCTCACCCAGAGGACTGCAAACATAAAGCCCGGGTTATTTAATACATCACTGTTCAAAATGCTTACTGTGACAGGAGAACACTCCTGTGCCATTTTGTATTTTTGTGTGCATGTTTTTTTTTTACTTGAGGTTTCCACTGTGTGGAATTTGATGGAAGAGTGGCGATATATGTACATGGATAAGGTGATTTTATTTCGACATTTCAAGAATCTTTCAAGGTTAAATCATTTCTGTGAATTTCGAAATCCATCAGTTAAGTTTTTCTTTTATTTGTTATGTTAAGTGCCTACTCAGTTCCAGTGACAACGGCTTCTTTGATAGTTAAAATGGACAATGTACAGTGGTGGCTTCTACGGAACCGAGATGAAATAGTTTGTGAAATGTAAAGCCATAGTTAATGTAACCAGTTTGTTTATCCCTTTGATTAAATTATCCACGAAAACAATAAATAAACGGATGTTGGAACATTGTGCACATCATCTGTTGCTTTTAAATACACGATGTTAAGAAGGAAGATGTGCCAAAGTGAATTTGCTGCTCCTCTCCTGCATTGGAGCCAGCATCCTGCTGCTAAAGCATTCGGACTCAGACATTGAATACATTTCGTCGTAAAAGTAGTCAGTTCTACGAGAAAAGATGCGGTTACCTGTTCCAATTATCCCTTGAAATGATGTGTCCCTTAACTTTCACTATATTGTGTTACATGGCTCGCAAATCTATCGGGAGGATTGAAATGGGAGAGGGGGCAGTGTGTGAGTGCAAATGAGGGATTTGCGGCCTAAACGGCGACAAATCAGTGAGCAATTGGATATGTTTTCCTTAATTAGAAAAGCCATTACTCTTCAGCCATCCACATTGAATAGGACCCTTAATATAGATGACACAATCTGTATGATTATATTAGTGTTTGAACGGAGAAAAAATGGTGGGAGTTGGAAATGCCACAGCCACAGGTGTAAATCTACAGTCAAAAATCTAATCTTACTTTTTCCAATTATTTTTAATCAGAAAGTCAATTGGTCTTTTATTGATTCTTGCTTTGACATAGATAAAAGCACCATACTTTGCTATTTGAGTTTTGCTTTTAATTGACTAAATATGTAAAAGTCAGGTCCTACATTTCCACCGTAAAGGCACAAACTAACAGTTGACATTCTTATGATGCAACAAGCATCACCATCTGGTTCAATTTCACACTCATAAAATCTCAGTTCCTTTAAAAAAATGTTGCTGTGACATGAACAATTCCTCACAGGCACATCGATAATCACCTTATTTTCTTCCAGGAACAAGGTTTATAGTGTAAGAAAAACGAGCCTTGATTGAATGACTTAACTCTGACTCACAGTTTATTGAACAGCCTTGCTGAATTATGACTCATCAAATCCTCTTTAATGAGCCTGCTTTCTTACATAAATATCACATTTTGCCTGGTGCACTGCTGGGGCGTTTGCAAGCCGGCCCTAATGTAAGTGTTGACAGACAAAAATGTGAGAGATATTGGTCCCAGTTTGTTTCGGCATCCAGTAGTTTATTCTTGAAATTTAAAACAATTCCATAAAATGAACACAGAGCACCTATACGAGAGCTTAGGAAGGTTACATGAACCGACGTACATACAGTAGAGGCTACAGCAGTTCCATGGTCAGTGTCCACTTTGCTTTTTTTCAAACCCTTGGGAAGTCAAACAGCAGGATAAAGTTATTCAATATCTAGATTTGTTTTACAAAATAAATGGCACACGTGAAAAGACTTCAAGGTGCAGTTTTATGGATACTCTGATATTGGATGTCTGTCTGAGGTATAACAGCTCGCATGGCTTCAGGTGATATGCTCACATTTTCTCAATAAAACACAACCCTTATTTTTCCAGGACTACACAGGAAAGGCAACTGTCTTCATTCCATGCAAATGACTCCCTGTCCACATAGCATAGAGGAGACTGTAAATCCGTGGGCGCAACACAACATCCATGTGAAAATATATCTTTCATCTGACTTAAACCTTTCGGCTTCTCAGTCAGTCGCAACTCCTAAAAATATGACCCTGAAAAAGGAACAAAGATAATGTATTTTGGCATTAAATAAAATCTTTCCTTACATAAATAGACAGTTTTTTTCTTTATGTGACAGGAGCGTTGTTACATTTGTGAAAAATAAAACACTGGGCTTTATACACTCTCATAGAAAAACAAGAAAAATCTAACCAGATTTCATCATGAAGCAATACAATTCATAATCAAGGAAACCAATCCCCTTGCGTAGGAAAATAGGTGCAAAAAAGTGCAGGATATCTGAAATAAATGCACGCAGTTAACATAAAGGGAGTTGAAGGCCTACGACATACAGCTACTGTATAAGCGGTAAAGTGCTTTAAGGTATGCTGGACACAATGTGACAGGCAACACTATAGTATGTAGGATTAACACATTTTCATGATGTATATTTAATATCTCGGGGGAGTGGGTGCAAGGCCAAAACTTTTTTTTAAGTACAGATTTGTGTGTGTGTGTGTGTGTGTGTGTGTGCATGTGCATGTGCATGTGAGGGGCCCACAGGCTCGTTGCCAGGTTCTGCTCCGCTCAGGCCCTCTCACCCATGAGAGGTCGGCCTGTTGCAGTGCTACACCACACAGTGAAACAGACAGATTTGTACGCACGCACATTGATAACACCGCATGTCTTCATCATCTCTCATGAACTGATATTGCACATGACATGACATATTTACAAGAGGAAAAGCTGATTCGCTACAGCACAGACAGCGCTTTAACTGCTTTTTTTTCTAGAGAGAGATTGATCTATCTCTTCAACAGGGATTTTTTTCCCCTTTGAGCAGAAATCTCCAGGCAGCTGTTCATATAACGTCTTAACACTTTGAATTTGGAGGAGGAGCACTAATCACTCTGCTTGTCTAGTTGGAACGTCCGTAGTTTCGGAATAGAAAACGGTTTTTCCAAGCTCTTGGAAAAATCCAGTATGAACCCTTGTATTGCGGACGTGTCAGCTGGCACTGCTGTGAATCCCACTGACCCCCAGAGACCTTTCACAAGCCGGGCACTCAGAGGTCGCGCCACGCTGGATGAATGAGATCAACCTTTGGCCTCTGAGGCTCTCATCACTGCGACTGTGTGTCAGCCGGGCATCCTTGCTGCAGGCTCCTGTCCGTACAGCAGGACAGAGAAAGCTCTCTGCGAGGGCGGTGGTGACGATGGGTGGGGGTTGGGCTGTCCAGGACTTATTAAAAGGGGAGAGATATGGCAGTGGGAGTAGTAGGGAGTCTGGCATTGGTTTTATAGTACGGGCCGCAGAGGGCAGCCCACTGTTGTTGCTTGGGGCGGGTGGTTTAACGCATGGAGAGACGAGGCCTGCACACTCTCTCCAACTGTATGGACCATCGCTCCTCATTTTCTCTCCCTCTGCGGTGACTTTCACTCAGCTGGAGGACACGCCGGCTTCCTTCTGACGCAGCCTTTCTTTCTGTTGGCGAGAAACACAAGAAGATTCAGCGTATAGATGATTATTATTATTATCATCAAGACAAAATACATTTGGGAAAATACATTAAAATTATTGATTAAAACAGTAAGAATTTCCAACGGAGTCCAACTTCAATTCCCTTAACGGCTTCAGTCACTAGGTCCTGAAGTTTGATCTCCTCCAGCAGGTCATTCCAGGAAGAGGGTGCAATAAAACAAGGACTTTTTAACCAGCTCTGTCTGAGCTTGAGAAACAGACCAAAATCCATGGGAGACACATTTTCGGGCCAGATACAATGGTTATTACAGGGGAGCTTACCTAAAATCACCTTGTAGATAAAAACACACCAGTAACTACGATTTCGGCTCAGGTACGAGAAAGGCTTCATTTTACTCTGCCGTACACAGTTGGGTTCTTACCAGACTGTTGGCGTTGATCTTCTTGGTTTCCACTCTCTTCTCCGCTGTGATCTTCTTGATGTTTTCTTGAGCTTCCTTCAACCTGTTGGGGGGAGGGAGGAGGGGAGGGAGGAGGGGAGGGAGGAGGGGAGGGGAGGGAGGAGGGGAGGGAGGGGGAGGGGGAGGGGGGGGGAGGGAGGGGGAGGGAGGGGGGGGGGGGGGAGGAGGGGGGGGGGGGGGAGGGAGGGGAGGGGGGGGGGAGGGGGAGGGGGGGGGGGGGGGGGGGGGGGGGGGGGGGAGGGGGGGGGGGGGGGGGGGGGGGGGGGAGGGGGGGGGGGAGGGGGGGGGGAGGGGAGGGGGGGGGGAGGGGGAGGGGGAGGGGGAGGGGGAGGGGGGAGGGGAGGGGAGGGAGGAGGGAGGAGGGTTCGGGGAGTGGGATCATGAAAATAGTACTTGGTGAGTCATGAAAACAATATAAAGTCACAGGCCTCTCTCATCACCGTGACCTGGTGAAGTTCTTTCTAAGAGCTAGACATTTAAGTATCTCTCTGGGGCAGCCCTGTGTCAAGATGCCATGTCTTACACAATAACACAGAGACACACACACACACACACACACACTGATCCTCTCAGGAGTTTTTTGCGGTCGGTGAAAGCTCTTAAGTGAGAAGCAACAGAGAATGACAGTGGGTTGATGAGATAATGAGGCAGCCTTTAAAAAACACTTGGCTTTTATGAGTTCGCAAACACTATTTAAAATAAAGTTAATTGTACATAAGCACCATCAGCTGTGAGCAATGTGTGACACGATTAGCTAGTAAACAATTAAGAGAGAGCACATGGATCCACGGCGGGGCTGCAAGATCTTTAACTCCTCCAACTCACAGAGAGAAGCAGATGGCCTCTGCTCGGCAGGAGCTTTGAGCGATATTGAGGGGGACGCTAATATGTCAGTTCTGATTCACCATGCGATAACTTATGAGTGTAAATTGCCACATGATATGTCAAAATACAACCTTGCCTGTTGTTTTTGTATGTGCAGCGCTCCTGCCCTTTGGGCTGCATGTCCAGCATCACTACAGTGTTTATCAGTTCTCCCATAACGTGCTGCCTTTAGTGGCCAAAGGCCAGTCCGCTCGCTAGTAAAGCCAGGCGGCCGCCAGGAGGGTCTGCTGTCCCTCAGTGGAATCCCCCCCAACATGACGCCTCGGGTCAGAGGCAACATCATAAATTCAAGCCCCAGTGCTTCAGACAGAAGGGCCGAGGCCTCAGCAAACCCTGCCCGCCTCCTCTTTGATGGCCTCCCTCTCTGCTTAAATTCCAGCACAGCACCCTTGCACAATTCGTGCTAATTTGACACAATGTCCCGTGGTAGGTATGCATCTTATCAGAAAGAAAATGTCCAACCCAAGGATCAGACACTAACACCTCGGTTTGTGAGCTAAGTTTGTATTTGGGTGTACATTGTCCACTGACTGAGAAACAGCAGGCTTTATAAAAAAAGTTGCACCCTCATTAAGTTGGGGGGACTAACAAGAATTCTAAAAGAATGTTCCAATTCTACGCAGCAGAGGCAGCATGAGCTTTGGGTCAAGCTCACGTTTACTGGATCCTACATTTCCCATAATGCAACCCAAACACATTGTTTGTCAGACCCCTTTCTTCAGAAAGTTAAGATAACATATAACTAATAAACTGAGGGAACATGTTTTGCAGCAGTTGCAGATCAAAGTAGAAAAAGTGGAGAGAAAAATAAAATATCAATAAACATATCCACAAATAAAACAAATATACACAATGGCAAAAACAAACAAAGAAACAAGTTAACGCTAATGTTGTTTCTCGGTCGGTGCATGGAGATATCTCTGAGAGGGAGCATATAACTACTGTATGTGTGTGTACAATATCATATCTCAAGGCTATCTTCAGTGCCAAAGTAACTAGTAAACCAATCTTCATGTGTCTTTGACAGAAACACTAAGAACCCCACCAGAATACGACTCACTTTTCCTTGGAGATGTTCTTGTTTTGCCGTATCCACGTGTTCTTGAAGTCGTTGCCAAACTCGTACCAAAACATGAAAAAGTAATTTGGGGCCACCTCCTTCTCCCCGGACTTTGGCCTGATCCCAAAGTAGTTCACCGTGTCCTGGAAACTGTAGGGGGAAAACAGAGCAGAGGCACAAATAGTGTTGTCTTATCAGGCGTAAACACTTATAAAGTATCTCAAGACGTAAATAACGGCGTGTTTGAGTGAACTGGATATACACATCAAAGTAATAAACCAGCAAGGTCACAGAGTACAAGGTAACCGGCGGTTGTATATATGCCCGAGAAACAACAGACAGAATAAGAGAGAGCACCAAACAGTCCAATACAAGAGAAAATGATGGATGTGGAGTGAGACAGAGAGGCGAGAAACAGAGCATCCACCCTGCTGGGCCACGGGGGAGAGCCAGTAGCGGCGGCTCCATTATCACATTGACCTCCACAGCCTGCAGGGGAAGACAGAGACAGGCCGCCGCTCCTCCAGACACAGCAAACACACACACACACACACACACACACACACACACACACACACACACACACGTTTGTACGGCTCTAGGCTAGTCGTGAGGACACTCATTGACATAATGCCTAACCCCAACCCTTACACCGACCTTCACCAAAACCCAACTCTAACCTGAGCCTTAAAACCACACACACACCTTCCCATACACACACACACACACACACACACACACACACACACACACACACACACACACACACACACACACACACACACACACACACACACACACACACACACACACACACACACACACACACACACACACACACACACACACACACACACACACACACACACACACACACGCATAAACTACTGTGGAACTCGTATGGCTCCAGGAAGGTATGTATTGGCAGACAATTAAAGATGTGAATATGATAAGATATACGCACATGATCTCTGCTCAGACAGGTGTGAACACATTACAAAAACAGACCAACATCAGACCTACATGAAGTTAACAGATTAGTGTGTTTTCTCTTCATGGGGACAGACTGTGGCACTGTTTAAGGCCAGCTCCTCAGCCTAATTCAATTGTAACCAAATCTGAACTCTTCCTGAATACTCTCAGCAGCGCACACAAGGCATGAAAAGCAGCCTGCTGTTTTCGGATTCCCTTCCCTAACCCAAACATGAAAGACATTTCCAAGCCCTGCCTGTCAAGAGGGTTGATAAAAGGGGGCTATGATTCAACGAATGCTCCCTGTCCCATTGACACCCAGATAGGCTCTGACCTCCAGATGCTAGGTGGCTCTCCGCGACGCTAATCTAAGACATGTTCACGCCGAGTGAAATGGTACAAATATGCGTCCCAGACGGCACTGCAAAAAGCTTATAATAAGAAAAAGAGTTCTTCTACGTGAGCCTGCTTACAACACCCAGTGATGCGTCATTTCTTTGAGACAATCGGGAAAGAAAGGAGAGGGCTGTAAATCATCCCGTACGCCACAAAGTAAATTTAGAGGGTCTGGGATGTTAAGATGGACTAAACAGACCTTCTGTCCCAGGTAGCTTTGCTGTAGCCCAGCCTGGTCTGGCGTGATGAACAGGGTCTCCTCTCCATCAGCTCCTCTGCTGACCCTGGGTCATCATGTCGAAGTGTGCACAAATCAACCAACTGTGCTTTTTCCCTTTCACCCTCTTGAGCACGTGCAACAAGCAGATACACAACGCTTCACTCGAAACAGATGCTAACACGCTCACACATGCGCGTATACCTAGCAAACGTAAACAAAATCAAGCAGGTCTTTTGTTCATTCACGAGGGCACAACAATTTCTGTAATCCATGCCATAATGCCAGTGCCGTGTGAGGGGTTTACTGCAGCACCCACAGCCGGCATTCCTCACTGACAGCTATATATATAAAAAAGAGCCATTACAAAACCAAGAGCAGCCTTGAGAATCAGGGAAATATTTGGACAGGCAACCCTGCATTCCTTTGTTTCCCCAGTCAAAAAATTACAGAAGTAAACTGCTTGTGTTGTCGGTGGACTCAGCAGATGCACCGAGTGGTTCCGTGCCACTGTCGTCACACGACACCCCTCAGTAGAATACAATCACCAGGCATCGATGAAACCATAACTGCACGCTGACTGCAGAGGAGGCAGATGGGCCAAATTAAATTGAGCATAATGTGGGAGAAGGGAGAATTAATGAGAAGGAACTGAGGAAAGAACCAGTAAACCTCAGTGGAACCAGAACATGAGGCAGGCAAATTAGGGCTGCATGTTGAGGAAAAAGCACTGGCACTTGCCATGGATGGGTCATACTGCCAGAATATCTTTTTCACAAAAGAAAAAAAACGACCAGATATGAAGTTGATAGATCAACTATATGTCATTCTCGGCAGAGGTTTTACAATCACATTTAAAGCCCACGTAAACCCAAATCCACAATATCCTTCTAACTATGAGTTGGAAGTTGTCAATGAGTTTAAATACTTAGGCGTGATTATAGACTCCAGACTTACTTTCAAAAAACATGTTAAAATGATATCCCAAAAAATTAAATTCAATCTTTATAATTTCAAGCAAATCAGAGGATGTCTGTCAGATGCAGCTGCTATGTTGTTTCTGCATTCCATGATACTTTCTCACCAGAACTACTGCATCACCAGCTGGTCCATGTCGGGTTCTACTATCTTAAAACCAGTTAAGCTTCTGTACAAAAAGGCACTTAAAACCCTAGATGAAAAACCTTTCTCTTACCATCATTGTAACATCTTAGAGAAATATAATTTACTGAGTTTCGATAATTTCTGTAAATTCTCCTGTGTATGCTTAATTTACAAAGTACTACATGGCCTGGCGCCACCACCACTGCTAGAGTTTATTAGGTACAAACAGACTCGGATCACCAGAGCTGTTGCAAACAGGGACTGTGAGATTCCTTTCAGGAAAACTGCTTTTAGCCATAACACCCTTTCCGTTACCGGTACTGCATTATGGAACACACTACCTCCAACTATAAGGGCATGTCCCACACTGGCCTCTTTTAAGCGCAAAATAAAGACATGGCTTACTGATAACCAAACATGTAACCACATATAACACTGCACTGTATCGGCCCACTTTCTATTGAATTGTATTTCCTTTTTAACCAATACTTTTGTTTGTCCTTGCTTTCTATAGAACCTTTTCATGTTATGTATTTATTGTATATCTTTTGTATTGCTTTTACTGTAACATCCACCTGCCTATGGACAACAGATGGAAATTAGCCCCTGGGCTACAATCTGGCACATTTACATGTTGGAATGACTATGTTTATCAATGTGCATTGTCCTGAAATAATTAAATAAATAAAAATAAATGTTATTCGGGGAGATAGTTGCGTGATCGTAAACATCAGAAAAGAGTGTGCCATATTTTGCAATCCAAATGAAAAAATATTGTCATTTAAACCTGCAGTGTGTAGAATTTTGGGTTTTATTTCCTAGCAGATTTTGTAGAAAGTAATTATAATATCCATAAGTAAATTTAATTTAGTACATAATAGCCGAAAAAAATGTTTTGAATTATTTATTTTTCCCTTAGAAAGGGTCTCATATATGTCCATGTTTCTGCATATTTTGGACCAAGTCCTAGTGCCGCCATCTTGAAAGTGTCATAGTTGGAATGTCATCAGGTGCATTGTTTAAAATTTAGAATTGTTCTTGTCCTTGAAGGCCACTGTAGCTTCTGTTATCATTCGAAAGGGGTGGGGTTACCCAGGGAGCGTTGCATTCTAGAACTTTGTAGAACTTTCTTGATGATGTCATATTACACACTGCACCTTTAAGTTTGATAAACTAGATGAGGCAGGCTATGCTCTGGTTCTTTAGACACTATACATATTTTGAGCCAATCACGGCAGTTCTCTGACCGAACGTTCTATATAAACAATGACTGTTGACATGGAGATCGTTTTATACAGCCACGCCCACACAGTCTTGTCAGATGGTATGGATGAAAAAAAGCAGTTTTTTAACTACGTTTTATAGTAGCCTATTTATGAACATTTATTTTCAACCAGATTTTTGTAAAAGCTTATTGAGACACCCAACTTTTATATCATCTATTGATTTTTACTATTTGAGACCAGGTTTCCAGAGGCTTGAATGAAAACGTTGGCTATTTCTAGTTTGGTGCGGTCTAACAGGTGCGGCTCAGGCAGCAACAATTCAATATTATCGTTAATCACAAATTTTAGTCGAAATGTATGGTGATAATATCACAATCTATCAATTATTTCTTTGCGATTTTGAATACATTTGGCATGTACAATTCATATGTATCAATATTGGAAGAAGGCTACAGTCAAGCTAGCAGCTCAGTGAAGTGTTAAGTCATGCTTATGAGGTTTTAACACAAATCAAGGCTGAGGCTGATGGTGAGCTGAGGTATTTCAGAGTTAAAATATACATATTGAACTGTCCATGGCGCTAAATGAAAAGTGGTCATGGAATTTATAACCATTCACCCAGAGGTAAGTATGAATGTCAGGAGCTAATTTAATGGCAATCCATCCATTAGCTGTTGAGATATTTTGGTGAGGACTAAAGTGGAAAATGAGTTGTTTAAGTGACATTTATAAATTATTAAAAAAAAAATTAGGGTTATAGGTATACATATTGATATTTGTGTCAACACAATACCCAAGTTCTGTTACCAATACTTAAACCATGCATTTGGTATTTTACAACAATGCCAAACCAATGAGTTGATGAATAGATTTGTTGATTCACGAAAAATACTTTCAGCAACTTTTTTTGATTATCAATTAGTCATCATCAAAGTCATTTTTCAGGTTCAATTCTTGGATGGTTGTGATGAAATAGTGAAAAATGTTATAATAGAAAAAACTATTTTGTAACTGGTAATAAAAAACAACTGTTAGCTCCAGAGCTAATTGACAGTTTGGGATAGTCTGTAAACCAGCCCCCCATTTCTTGTCATCACCTTGACTCTGATTCATGTCCCACTCACTGGTGGTTGACTTTTACTCACCGGCGTCTCACTGACTCCTCACGAGGCCGGGCTGAGGTATTAGGTAGCACTAAGGATGTGTTAATCTATTTCCTTTATTATCACAGAGCCATAATGTTATGGGCAGTGCTGCTGTCGTGTGTGTATGTCCAGCGCAGATGTGAGAGCCCACCCAGGGCCCGGTGAGCCCGCTGACGCCCATATTCATCACCAGCATGTCACTTTTACGAGGTGGCTCTGTGGGAACCTGAGAAAGAGTGCCCCCCCTCCTCCACCCCTTCTCCTCTTCTACCTAGCGCCAGTCGACCAGCCCCCTCTTTAGATGAAATTAAAGGAATACTTCATTAAAAGCAAAGAAGCTGTCAGCTACAGGGCCCTTTTGATCACTTCAAGTTCAACACCTTCATTACAGTGGTCGCACGTACACACACACACACACACACACACACACACACACACACACACACACACACACACACACACACACACACACACACACACACACACACACACACACACACACACACACACACACACACACACACACACACACACACACACACACACACACACACAGGATAGAGATATCACTATATGAGGAGGGCGGGGTTGAGGGGCCGGGACAGAGATTGAGATGTACAGTCAACCCTCCAGTGGCTCTCTTGGCTTAAGAGCAACATGAAACAGAACAGTTTGAAGCTATTCCCTGATTTATAGTACTGTCCAAAGCAATCAACTACCTAATTGTTTATAGTTTCCATTTCCCTGCGTCAGGCGTCTTTCACCTTCTCCTTTATGTGCTTTTTCGTGATTGATTTCGGAAGTGGGAGAGTTACGATATAAAGCAAACAATTCTGCTCTCTGTCCAAACAAGGCAAAAATTATCTATTTGCTTTGGTTTGTGCGCTCCACCATCTTTTTCCAATATGAAACGTTCCAGATATGATTTCGCCTCGGACGGCGAGCTCAGCGGCTGCCGGTGTGTCTCGCACCAATAAATCGGATGCCTTTCAGAAAACTGTGGGAGTCTCCTGCGCAAAACATGGCAGATAAGAATGATAGCAACTGCAGTGGAGGAAGCACAGTTACAGTATGCCGCGCGTCATGGGGGTGTAAGAAATCCACTGCTGTTCCCGGTGAGCCTGTGGATCTTATTCAATTTGTCAAAGAAGGCCTAGAAGTTAGTTGTAAATGCTTTAAATATGACATATATACAATGGGGCTTCATCCTGCAAAATTCCAAAAAAGTTGGTTTGCAGTTTCGGAATTTCCCAACAAGGCAGGGAATCACGATACTTTGACGTATCCCCCGCTTCATCGTAACAGAAACCTTATCAGCTGGTGCTTATAGCTGTGCAAACAGAAAGCATTTTTGCTCTCAGATACCAGCTATGTTATTTATGTGAATCTTGCTAAATAACTGAGCATGCATGTAAAATATTTTCTATCCAAACAAGATATTTCATTTATAATCATTTACAATATTAAATACATCTCGGCTTGAGGTTGTTAAAGTTGGTCTCCTACCTTTTCTGTGCGGCATTGAGTCGGCCCTCTTCAGCTGAGTGCTCCTTTTGAGCTGTAAAAGACAAAGTATAGGATTATGAGACTGATAATGGGACATATTTAGGTGTTTTCTTTGACAGTGACAGACAACTAATCCTAGGTCACCGTCGGAGTCCAGTGGGGGCGCTGTTTTGATCAGCCATCCTTGAGAGCTGTCGATTGTGTAGAGGAGAAGAAGAAAGGCTGTGCGTTGATGTCACTGACACGGCGGGCGTGTTATCCAAGTGACAGCTAAGCACGTTGTAAAGTTTGACATGCTTCTGTGCGTTGACGCATGAGAGTGTGAGCCTGTGACGCCCGGGCTCTGGGCGGGGAGCGGTGGTCTGTTTTGCGGAGGTGTGTGTGTATATATGTGTGTGTGTGTTTGTGTTTGTCGACCTGCATGTGCGTGTTTGCAGCAGAGCTGAAGCAGGGGCACAGGGTTGAGCAGAGAGAGGCTTGGGAACTGGAGGCTCCTGTGGACTCTTGCCATGTAAAAGTGTCTAAATGCAAGGCAGATGTGTGCGGCGGGCCAGGCCGAGGTGCAAGAATTTATCTAGGGCCAGAGAGTGCCTGTGATCTCAGATTTATTGCATTTTTCCAGATTCATCCTTTTTACAATGATGGGGGACCTTTCCCACTTGAAGATTTAAGAGGGGGAAGTCTCCAAAATATTGTTCAAAGGCAGGTTTGGGGGTCTTTTGGGAGAAGGTGAGCGCAAGCCTCAGACCAACTACCCCTTTTACTTTTACTCTTTTCCTTTTTTAACATATATGTGGGCAAGGAGGTAAACCTAATGAATGGAGGTTGTGGCCATGTCTGGGGTGGAGGGGGGTGGTAGAGTAGAGGGGCCGTGACCAATGGCGTTAGTCTCAGTGGGGGTCAGGCTGGCGCCTGAGGTACCCCTCTGGTGCGACTGTGCAGAGGTGGCACTGCAGCCGAGGCGCTGAGGGAGAGAGAGAGAGAGTGGCCCAGAGAGGGAGGATGTGTGAAGTTTCTCTTCCTCCGCTCCCTGTGTAAACATGAAACCAGTAGTCGCTAACTAGAAAGTTATGAGATGTGCATGCTGAGAGGGACAATAAATTAGGGCTTTAAAACTCTGACACACTTTTCCAAAACCCACTGCCATACCTGGCAGCTACTGTAGATAACAAAGAGATGGCAATCATTCTAAGTGGGGTTCTAAGGATCTTGAGGATCTCCATTAAGCCTCCCTCTTGGTTTCCCTGCATCACCTCTATCTCGACACAGACGCATCTCAAAGACTTCAAAAAACAGTTCCTTGGACAGCTGTTATCTGCTAATTCTAAAAACACTCTACGTGATTTACGGCCATCCGAACAAGAGGGATTTTCGCTTACTGGGGTCTGACTCACTGACAACAAAGAAAGTGCGAGTATGTGATGATATTTCCCAAGAGGGCCGGTGGAATGAGACTTACACAAGTGGACTAGTCGAGTATAGAAGATGGAATTTGTTTTCAATTAGTCGTGGCTTATATTCAACATGAAAAAATATGCTTGCCAGATTATCCCTAGGGGTTTTGAGGAGCTCCTATTAAGAAATATTGAAAACAACTGTGGATTGATCCGACATGCTGTTGTTTTTATGCAACTTAACCTGAGAAAATAGTTAGTAAATAAGAGGGTCAGGAAGAAGGAAACTGTAGGGGCAAAAACAAAAAGGCACATTCCTGAAAAGACTATGGCTCCCAAACCAGAGCGAAAAAAGTGACAGGACAAGCCCAGGAATGGCCTTACAAGAGAATGGATCACTGGGGTTACTGAGGAATCGCTGTTAGATCTGGGAGAGATCACACAGGAAAGTTTAAGAGGCAGAGTGCGGGGCGTTTGGGTTCACCTGCATGCCCTGCTGCGAGCCTCTCCACAGGCAGAGTTACGGGTCAGTTCAAAGTCTTTATTGGTATACTTGCATCCTCTTGTACAACGAAGAAGTTACACCAGGCAAGTGTGTAACGTGCATTTCGCAGACGCCGTTTCCTAATCATGTGTCAAACACATGCACCCGCGGCCAGCCTCCCGAGCGTTCACCTAGGTGAGAAATCAACTCATTTGCTGATGAGTCAGAGTTTAAGAGCGTTAGGCTGCCTTTGATGTGAGAACTGTTGCTTTGTTTTGCCTTTTGAAGTCATGGAATCATCACGAACGATGATCACACACATAAACACACAAACACACACACACACACACCGCCGCCCTCTCCTCCCAAAACGCATAAGCGACGGCTGGAGGAATTCTGTTTATGAAACCAAAGGTTTACAAGTCTTCCACTGGAGAGTTTCTGTTCAAGATGTGGCGTTGCAAACCCATGCCATTTTGTAGACAGTGGCAACGGTAGTGTTTAATAAAATAAAATAAAACTTTCAAATATCCTGTGATACTGACTAAAGTTTAAGGGAGGCTTTAGTGCTCAAAAGTAATTATGGTGGATAAGCTAACTCGAACAATGTCGTGGCACAATTCCATTTCAAGAACACACGATCCCGGCACAGTGCAATAAACAAACATCTTTCACTCAGAAAAATTGTTCTGTAAACATGGACACCCCGCAAATTTTCACCACGCACCGCAAACATGTGGCTACAATCTCACTGCGAGACACCTCATCTGACTATTTTTATGATAGAGTGAGTCCATTGTTTCACCACTCTGCTGAAAGTGATGCAGGAAATAAGTTTTTCATTGTAGTGTATCGTGTGAGAGGGACACTTTCCTCTGTAACACAGACTCGGAAAAGATGCAGGGATTGGATGTTGATTAACACATACATTAAAATGTACGTCTGTTTATCTAACAGGTTGAAACAATTAAATTACAATATGCATATTTTGTAACTTGCCTCTACTGGTGTCTAGCCATAAAGAGAATTTAAGTTGATTTTTTGGCTGAGGTTTAGAATTATTCACCACTGATTTGGCCTTCACGGCAGTTAAAGAGAATTTAGTTTGTGGTGTTTACATACATGCTTTGATAATACAATTTTAAAGATGTCAAAAGAGGACATCTTTGTGGCCTGGTGGTTTAAGTCTCTCTCCTCTTGTTTCCTGTCTGCAAATCCAGTTTAAACTATCAAATAAATAAACTATCTATACATTCTAAAAATAAATGCAACATGTAAAAACAAATTACTTTACAATTCTAAAGATCTGTGAATCTTGTAGAGTAGCAGGGATGTTGTTGCTGCTGTCGATTTGTGTGAATTAGCCCTTTAAGAAAAGAAACCCAGTGTGTTCCAGTTCCCTTCCGGTCCGTCATGTGGACTGTGAGCTACACTAATCTGCTTATTTTGCCAGCAGTTCACACTAAGCAGGTGGCTGCAAAACTGTCCAACTAAATTTCCCGTTTATCCAGGCACGACTGAGTCAAGTGATGTGTCAGCAGGGGCATGGAGCATCACTTTATTGATAAGTGAGGCATAACTCATGGAAATTTGTACACAGTCAGACACATCCATTAATTAACCAACCAACGTATACCAAAGTGTTTCAAGTCTTACACTCTGGTTCTGCAGGAAGCAAAAGGTAAAGTAAAGGCCCTAAAAAGTTTGCACCTTTCCGTCTTGGTAGCTACCCTAACTACTTTAAAGAGTGTGGAAGGACGCTGGTTCAGAAAGGGGACAGACAAGCAAGATGAGCAGGGAGTGTGTGTGCGTGTGTGTGTGTGTGTGTGTGTGTGTGTGTGTGTGTGTGTGTGTGTGTGTGTGTGTGTGTGTGTGTGTGTATGTGTCTGTGTGTGAGAGGGGAAGCAGCAAAGCAAAGCAGAAATGCAAAGCAAAGCGAGTTTATTTATTTATTTATATAGCACAATTAGGGAAGCTCCGCTCCTGTCCCGGTGGTCCCTCGGCCTGATCCACTGAGGCCGGCCTGTCTTTACAAGGCCGCACTCAGAGATGTCCCGCCAGCTTTATGGCAGCCGAGAGTACATGAGAACTATGTTAGTGGCAATGCGATCCTTTCTACAGGCCCGTAGACTCCAGTCCTCATGCTGTCTTATAGCGCACGAGACGCCCTCTCCCAGCACGCACACATGCAAACACACACACACACACACACAGGCACAGGCACACACACACACACAGACACACCCACCCAGCTGACCGTCTGACATGGCGAAAAACATAATTATACCTTCCTCTTTCGTAAAAGGTTCTATGCTGGGTGAAAAAGGTATTTTTTTCATGACTATGTAGTCGGTTGCAAATCCTCTGTCAAACCCAAGACACTGAGATGGATGGGTTTTTTTCATCCACAAGTTGGGCCAGTTATGAACAGGGCTGAGGGCAAACATCGGCTGGAACTCGGGTGCATCACTGTGCATGACTTGGAGGGAGCGGGTGAAGATTTTACGCCTCCCCTTGACTTACGCAACCCTACTTATCTCAGGGGTAGAACATATGTTGTAATAACCAACGAAAGAGTATTTCACTGAAGATTAGAAATACAGCATGTGTGTACATAGGGGTGGCATATGGAAAAATCTGATTTGGTTGACATCATGTTAAGAGGTCAATCAGTGATTAAATTCAGGGTCACTTATGGGTCACTTCTGAGTTGTTTCCTGTTCTTACGTCATATGCATTAATTCCTGTGTAGTCGACAGGAATAATAAAAATATTATGTAAAATGTTTCACCATCTACATATTAGCTACATATTTAAATAGTTTTTCCTTTTTTGAAATAAAAAATGGAAAACTAGAAAGTGAACTAAACTGATGGATATTCATAACCAGTGAACAGTACGTGGAACCATGTTGCCACATTGTTTTGGTCTATTAAGTCAAATCTTAGCTCGACTCACCAGCAGAGAGAAATCCCTCCATCTTATCCTTGAAGGGCTGGAGGTGTTCCTTTGACGAGTTGGCACACACCTTCTGCACATCCTTCTCACAAGCTGGTGGAGTGGACAGACAAAAGGGAAATATAATGTTCTTAATAAAGACGAATGAAAGAAAATGACAGAAAAAAAAACATTTTTACATTGTAAAAAGGGTACGTCGTCCGGGAATATAAAATAATCAAACAATAAAAAGACTCATTAAGAACACAGTGGACAATGTAAAAATAAGTGAATGATAGACAGGATAACTTTATTAAATTAAAAAAGGATAAAATATCCAACCTAAAATCTACACTCCGAAAACGAAACATCTTATGGTATAGTATATTCTATGATATTATTTTCTCATGTTAAACTGGGTTAAATACAAGGATTTAAAACTTAATTTTGCTTAAAGCTTAGCCACCAAGTGCGTTCAATTAGAATTTTAAGTACAAAACTAGAGTTTTATTTGTTTTCCCCCTTTTGCTCCACTTGTTTTAACCGAGACTATTGGTGGAGAGAATCCCACGGGTTCCAAACACTTGAATGTTGCTCTAACACATTGTTCCTGATGTCTTCATGAAAAATGCACACGTGTAGCGCAGCAGATGTGTTTGTGCCGCTTGTTGACGGGGCTTTCTGCACGGCGCCAAACGACCCTGCTCACACGAGCACAGAGAAAACAGCCGTGACTGAGCGTGTTCCAGCCGAGTCTTCCCCATTTCCTCCCAACTGTAAGTCCGGGTTGCTACACACACACACACACACACACACACACACACACACACACACGCACACACACACACACGCACGCACACACGCACGCACGCACGCACGCACGCACGCACGCACACACACACTCTCTCTCAGACGCCTAGTGAAAGAACTTTGGCACATTCCTCCAACCTGTAAGTCATTAATGGCTGCAATAAATACCTTCTCTCTTGCTTATAACTGCATAGCTAAATAGTTCTGCAACACAACAAGAGGCTTTTTCACGGGCCTGGTTGCTGTCTCACTTCATTGCGTCGCCGCCTTTAGATCAGAGTTTGGCCTTTGGTACGGTTTGCACGCTGAGCCGCCGCACCTGCAGCCCGGTAAACTCAAGACTATAACATCTTTTTATGATATGGCTATCCTAATAAAGTGGGACAGAAAACACAACATCTGAACATTAAAACGAAGGAGTTACTACCTACGTTTGGACTTTAAATCTTTTTTTTAGTTTGTTTAGTCCATGGGTAGTGAGAACCAGCAGTTACAGTATCAAGATAAAAAACAGAAATCGGCAACCATACAAACACGACAACCAAAATATCCTGTTTGGACAAAACCGCGTTTCCTCACCAGAAATCCCCCAACTCAAGAAAAAAAGGACCCATTAAAACAGTGTTCAAAACAGCAAGTCTACAATTTGGAGGCGGCTCTCCTCCAAATGTGGCCCAGACAGCAAAGGCCGCAAGGAGGAAGCCCACAAAAACAGAGCAGCTGTAAAGAATAAAAACTAAAAAGCTCCAGTTTGAGTCATTGTCTTGGAGTGATAATACATTATTTTTTTTAAAGAAGATTATATAATCAAAAGGAGGACTCTCCTGTTTAAGCAAAAAATCGGACCGCGTGCAGCTAGTTAAGAGTGAAGACATAACTTCAGGGCTTGTGCCTGAGATTTACAAACATTTCTTTATTGGTCACAAATGGAGCCAGAACGTGAGTTAATGGAGCAGTGAATGTTAATGTGTTGCTCTTTTGCACAAACAGTCCCACAAACTTTGATGGGGGAAACCAAGTGGAATGAGACTCAGCCAAAGAGAAAGCTATGGTGGTGCCCCATTTAGCTTTATGTCTTACTTAAGTATTAATTAAATACAGTATTTAGAGAAAATCTAATATTACTTGTACACATAAAAGTAAGTGTACATCATTCTGTTCTGCATACATACGGAGAAAATGAAATGAGGAGAATCACAAATTGAATATTTTGTTAATTTGAGCTTACTAGGCATTGCTTTATTTATTATTTTGTGTATTTCTTCAAATTTGGACCATGTTTGTAATTTTGACTGAATGGCATAGAATTCCTCTTAACAAAACAAGCAAAAGTGCAGGATCAAAACTGATAATAATCAGTTATAACTGATGTTTTATGAACCTAGAACTACTTTCTTACTACGGAGTTATCTTTATAGAAAAGGAAAAAAAAGGAATTAAAATGGACAAGTACAGGCTTGACATTTAAAAAAAAGTAAAACAAATATACGATATATTGCATCATAATTGAAATGCATATAAATGTATTGTATATATTTACAGTAAATAGTAGTATGACGACATAAATATGCTTTCAAAATAATCTGCAATAATAAATGGAAAACTTTAGCTGTAGTTTTTGTTTATCAGCTCTTATAATTAAGTAAGAAATAAACAGCATTTTGTATTTTGGCTAATTAAGTTAAAACAATTTTTTTAAATGAGGTAAATACATTTACAAAAATATATTTCAAGTTTCAAATCACACAAGCTGTGTAATGTCTGTTGTTAACTGTTACAACAGCTTTCCTTCCGTTTGTCAGCATGGAAACACAAAGCTCCTTTATTTCAAATGTTAACCAACCCTCGGCTGCTGGTGGCACAGTTTTCCCCCATCATGCTCTCTGTCCGGACTTGTAGCCACAGGGGACTAGTTTCCCATCACAGACAGACAGGAGCTTGATGGGAGCCACACCGCCGATCTTTAAAGCCATCCCACTGTTACTACAAGGGGAAAAACAGATAGGATTACAGCCAGTGGGACTCAGCGTCTTTGAATGCTAATGTGTCCCGTGTCCACAAGTTATCCAAATCCTTGAAGTCAGGACTGGGAATCATTTTGTAAAACCAGCGTCCTGATTGAAGAGAACACACTGATAAACAGGTGTTTTTATGGACCGGTGTTTAAAATCCCCTGAGCAAACATGCACAACCAGAGCCACCGGTACAATAATGCCACAGTGTGTAAACAAAACAACCCAACAGCAGCTGGTATCCTGAGGCACCCAAGCAACGCTTATACACATGCATTTATATTATCTCCAATCCATTATATTCACATATGAGGTAACATGACAACAAGCTGAAGGTAAAAGGAGGGAGGATAAACAAGACAGCCAGACTTGTGCTCCAGGATTTACCTCGTGTGCGGTTTGCAAAGTATGGGTGACTTTGATGTCAATGTGTGCTTATGATTTTAGCGCAGTAAGCGAGAGCCCCCACTGCAGCTACCAGGAAATCACATCACTCCAAGACAATGCACGGCTGTGTGTGTGGAATTAAGAGACAATGCTTAAACAGTGGAAGGGGAGCCTGGGGAACACCACGAGACACAAACTACATGTTACATGTTGGTGAATGTTTCGGTCTCAGATATGCGGCGATGACGCAGCATATGTTTTGGCATTTTGACAGTTACTGGAAAACAAATGTTGAGGACCTTTCATATGAGCTAAGGTAGAGCCAAAGCCAAATGTACATTTTTTTTGTAACCTGGTCTCTTCTCATTGCATTTGTTAAAAACTTGAATCAAATCATAGAAAGACCTACAGTTTGTTTCCCTTGCATTGTTTGCAACCAGATCTTTTTCCAATTGAGTCAATTATCATTAATGGAGAAATGTTCTTCTTTACTCCCTTTTTTATTATCATTTCATGTACATCATATGTGCATCACACATTTGAAAATGTCTATTGTATATTCATGCACTTGTATACAGGTCTATATTTATTTATTTATTTATTTATTTATTTATTTTTGTTTAATTCACTTACCTTTTTTTTTTTTTTTTTAAATTTGTAAAGCCTTGGGTGCGGGACCGGTGAGGGTCGGGGGCAGAAGGGAATATATTTGTAAAACTACAAATGAAAAAATAAATAAAAGTGGGTCTCCCTTTTTTTCTTGTTAAAAGCAGACCAGCTGCCAACTTAACTATAATGTCCAACTAATGTATGGTATCTGCATACTAGCATTTTCGAGGACATTTGGAAAATACATTACCTTTGTTTGTTTGACCTTTTAGACTAATGCAGTGCTCCAAGCCCTGGCATATCCCAGCCATTTAAACCTGCAAAACTGTATTTTCTCACTGGTCCTACAATTGTCTTAAAAACCCAGCAGGCCTGTCAGACTTCCAGCTCCTCTGTCTGTGGGGCTACGATCCCTCCTCGCTGAGGCCAGCCAGGGGACTGCCTCCATGGGGAAAGGAGAGACGCTCTACCCCCTCCACTAATCATAAATGTAACCCTCATCCATCAAACTATGACCTGTACTCCTAAAAACATTTTTCCAGAGAAATACCCTCGCTGACAAATAGAAACATCAGCCACGACTTAGAATATGAGGTGGAGCATATAAAACCCTGCAGGGAGCATCAAAATCAAGATGAGAAAATGGCTAATACTATGAGTGGTCGCTGCTTAATCTCTTTTTATAGCAGCTCAACCTGTCTTGTTGGTAAAAGGAACTCTATATCATGGTGTACTGTTACATAAAGATAGTGTCAATCAACCTCTCTCCTTTTCTTTTTTAAAATGCAGCAAACATTTCCATTCAGAAAAAAATATACCCAGTTTCTCTCCACCATATGCAACTCATAAATGACAAATATCAAACATGTACGTCTGGTTTGGTCAGACGGGCGGCGACTGTACCCTCGTCACACCGGCTTACTTCACACGCGCCGTCGCGAGTGGAGCCTCCTCGGCCGTAAAACGGGGCTCAGGCTAAAGGCCCTGCCTGGACCTGACATTAAAGGCCATTTAAAATCAGAACACTGTCTGATTTGCCACAGTGATGGATGCCTAACCTGGGCCAGGCCTTCTGTGAAACACTAAATTCCCCTGAGCAGCAAATGAGGTCTGACTGTTTCTTTTTATTTGATCCTATTTCATTCGGTAGCATCCCCTGCCTCTCTGTCCAGTCCAATTACGCGGTCGTTAAAAGGGATCTTTATGTATAGCCACTCGCCGGTCTGAAAGAGGTAACCTGAAAAAAAAATGTAAATCGGAACTTGAGATGTAAACAAATTATTGAATTGTCTGCTGGTTTTCAAAGCCGACTGCACAACTACATCTGACTTGAGAGACAGAAACAGATATTTGCCTTTATGGGAGAGTCTACAGTCTACAGTACGTTTAGGTTGTTGCCTCCCACCCATTTGTCTCCCCCCTGAGTGGAGCATGGGGAGAGGTCACCACCTTCTCCCCAAACAGGAAGCCCCATCAAAAGAGGATCATGTTTCTGCACAAGCCAGTGAAGGAGAGGGCAAGTCGAGCGGACCAGGGAACTCACCGCGAAGCATCAATGACAACTTAGCAAAAGCTCAAATCTGCAAACGCACTCTCCTGGCGCTTTGATTACAGTACAGTACGCGGAATATTTGTGTGAGAGTCGCCCACATTGGTGCACACATAGAAGAGAGAGAGAGAGAGAGAGAGAGAGAGAGAGAGAGAGAGAGGGAAATTCAGCTTGTGACTGCTTGCTCCAGCAAGTATCCTGACCTTTGACCCCAGCCCGAGGGGCAAGACACTGCAGTCGCCACCTCAGGATCAGGTGAGGGGCAAGGCGGCCTCGCTCGCCTCAAAGTTAAACAGAGTGGGTAGAGCATGGAACATGCTTTTGGTGCGAGCCCTCAGACACAATTCACACAAGTGGTGGATGGAAGTGATCTGCATTAACTTCATAATTAAGACCACTTGCTTTCTCTAGGCTGGTTTATAATAGCCCGACATAAATATTTATTCCAGGCGGCTGGGGATGATAAAAATGGTGGGAGTCAGAGGTGGAGCGCGCCAAGCATCCAGAATCCGACGCTTGCCCTGTGATGCTAATGCCCCCGAGGACTACTGTGCCAGACTGCGCTGCAGCGGAGATCAAATACGGGCGCCCTTATGTTGCATTTATTGTCTTCAGGTCTTCCATTTTTCCTAATAAATGAGTGACAGCTTTTTAGGTGGGTCTGGGTACTTTAGTAGACTCTTTGTATTTCTCCCCCGGGTCAGAGAGGAGAGGGCTTTAACAGCGATCTGAAAAAAACGTTGGGGAGAGCTGCGGAGCTTATCTAATTGCTTTCATATGCCGTATTATTGGTTGATTTAAATAACCACAGACACCGGGGGCACAGGGGGGCATCGCCTTTAACCTCCGCATGGCCCTGGCCAAGACTGACTGGCTGGCGGGCTGGGTTACCAAGTGACTTGGCGCCCACGACACTGTGAGCACCAACGCAGTGTTTACCTATTTATCTGTCAATTGTCACTCCGATAACAGCTCTGGAGCTTAAAATGTGCATTTTTGGGGGATAATGCCCCTGCTTTCGAGTGCTTTAGAACAGAGGCATGTAGTAGAGGGGCACGCATTTATGGTGTTATGATGAAACAGCTGTTAAGATGTCTGGAAACTGGGAAGACAAGTTTCCTCTGGGCCATCCAAGGTCCTGAATACACCCACATACCTCTCTGGATGAGTACACACTGTATAAACAATCATATTAATTGATTTACAGTACGAAGGATGAACAGTGATAAAATGCAATGTGGTGTGCTCTTAAGACCTGATGCCCACAGGAAAAAAAGCGAATGTACTATAGAACTGGGCATGTCCTACCGGTCAAATCTCTCCTCAGCTTCCGTATATCCTTGGTGAGGTCGTCAAACTTCACCTGAGCCGCCTGGAAGAACTCCTGGGGCTCCGGCAGAGGGAACACGCTCTTGTCTGTGCCGGCATGCTGGAAGAGTGGGGCAGATGTCAAAGTATAATACTATAGCAGAGTGTTGAGTGACATTAGAGTGTAAAAGGTTTGTTGAAATTTGGTAGACCGTACCTTACCTTGTCAAAATTACGCAGGTAGGACAAAACAATGTAATCCACCAGAGTCATACGACTATCCTGAGGAGGAAAGGAGGAAAACAGCTACAATCACACTTTCCATTATACACTCAACAAAAATATAAACGCAACACTTTTGTTTTTGTTCCCATTTTTCATGAGATGCACTTAAAGATCTAAAATTCATTCCAGATACACAATATTACCATTTCGCTCAAACATTGTTCACAAATCTGTCTAAATGTGTGATAGTGAGCACTTCTGCTTTGCTGAGATAATCCATCCCACCTCACAGGTGTGCCACATCAAGATGCTGATCTGACATCATGATTAGTGCACAGGTGTGCCTTAGACTGTCCACAATAAAAGGCCACTCTGAAATGTGCATTTTTTTTGCTTTATTGGGGGTCTGGGGACTAAGAACCAGTATCGGTATCAGTATCTGGTGTGACCACCATTTGCCTCATGCAGTGCAACACATCTTCTTCGCATAGAGTTTATCAGATTGTCAATTGTGGCCTGTGGAATGTTGGTCCACTCCTCTTCAATGGCTGTGCGAAGTTGCTGGATATTAGTGGGAAGTGGTGTACGCTGTCGTAAACGCCGGTCAAGCACATCCCAAACATGCTCAATGGGTGACATGTCCGGTGAGTATGCTGGCCATGCAAGAACTGGGACATTTTCAGCTTCCAAGAATTGTGTACAGATCCTTGCAACATGGGGCCGTGCATTATCTTGCTGAAACGTGAGGTGATGTTCATGTATGTATGGCACAACAATGGGCCTCAGGATCTCATCAGGGTATCTATGTGCATTCAAAATGCCATCAATAAAATGCACCTGTGTTCTTCGTCCATAACAGATGCCTGCCCATACCATAAGCCCACCACCACCATGGGCCACTCGATCCACAACATTGACATCAGCAAAGTGCTCACCCACACAACGCCACACACGCTGTCTGCCATCTGCCCTGAACAATGTAAACCGAGATTCATCCGTGAAGAGAACACCTCTCCAACGTGCCAGATGCCATCGAATGTGAGCATTTGCCCACTCAAGTCTGTTACGGCGACGAGCTGGAGTCAGGTCAAGACCCTGATGAGGACGACGAGCATGCAGTTGAGCTTCCCTGAGACGGTTTCTGACAGTTTGTGCAGAAATTGTTTGGTTATGCAAACCAATTGTTTCAGCAGCTGTCTCAGTGGCTGGTCTCAGACGATCTTGGAGGTGAACCTGCTGGATGTGGAGGTCCTGGGCTGGTGTGGTTACACGTGGTCTGCGGTTGTGAGGCCGGTTGGATGTACTGCCATATTCTCTGAAACGCCTTTGGAGACGGCTTATGGTGGAGAAATGAACATTCAATGCACGAGCAACAGATCTGGTTGACATTCCTGCTGTCAGCATGCCAATTGCACGCTCCCTCAATGCTTGTGGCATCTGTGGCATTTTGCTGTGAGAAAAAACTGCACATTTCAGGGTGGCCTTTTACTGTGGACAGTCTAAGGCACACCTGTGCACTAATCATGATGTCAGATCAGCATCTTGATGTGGCACACCTGTGAGGTGGGATGGATTATCTCAGCAAAGCAGAAGTGCTCACTATCACACATTTAGACAGATTTGTGAACAATGTTTGAGAGAAATGGTAATATTGTGTGTCTGGAATGAATTTTAGATCTTTAAGTCCATCTCATGAAAAATGGGAGCAAAAACAAAAGTGTTGTGTTTATATTTTCGTTGAGTGTACATTGATGCATCACTGTGTCATTTGACTGTAAGGGCCTACACTTAAATGATGGTTACCAGGAAATGGTGGTGCTTTGGTAAGAGAGTGAGTGTGAAGTTATAAGTGACGTGTTACCCTGCTCTTGACGTCCTTTAGTTTTGGGAGGATTTCCAGTCCAAAGCCGTCAGCCTGACCTCTTGTCCGGTTCCCTCCATTCATATAGTTCCCGAAGGCCAGAACGAGACCCATTACGTCCCGCAAACTCTGACATTCTAAAAGCTCCTGACACAGACAGACACAGACACAGACACAGACACAGAGACTTCGGGTTAAAACAAAAACGAATGTCCCTTTAAAGCCCCTGTAGACCCAAATCCCCAAAATAAAATCCTTCTAACCATATGATTTGGTCGGTTAGTTGCATGATAGTAAGCATCTGAAAAGATTGTTTTATCAAACCAAATGAAAGATATTGTCATCTTAGTTTGACAAGCATTTCAGTTCAGATGAGGGAGGCTATGCTCTGGCTCTTATTACACTAGAAGTATTTTGAACCCTGAATCACAGCAGTTCTCTGCCCGAACGTTTTATAAAAACAACGACTGTTGCTATGGAGACCGTTTGAAACAGCCATGACCACACAGTCCTGTAAAACGGACAGGCCAGTAAAAAAAAACATATTTTTTTTTCAATCAAATCTTTGTGAAAAAGCTTATTGGGACACCCAACTTTGGTATCATATACTGATTTTTAATATTTTAGACCAGAGTTTAGTTTCCAGAGGCTTGACTGGCTCCCAAAGCAGTGTTTGACTTGACGCTCTTACTTTGCAGACATGGGAGATGATGTCAACCTTGCGGCGGATGGAGGCGATGGTGTCGAGGAACACCGACTGGAAGATGATGCAGTTGGCTCGGCCGGTGAAGTCGGGAATCTGAGAGAGCTCATAGAGAAACCTTGGGGGGAAGAAAAAGAGGGGAAGAATTAGAAGAGGAGGAGGAGGAGGAGGTGGAGGAAGAGAACAAGGGTGTGATGTGTTATGACAGAATTAAACAAAACGTCTAACAGGATGAACTATTTCGGGCGCTTGGCAGGGCCGCGCTCCCTCCAAGCAGGGGCCTGGCTGAGTCAGTGTTGCCACGGCTGCGCTCACAAGCTGATAGTCATGATGAGCGGCTGGGGCTTTTGAAAAAAGGGGTCCACGGGGTCGGGTGGAGGGGAGAGAGCAGCGGGACTGATCAAAGGTAGCTCTGGCCTGATGCGGGCCGACTTGTGTAAACAGTGGCGTGTCAGAGGGGAGCGGAGCGGTAACATCCTGTGTGATTAGGCCCTCCGCTGATGGAGGGAGACGCTGAGTGGGGACGACTCGGGCAAGACGCAGTGACAGCTCTGGTCAAACATGGAAATAGGAAAGGCCAAGGGGCTGGCTGGGCGGGACCTCTGGGTAAGAAGGCCCTCGTTAACTGGCCCGCACTTCTGAACCCTGACAGGAACTACTGAAGCAACGTCCCATTAATGCATTATGCTTGCGCGCACACTCACATGCAGTTGTAGAAGACTATACAAATAATATGACTTTGGAGGGAATAGACAAATGACGCCCCAATATAAATGTTGGCTACGTTTTCCAACATACCACATTTTTTGGTTTGACTTTTTGGATGTCTCTAGTGAACCAAACTGTCGTATAAGCCCAAATATGATGACATATATACAGTAATTTAGTATAATAATAACTTTTGATAGGAGCAATCTTACGTTTCAGGTTTGTCGAGCAGTTTGACTTCATCTTCTTTAGCAGTCTCGTGATGTTTCTTTATCTTGCCCAGCTCCTCACTAGTGGCTCTCTATAAAGAAATATATAATATAATATAAAAAAAACACAAGACAATGTCCAAGAACAAAATATAGGTGAATTCAACCAAATCTGTTCAGTAACAGAAGAGCAAGAAGCAGCAGTAAAAATGATAAGGGGTTTCTCCATTTTCTTAAAGGCCGTCTGACGACTTTACAGCCGTATGTTTTACTACCTTAGACATACTTACATTTTCATACAAAGCCTCGATGGTCTCCAAATCCACCACAGAGTTGTCCACAGTGAGAACAGCTGGAACAGTAAAAGATATTAATTGTAAGCAAGTGGGCCTTATAAATGGATATGATCTTGGCCAAAGCGAGCTGCCTTTTAAGTGCTGCCAGTGCTTGAAGAACAAACTTGTTTTTTTTCTGACAGGGGATGTAAACTCACGATAGCCCTGTAATTATTTTAAACCTTTGTGTAATAGAAAAATATATTTGTGGCAAACTTAAATGCAAGACATATTGTATAGTGTAGGAGAATGAATGAAACTAATGGCATATCAAGAGACAGGACGGAATAGGCGTTATTTGACCAAAATCTGCTTGTGGTTGCTCACACCTGCACCAACAACCAACACAATCAATTCATTCAATTATCATGTAGCTAAAATGATGCACCTATTTTAGAATATTGGCTGGGGATTTTGACTCTGGCCAGGCTGCAGGGGAAGAGGCAGATATATGTGGGGCTGACTGGGCATGAGCCACAGATGCTGGGTGAAAGACTGGTACACCTCTCTTCTAACAACGCCAGACTGAGGGATGAAGCCCAGACAGCTAAAAAAACCACCCCAGATGACTTTAATTAGTTTTAGAGTGAGGACAAGGAGAAGGTGAGCTGAGTTAAAGAAATGGAGGAGGATTTAGGAGGTAAAACGAAGAGGAAACAGAGATAAACAAAGTTTGGCAGGGCTCAAGATTTACACACCAAAGGAGTGAGAAAAGAAATGAAAAAGGAGGATTTGTTTTGCCCACATGTTTGTTTAGCTCGACTCACACAGTATAACGTTAAGTATGCACGGAAAGCAGAATGTAGAGGACACCACAAAAAGAGAAAGTGACTCCTGTTCTGTGTCTGAGAGGTGTCACGGGGTTTATGGCCGAGTGAGGGAGGCATGGAGGGCGACACGATAGGAGGGGATGGCTCCAGTGCTGCTGGCTGTCGTCTGGTCTGTGTCAGCTTGAGGAGGGCTACACACTAACTACTGCTCTAAAAACAGTCACTTAATGTGAAAAAATTAAATAATCATAAAAGATTAAATAAAAACGCCATCACCAAGACAAAGCACACTACTGGATGATTGACAACTACACAGTAAATCATACTGTGATTTAAGCTACAAGTATCGAAAAGTCTCCAACACCTAAGGTTGGCAATAAAATACTGAAATGTGTAACTTTTCTGAATGAACAGGCGCTGTGACAATTACGGAACCTGATATTTAGCTTTAGTTTTCTAACATGATCTAACATTACATTAGCTTCAACATATGAACATGAAAGCTAGCTGGGTAACTTTTTCCTAAATAACAGCCACAAGTGACTATTATGCGATGTCAGTAAAAAGTAAAATAGAGTGTGACAGTAGAACAAATAGAGAAAAGTCACAAACGTATAGGTTCATTTTACTTACATTAGCTTAATGTATAAAAATTTAAATAAAACTGGGTATCTTTTGCAAAAAAAGAAAAAACAGGTACCATGGCAACAAGTGGCCATTTATTTCTCTATTTGAATTCAGTAATGTGAGACACTGCAAAATCTATCTTGAATTTGCAAATATAAGCTAAAATACATTTGCTTCTACATATATTAACATTAGGGCAAAACTGGATAACTTTTGCTTAATAACAGCAACTGTGGCCACAGGCGACAATTAAATTATGACCGTAAACTGTATAATAAATTAACTGTAACCGTTAATTTATTGTAGGCTAATAGTAGCACAGTACACAGCATAGCCTGGCAGAAGTTCGCTAACGTTAGCAAATACAAACTGCTGGTCATACCAGACCAAGTAGGACCATCTAGCGGTACAACAAATGTGTTTAAAAACAAAAGTGTTTAACTGATAAATGATACTAGTATTTTGTCACTTCAAAAGTATAACTTTGCTTTACTAATTCTGTGTCTACATACATTAGGAATAAAGCCCTTTAAGTAGTCTTACAAGTCCTTTTATGCACATTTTCAAATAAATCATGTGTGTTATTTGGAACACTCAAGTATTGTTGCAAAAAACATATCTTTATAGTGATGTAAAAATGTGTATTTCGTATACAACCAGCACCATTTATAATGTATTTACTGGCACCGGTAAATGTAACACTATAAACAACACACAGCCCTAGTCTTTTCAGTCACAGACTGCTTCCAGCTAACAAGGTAATACTTAGCATTCTGGTTCCCAGCTGTTTGTGTTGCAGAGAAAAGCTGTCAATGTGGTCCCAATGGCTAGGATCAGAGAGAACGCTGGAGGTCCATTTCCTACATCTTATTAGAGTGGATTATTCAGTCCCTCAGCCATGCAGCCGTCAATCAGACACCAAAGGGGGGCCTGCTCCAGTGTGCACAGGAGCACTCTGATCCGACGGGGAAGCCGGATATCTCTCCACATCGACAGATCAAAGCCTTGCCAGCCAACCACCTCACACCCTCTCCTTCCACTTTTCACTCATCGTCTTTGGTGTGGAAGGGCATGTGTGGTGTGTGAACATGCCTATATGTGTGTGTGTGGCAAGGTGGTGTGAGTGTGTGTGTGGGGGGGGGGGGGACAGCTAACCCTTTGCACTTGAACCATGGTGGCCCTTGAGGTCCCCCAGTCACTCAAGTGGGTGCAATTGACCCCCTCTCTCCCTTAACCAGAGTGCTACCTTTCCCAACTCCCCTTGCTCCCTCCCTAGTAGCTCTAATTACATTACATGTCCCATGTCCTTTTAATTTGGCAACAAAGGGGAGGCAAGCAGGCGAGGCTGGGGAACGGCGTCCTTAGAAGTGCTTATTAAGGTGCTGTCCTTCATTGTCAAATTCAAATTGTTAATTTCACATGCATCCTCCCATTAAGGCACAAGGAAGCAGACTCACGCTGGGTGTGAGCAGGCCTCTTTACAAAACTACCTCTACAAGCTGAGCTGACACTGGAAAAGAGAAAAAAGAACTGAAGGGGATAAAAGGATAAAATAAAAACTAAACAAAATGGGCGTCCTGGAGCTCTGTGCTGTTCCACTTGTGTTTGAGGTGGTTTTATGTGGTTGTGCAGTGTCTGCTAACTGTGGAAAGGTGGTTTTGTACATGCTTAGATCATTAGCGGGGTGTCAGTCCCATTAGGGCTTGTGGAAACCGTCACTGGCTACAATAAACAGATCTGCTGGCCGCATGCTCAGACTAGCAGGCGGCAGGCACTCTCCGCCACAGTGCCGGGACAGGACCAATTCCTGGCCCATCTACGCTGTCCCCAACACACATATAATGTGTTTACACACAGACACATGCACGCACACACACGGCTGCATTTTCCATAGCAAAACCAAGCATGTAATCAATCTGCACAGCTCTTCAAATGAAGGAGATGGCGGTTTGATTTTAAGCAGTGCAGGAAGGTTTACAAGCGGCCTGACAGAAAAACCTGAAAGGCTGCTTTTATCCCACTGTTGCCATCTGACATTTTGACAAATCGAGGCATTTTTCTTTCCCACTGTGGTAACTGGAAAAATCATTCACGCTCCACTTGAAACACAAATTAATCAAAAAAGCGTGCTGCATGCAGTACTTGCAAATCAGTAGCTGTCAGGGGGTAGGAAATTATCCTCCGCTGCAGGGCTCTCTATATCATCTCCAAAAATAACTTTTGTCTGCATTTCATCAGGACTCATCTTTAATTTCTCGCAAAGTGGGATTGTAAATTCTGTTTATTTCTTTTGAATTTAAATATGGGCCTCTTCCTTAAAAGAGATTTAAATGATGTAGTGCGCACTAGCTACTAGACGTGCAGAAGAGAAAGCATTCCTCACCTTGCTGAATGTCCTTCATCTCCAGGTGCAGGCTGGAGATGAGGATGCCGACTGCTTGTGAACGCTTCCCATCCAGCAGCTTAATAAGCTGAAAAAAAGAAAAGAAAAAGTAAATTCATATTGTCAAACAAATTGCAAGAATATTAACAGGGTGTGCATTTCAGGTAATTCAGCTCATACCGTATAGTTGCCATATCTCGATTTATTTCCATACTTACAGATGTTAATCCAAGGATCACATATTATTCGGAAAGTAACAAAATCATCAACAGATGTTCACATCATTTAGGAAATTGGTGGTTTCAAATCAATCACTAATATTAACCTTCCGTTTGTTAATTTACAAACTTTATATCTCATAATTATACCTTATACTTCTTCACAGCGATTTTTTATCATCAATTCTAGATTTCAAACACTGACAAAAAAAAGAACAGACTGTGATTAGAGGCCAGGGTTAAAAATCACTTAGTCACTCTCCTGGCAGTAGAAGCAGATGATGGTAATGATGAGCAAGGCTGAGTGCCTGAAGCCCAGTAGTCTAGGAATAACCCATCATCATGAAATGCTGAGCGCGCACACACACACACACACACACACACACACACACACACACACACACACACACACACACACACACACACACACACACACACACACACACACACACACACACACACACACACACACACACACACACACACACACACAAACACACAAACACACACACACACACTTTGTCTAGTTACATCAATGAGGGAGCAAAGCTAAACAGAAAGGCACCTCCTTCGGTTTACCAAAGAACATGTGTTGAGATATAATCAAAAAATATCAAGTCGCAGTGAAAGTACAAAGGCAAAAGTGGAACCATAAAAGGACAGTCTAGAAGAGCACGGCAAAGAGAAGCAGGGCTTTTTATAACAAACTATAAATTCACAGGATTTTTATTTGTGCCTACACATGGTCACAATTACTTATGACTGAATTAGCCGTAAAGCCAGGGAGAGTTTTGGCAAGGTAGAGCCCCCGCTCTAAAAGTTAATGTGTCAGGCTTCTTCATTAGATATTATGGCGTTGTCGGGCTACTGGGGCTGTCCAGTGGGAGCAGGAGAGCAGGAAAGCTTTATAAGTGGGTATTGCGTTACAGGGCGTTAGTGGGTGCCATGCTGCTTCCAGCTCTATTACCTGGATGGCTGGGGATCTCCCAGTCGAAAGGACTGGAGACGGCTGAGTACCAGGGCTTTCTCCCAACACCTCTAATTAACCACTTCGGACGGGCCACACTAAAAGCAGCCCAGGAACCCTTCCTATCTCGCTGTGGCTGCAGAACTCGCCAATTAGCCAAAACAGTTACGCTAATGAGAAAAGACAACTGATGCCGGGCCAGGGTCCCTCGGTTTTTCACACGCGCAAAAAAAGCACCATGATGCTGATGCTGAGACAGGTAAGCAGCAATAGCTAACAGCTCCCTCCTGTGGACAAAGGGAGAACTAAAAGTGCCACTATTAAACACATACTGGTCAGGGGAGAGAGAACGAGAGCGATAGAGAAAGCTAAACAATGTTTACTAATGTTATCATTCTTGCTGTTGACATTATTTTATTATTATTTACAGACATATGCCTTATCATTTGTAATGTGTGTATATGCATGTATAAATGGGGGAGGGAGGGCTGTTCGGATCCATCATTTGTCATTATTTGTAATAATGCTTTGACAATACTGTATTCGAAAATAGTCATGCCTATAATGCATTTTGAATTGAATTAAATTGAGAGAGAGAGATAGAAAGAGAGAGACAGAGACAGAGAGAGAGAGATAGAAAGAGAGAGAGATAGAAAGAGAGGAGAGAGAGAGAGAGAGAGAGAGAGGGCAAGCAGCCTATGAAAATAAACAAAATGATGGAAGGAGAAACCGGGAGTGTCAGCAATTTGAGCCGAAGCATGTGGACGATATAAGGCGAGGTGGTTAGGCCAGGGTGATGCAGGTTCAGAGTCGAGCGGATAGTTTACACAGCCGGGGGGGCTGGCCTGCTCCGCGCATGGTGACTGTCTGACTATCTTGTCTGGAGTCACCCGGGCAGATGTTACAATAACAACTGGATCAAGACTTCCCATCAATAACCACCTACAATTTACACTCAACCACCCGGCGCTGTTAGTTTTAACACCCACACTCCGACGTCATAGCCGGAGCGTCAAATATGTCTTTAATAAACGCACTGCGATTGCTCATAACTTATTCCCATAAACCGGTTAAAGCTGCCGTTTGTTTAAGGCGATCTTCCACGTATAAACTTGATATGGGTTTTTTGATTTATGCGAGTGAAAGGGGAAATTGAGGTTCTTGGGTTTTACTGAGGTGCATATTTCAACCCATTGCAAAGTGGACAGCACCATTTAGCTGGATTGATTTCTTCATCCTCAAGGCATCTCTCCCGCCCATATAATCCCTCAATCAAGAATGCACCGACATGAATGCCCACTCTCTCCCCCCTCCCCATTTCTATAGGTGGCCCCATCTTCATTGCCTCCTTTTAGCCATTGGAGTGGAGCCACATGCCTGCAATTATACCCCAGGTCCAGTCCAGTCCGGTCTAGTCTGCTCGGGTGGGAGATCGCTCTTCCATGTCATCTCCTCTGCTTTGATATGCTAATCAGCGCAGAGGGAGGGAGAGAGAGAAAGAGGGAGAAGGACTCCAGCGTAAACAAGAGCTTTGATTTTTTTCTATGGCACACATGATAAAGATTAACTGACTCATGTGCCGACTTTCCACTTTTTTGGGTATGTGGAGTTGTTGGAAAGCCGGGAAGTGGCTCATATGCATAATGTACACACACATTCCATTCCCTCCCACTCATCTCCTCTCGCCGTGCGCCTCTCCTCCCCCCCGGGGCTGTGGTGTTAGCATGATCTGGCAACACTTTCTAAGCAAGTGCATAACGAGAAGTGAGGACGTGCCGTCATTTCACATACGTGCGTTCGGGCAGCACACACTCACACACTCGCAGGAACATACACAAACAAACCGTAAAAAAAAAAAAAAAAGATGTTAAGTGCAACACACATTCCTCTTACAGAGATTCATTGGCAACATCAGATGTGAATTGTGTGCAGACAGACAGAAGACAGGCAGGTAGTCTGCATGAGTGTCCACTGGTGTTTGTAGTCATGTAGAGGGATGGAGGCCATTGTTTGGTCAGACTCCAAAATAGTAAAACAGCCATGTTGAGGCCCTAAACCTCCACCCTGACAGTTAGACTAAAGAATGTCTTTAATTATCAAACCCTTTTTTCAATACATTAAATTAATTCCTTAAATATTACAGTTGTTTTTGTTAACTGTATTTTTCACTCAATTTAAAAGGCACTCCGCGGAACTTTCAGTTTGTGTTCATTCTAGCAACCACTTGGGACAAAAGTTCCTGGGTGAGCATCCCCATGACGACTGCATTAAGAAAAACTATATATAAAAAGAGCATTCTTTGCACTGATGGTCTTCTTTGTGGTGACGTGTAATATATAATCATCAAAAGATAAAGATTTGACTTTCAGAAATATTTAAAAGTTCCTCGTACCACCTTTAGGTTGCCTGGTCTTATATATCCTGCTTTTGTATGTTGGTTTTGTGTTTGTCGAAATTGCGAATGTTCCTCTTGACAAAAAAAGATCTCAACCTCAACGAGACAACCCGATTCAATAAATTCAAATATTTCCTACTCAAATTGAAATTAACAACAGGTAGCAACCAACCCTATAAATGGGAACGACAATGTAGAGAATCGACACGAAGTTTGATAGAAATAAAGGTAACACTTTATAATAACTATCCGTTGTAACTCGTTAATAGATCATTAGTAAACTCTTGATTAATGATTATTAATGATTTGTTAAGTGTTTGTTAGCAGTTTGTTAAGGATTTATATCAATGGTAGATAGTTAATAGCTTAATAATTGAATCAGTTCATCTGGGAGGTAATCCGAGATTAACTGATCACATCACGTTCAAGTCCATGGCATGCACAGTGTGTATTGAGTTTATTTAAAATTATTTGGAAATGGGGCTGCCCTCAGTTGCCCATGCACTGTGTATAGTCTATAGCCTATTTCACCCTCGTCCCAGATGAACTGATTCAATTATTAAGCTATTAACTATCTACCATTGATATAAATCCTTAACAAACTGCTAACAAACACTTAACAAATCATTAATAATCATTAATCAAGAGTTTACTAATGATCTATTAACGAGTTACAACGGATAGTTATTATAAAGTGTTACCGAAATAAACAAAACAAGCTGGAGCATCTGGGAATTTAGCAGCACTTCTTGGAAGGCATTGTCAGCTGGTGATTCAGATCATTTTGCTCTCAAACTATTTATCCCCCCTAAACTCTGTGTAAACTCTCAGGGATCAAATGTTTTAAAAAAAAGATCACATAAACAAGTGTCTTTTATTTTGAAGACCTTTCCAGCAAGCTTGACTTCTAATCTGGGATGAAAACTACCATGCTTTAGTATACTCACTTTCCCTCTTTTCACCGTAGACTTGGACTCGGAATGCTCTCGCTAGCTCTAAACACAGACCTTTATATCAAATATTTGACTCTTGTCTCATCACAGTACTGGGGGAGAAAATGTCTAAACATAGATATATAAAACTTGTGCTCTTATGATGGGCATGGAGTTTTTTTTTGATTGATATGATTTTGCTTCCTCAGTGTTTCCATTAGCAGGGTCAAACCTCCTCCAGGCTGATGTAAGCCCAAGCAGGAGACAGTTGGCAGGATTTGTGTCTGTATGTGGCTGTCTGAGTTGGATCAAATGTTGGACACTTTGCCGCTTTAGAGTGACCAGACTGAATGGAGGGATCTAAGGATGGGTGATCAAGGACCCACACACACCCACACACACACACACACCCACACACACACACACACACACACACACACACACACACACACACAGTGGAGCCTTAGCAAATTGATCAGAATAGGCGATGCGTATGGATTTAGAGGGGACAGTCTGGGGCAGTGGCCGATTTTTAACTGCTTGGACGCCACAGTGAGGACCACTAGGGCAGGCAGAATGCTGACGCGGTGCTGGCTGCAGCAGAGGTGCAGAGTTGCAGCATTTGACATGACGTCAACAACTAAAGGAGGTAGAGAGGGGAACGGTAAATCAATCTGGACTAGAAAGCACTTCTTTGCTGATTTTTCTCAACTTTCTCAAAAAACTACAATCTTGCAAAGTTAGCTTGGCTTGCCCAGGACAGGGAGTGAACTCATAAACTGATAGCCTGTGTTGGCACAGTGCAAGGCCTGGCAGCTGCGGTCTGGAGGAAGATCCTATGAGAGCCGCCATCCTTCTTTTTCCAGATTATTATAGTTCTTTCTTTGAATAATGGTCGATCATGACGGGAGACAAAACGTTTTTTTTTTTCAAAACAGAGCTTGATAAGAAGGCATGCCGACAATCGGGCATTAAAATACAAAAAAAAATTACAATGAATAAAGCTTCCCACACAACCAGCGTTAAGAGATGATGTGGAGATGTAAATTGAGGGCTGAATGAGTGGAGCCACTGAATTTACCTCATAGATAGTATAATAAAAGATCTACCTTCTTAGTTTTGGCTTTCTTCTCAAAGGTGTCGGACAGGGGCTTCTTCTTGGGCTGCGGGGTGGCTTTGGAGAAAAGATCCTCAAACTCATTGGTGTTATCGATGTTGGGTTCCTCCAGAGAACCCCAGAGTGTGTTTTTGCTGTGAAAAGAAGGGAGGATTCTTAGACTGTGATACACTTTTGCTCATTTAAACTTAAAACACCTGAAGAACTGAGGTCATAAGGTGCGAAATATTTGAGCACAGTCACGGCGACAGAGTCAGACACAGGGAAGGCTTAAAAGAATCTAGTCTATCTCGTTTACTTTGCGTGTGCTCTATTTGTGGAAGATTGTTTGATGTTTATTCAGCCCACTGCCCCCATGTTTTTCCATTTTCCATTTCGCTGTCTGGCTTAAAAAAAACTTGGCAGGAATGACCGTGATCTCAACTTTACAAAGGGACTGTTTATGAGCTAAGTGATAAAAATAACAAAATCTATGACAAGCTTGTTTCGGTAATATAAAAAGGAACCCTTTCCAGCAAACGGACGGAAAGACAGGAGGCAATGTTGTGTCACAGAAGTAGCTGAGTAACGTGGAAAAACAAACAAACAGAGGCAACAAAAAAAAGAGAACAAGAGGTGTCTTAAGTCAAGAGAGGATGTTCAGGAGCAAAGCACTATGTTATGCTGTTTGCTAAAACTCAACTCATCTGTCTCTGCTTTCCCTCCCTAAGTCCGTTCATCAAATGGACATTAACAGCATAATCAAAAGGGTTACTGACAAATAACACAGCACACACACTAACACAAGCGCTGGCAGGTTTTTTTTTTTTATCACAGCTTCAGTACCAAAACAAACTACTGCATTGCCAGGGACTCAATAAAGGGTCAAATAAGTCCAATTGTTTCTGCATGCAGTTGGCATCCTATTGCGGTGGTGAGAGAATCTATCTGGGGCAGCCAAGAGGTTTTTCTGTCGAGGACATAATGATACTGTCGCAAAATCCGCCTTTGATTTTGCACCCTCTTTCTGAAAGACTTAGGCAAATAAGTCCAATGATCAGCCCAGCACTCCTAACCTAACTGTGCAGGAATTTAGCTCGGAAAAGAAAATGATGTCCAAACCCCAATACATATTTCCATGCAAAACAGCTTGCTAATTGGCAGGATTAAAATGACTGTACTTGAATAGCCCCTTAAAGCTCTTCTGCCTTTTCTTCATGCGGCTTTCCGAGATGGTTTGTCCCAGCGTGCTTCCAACCATGCTTTGTCTTTGGGGGTTAAATTTAGACACCTGGCACCATTTCAAACCTTACACTGCTCCCCCTCATAATACCGAAACCTCACACCATTAACAGAGATCACACAGCTGATCCAGCTATAGTTAAACATCTGACCCATTTAATGCCCCTTAACTTGGCCCTTTACAGTTTAATTTATTGCTGACATGAAACGGCTGTAGTGTAGTCAGCCAGCACTGGCCAGGACCAAGAGAGAGAGAGAGAGAGAGAGAGAGAGAGAGAGAGAGAGAGAGAGAGTGCGAACCACAACTCAGTTTCCCCCACTAATCCAGCCATGGAAATACAAGGCCGTAAAGCTGGAAACCTGGCACTCAGAGGCAACGACCACAGCCACTGTAAATGGGCTGGATAATCCACTTACAATGCCCAGAGTATCTGGTGCAGCAACCATACCTATGACATCTCTCTGAGCAGGATAGTTAAGGGCTGAACCTTTACCTCTATCTATAAACTGACATCCCTTCAGTTTAGCCTGGGATAACAGCATCACTCTTGCAACTTTGAATATTGGAATCTGCAGTAAAAATCAAGGTGAGACCAATAGCAATGAAATCTTAATCACCCAATCAAATGTAAAATAGTCACATGTGCATTCTGAGGATCTTAACAATGATTTTCAATCATGTTTTAGTACAGATAGTTAATCAACCTGAATTATTTTAGGCATAAACACAATGTTTGGTGGACAAACTACGTATTGTTGACAGTGCTTCTAAATTTCCCTTCAAACATAGTTTGGCCTTTTGGACTATTGTACAACTTAGTTTTACTTATCAGCTGAAATATAAAAACAAACATATATAATATATTATACATGCATGTTTACGAGAAGAATAAATACTAACATGAACTGAAGTTATCCTAGCCCCAAGTGTCAGAAAGCCATTTGGGATTTTTTTGTGTGCCACTTTTTTCCAGGATAACTCTAGTTTATTACACCTTGGGTCTTTTTGTAGACAGTTCTATCAGTTCTGATACCATAGTATTTGTCAAAGTAATTATACCGCTCGATAGAAATGTTTGTCTGAATCTATGGGAACACGGAAACTATGCCACATTGATGTCCAATTAGGGTAAGACAACTTGTCAGGTTAACAGTAACACCAGATTAAGTTTAAAGCGAGCACCGTGGAAGGGTTGAAAAAAATCCCTAATTGCCCTGGGAAATTACGTGCACACAACTTTGGTAGCACAGTAGGTTAAAGTATAACATAGCCCTTCTGTTAACAACATTTGGTTAATCTGGAAGGTTTTTCAAAACTAGTCTGCTCGTGTCTGGCCCTCTCAGATATTTTCATAACTGCTACTGAATTCCCAAATCTCTACAATGAACTTGCTGAGGGTATAACATTCTTACAACCTACTGAAATGATGGCAAAAAACACTTAAAATAAGACCCAAGTCGTAAACAACTGCAGTTATCCTTTAGGAGCCACATGGGCGACCAATCACGAAGCAAACTTATTCCACGTACTTGGCGTCCTGTATCTGTATCCTGGTCCAGTACAGGGGCTTCATGGGACAGGCGGGCTCGACCAGGGTTTTTCGCGGGGCACTCGGCGCCTTCGGGCCGAAACCAAAGCCACCCATCGGGGGAGGAGGTGGCGCTCCACAGCCTGGGGGAGGGGGAGGAGGAGGAGGAGCTCCAGGTAGACCAGGGGGAGGAGGAGGAGGTGGGGGCGGGGGAGCACCTCCAGGGAGAGGAGGGGGAGGTGGTGGTCCCGTGCTGCCTGGTAAAGGTGGAGGAGGAGGGGGTGGTGGTGGTCCTCCAAAGAGGCCCACTGGGAATGGAGGAGGTGGAGGAGGAGGAGGAGGACCAGGAGGTGGCGGCCCCGGAGCGTTTAGACTTAGTCCGATGGAGTCCAAGTTGAGTTTTTTGGGCATGTTCTGATTGAGGCCGTCGCCGCCGTCAGGGCTCTTGACCAAGGCCTCTCTGTCCGTCTGGATGCCCACGGTGCGGCAGGTCTTGGGGAACATCATCGGGTCGTCGGCGGGGGATACCAGCGCAGCATCAGAGGCATGAACTTGCTCCTGGGCCGCATTGTACGTCCTGTCTCTTTGCATCCTAGCAATGAGTGCCTGCAGGTTTGATGTATTGACAGCGGTCTCACCTCGCATTTGGAAGATCTGGAGCTCATAGTCGGACTGTAACAAGCGAGAGACAAATGCCAGAGACAAAACCAAAATCCAAAGCATCAGAAACCTCAAACATGTTCTGTCATAATGTATAGTAAAACCACAGCAGGTGGTAAATGTGGCGTTGCCTTGAATGAACTTTGATTGTGTGTAATTAAGAATTATCTAAAAAGGTACTATCTGGGCCTTACAAGCTGGTAACTCTTTCAGACAATGAAGAACATTCCAACTTAAGTAAAGTATTTATCTGAGACAGAAAGAAAATTGTTTGGCAATAAATCTTACACATGCTTCTTGTTACTGTAAGTCGTGCCAGTTCAGAAATAGAATGAAGCACGTTCCCTTGCTTTTCTTGTCGGGCAACTGTGGTTCATGTTCCACAGTGTCAGCACCAGTTCTTCAAAGGTTGACGTCAAATTAAAGAGCTTTAAGCCAATGACTGAGAAATCAACTCTGATGTCAGACTTTTTCGAGGAAACGGTCCATAGAGCAATTTATCAGTGGTACAAATGATGTAACACAACCAGAGCTGTGTTCCCATTGGGCTGCCAAGGTTATACAGTAAGTTTCAACTCATGATTAAGTTGGCAGAAGATAAACACCTGTAAAATACTACTCCTAATCTCTTGCTTCTGTCAAATTAAACAGAAACCTCTATTTTGATCAACATATTTTATATAGTGGAAATACTGATTATCAGTTTTCATTTTGGTATGAAACGTGCCAAAGGTCACATTACAGGCCTTGGTCCATGAGTGTCCATTAAGGCAATATGCAAATAGTTTCATAGTTCATAAGTTGTATGTTGTTGTATGGTGTATGTATAATGGTTTGCATACTAAAAGCTCATGCTCATTGGAGAGCTGCAACTCTGGCAATCAAATTCTGTGAACGATACCTCTCTTTTTTAAAGACACAATACATTTGAAAGGAAGTTGAGTCTTTATCTTCTTCTTCATTTGAACCCATCCATACTATTTCTCTGGAAATGTAGCTCAAGCTTTTAGTACAGTTACACTAGTTCAGCTGCTGCACTCCACATTTCATGCTTGCTTAGCGCCATCTTGTGTCTGTGACACTCAACTGCTAGGACAGAACAGCTATTCCACAAGTGCCTGCCTTAAAGTATATTTGTTTTTCATGCATATTACATACACATTCAATAAAATGTTATTTCACAAATCCTACACCAGAAAGCCTTTACTTAACTGAGAACTTTGATTTGTCTCGTTGTTGAAATGTGCTAAAAAACATAAACATGCCTAGCTTCAACAGCCCTCAAAGATGCCCTGACTGGTTTTTCCTCTATGCATGATGTGTCTTCAGTCAGTGTCTCCTAAACTCATATGATAACTTACATGCATCCTCTCCAGTTCTTCTTTGCACTCTCGCTTCAGCTGCAAGAGGGCAGCCTGGTGCTCTGAAAGGCAGCACAACAAGAACACTTGCATAATAAAAAACAAACTCAGCATACTGGCAGTCTGATTTAATAAAATATACACTTAAATGATTCGAGTTCAATAATCACAGCACTTTGTTGGGATTGTATCTGTAGATTAAGAGAACATATTTTTGGGTGGATTAAAGTGATGTACTTGCTGAAAGATTAGGACATTATATGATAATCAAGCTGATCTGCAAGACAGATGAACATCTCAAGCAAGATGTACTTATGTTTGTGGTTAAAATTCTACTGAAGGGTGGATCACTTTCACTATATTTAAAACTCAACCAACCAGTTATTAAAACGACACTGTCGGCTCAAATGAAAACAAGACATTGAGTCGCGTCAAAACACAATTCAAAAAATGGTGATTCTAATTATAGGAAGACAGGCAAAGGAAAAGGTCAACAACAACACAATTGACTTAAACTACTTTAAGCCTGAACATATTTTAACTGATAAATTGAGTCAGGAACTGCAATATCCTTGTCCAGCCTATCCTTTGATTACTTAAAAATGACTTAAAATCAAGATCACATGAAAAATAAAGCACTAGCATATACTATAGAATCACACATGCAATTTGTTGTAATAAAGAACATTGTACTGTATCACTGATTAATCTGAGTCAATGATTAGAAAAAGAAACACATTCAAACTATTAAAACTATTTATGGTACCTACCTAACAGTCAATTATTTAGATTTACTTACATCAAATCAGTACTTTTGTGTAGGTTTCTAAGTTTGCGGGGAGATTAAATATGATGTGAATGTTCACATGTGTTAGTTTAATCTATATGGCTCCAAGTCTGGACTTGTGGTCCACATCTCAAACTCACGCTATTATATTAGACAAACGCAAAACCCATATAAATCAGAATAATCCACATTGGCTAGTCTTAATCTATTCTCAGGGATGAATCTGTCTAGCACACCAAACAGCTGTTGCACTGCTGTTTGACGCACTCTACGGCACTTAGTTGACACAATTTCACTCTACCCACCCGGAGCATGAAAGGAAACCTTTTTATTTTGTAATCGAATCAGCCCATTGACAGCCATGTGTGCTTTGAACCTATCTGTGTGCCATTACACCCTCAGAAGACAAGGTGGGCCAAATATGGCGTGGTGCCCAGAGCATACTTGATTCCATTAAATGTTTTGACTTTGACAACACCCAAGCATGCTATCCTGTGGTTCCATGAAAAAGCAACCACACAAACAGCAGCATTTAGGTGCAGACACAACCTCACTGTGCTCCTAAGTGGATTTGAAGGATGCCTTACACACTGCCACTGATACCTAGCTCCCTCTGCATGATGAGCTGTAGAGTAAAGTATGAAGGTGTTTTTATGTCAACACTTTTTGCTTAAAAGGTGCTATGAGGACCTTTTCAATATTCCTAAAGCAGACACATTTTTTCTTTGATGATCATAAATTACACGTAACAGCAAGCGAGACCATCAGTACAAAGAATGCTATTTTTATATAGTTTTTCTTAATGCCTTAGTCATGGCTACGCTCACCCAGGAACAACAGCTGGCGTAGTAAAAACACAATGGCTTTTGTCCAAAGGAGGTGCAAAAAAAAAAAATTAAAGTTCCTCAGACACCTTTAGGTGTTTTAGTTTTATACAATAGATCCATTCAAATATACCATGATACAAATCCTATGATACATGCAACTTCCATAACTACCAGTTAGTTTCAGGGCCAACCTGATTATGAGCCGATATGTTACCTTAAAAACAGGAAACTAGCTTCAGGTCCTTACCTGCCTCGGTGTATTTGAGCCCAACCTTCTCTTCCTCATCTTTAGTTTTCGGTGGGGGCCACACAGCCTGCAAACGCCCTGGAGTCCGATCCTCACCGTCTGTCGGGGAAGAGACCTCTGCCTTTAGGGAGAAAACGTAAGGAAAAATGTAAGGAAACTGTCAGCGCGTGGCCATGCGATGAAGCAGCACCGATAAAACAAGAAAGATGAAAAATTATGTTGTGTGGTGAAGAGATCAAACAGGTGTGTGTGAGTTTATGTATTAACCTCTATGGGAGTTTTTGGTTCTTTGGTAGGGGTTTTGGAGGTTCTCTCAAAAATAGACCTCAGACTTTCTTTGTCATTCTTGATTTTCTTTTTAACTGCCTCAAGATCCACATTTTCAGTTTTTTCCTTTTTGACACTTTTGGGGCCAAAAAGGTTCCTGAAAGTTTCATAGGCCATATCTGAGGTTTTCTTATTTTCTGGTGTGCATGTGGGCGTTTCTGGGTCATGAATTTTCTCTCCAACAGCCTCTTCCCCATTTGGCGCGGATTCCTTTTTGCTGTGTTCGGGGTCAGCACCTTGCCCGTCACCTGACTTGTTGTTCTCATCGGGGTTGTCCAGGCCAAGCAGCTGACTGAGCTTTCCCATTTCAGTAACTTTAGTGTCCCCAACGGGTTTGGGCTCTGCATGCTTTTTTGCTGGAGTGGCCATCTTCTGCTCAGGGAAGAGCTTTGCTTTGTTCACTGTCTTCTTTAGACTGAGCAGGGCCAGGTCAGCGTCCTTTTCACTCTGTTTGATCTCAGACACTGTCCCCCTGTCTTCACCCACCGCTCCTTTCTTTAGCACCCGCAACCCACTGAAGAGAGCTGGCATTTGGAAGGAGGGGGGCGTAGAGAGCGCAGTGCCCCTGGATGGGGTTGAGTTGGAAGAGGTAGAAGAATGGGAGGGGGAAGAAAATGGAGGAGGCATGCTGGTTTCCGGTTTCTCTGGAGAATTGGTGCGCTGTGAGGCCGGACTGGTTCTGGGCAAGATGTCCCCTGGGGAATGTTCTGGTGCAGATAGCAGCGACACAGAGTCTGACTGCTCCTTTTGACTGGACGATGGTTGGACTGGAACTTCGGGAACTGTAGGGCTGCAGGGACCAGAGGAGTGTGCCTGAGGCATAGGGCTGGAGGGAACAGAGAAGGACATCTTGGGCATTGGTCTTGAGGGAGCTGAATAGGACGCCTGGGGCATAGGGCTGGAGGGAACAGAGAAGGACGTCTTGGGCTTAGGGCTGGAAGGAACAGAGGAATAATCCTGGGGTTTAGGGCTGGAGGGAACAGATGAAAAAGTATCCATCACAGGACTGGAGGAATCAGGGGAATACTCCTGGAGCTTAGGGCTGGACGGACCAGAGGCAAACGTCAGAGACATAGGGCTGGGAGGAAGAGATGAAGAATCCTGGGGTGTAGGGCTGAAGGGGACAGAGGGGGCATCCTGGTGCTTAGGGCCGGATGGAACAGAGGGGGCATCATGGGGTGTAGGGCTGAAGGGGACAAAAGAAGCATCTTGGGACGTAGGGCTTGACGGAAAAGAGCAAAATGTCTGGGACATAGGGCTGGAAGGAGCGGAGGAGGAAGCCTCGGATATAGGGCGGGAGGGAACAGAGGAAGAATCCTGGGGTTTGGGGCTGGAGGGACCAGAGAAGGAGGTCTTTGGCATGGGGCTGGAGGGAACAGAGAAGGATGCAGGGGACATAGGGCTCGAGGGAACAGAGGAGGAAGCCTGGCTGGAGAGAGGCTCCTCAGTCACCTCATGTGTCCCCTGATTTTGTGTACCATCTGCGTCCTCCGTCTGTTTTAACACAGCGGCTGGTGCAGCATTGCCACCTGTGTCCTCCAAAGCCACAGGTCCCGAGATGATGGAAGGAACAGGCAGAGAACAATCTACGCCATCATAGCGGTCGCTCTCATCTGTTCCAACAATGTTGCCCCTATTCTCTGTAGCTCCAGATATTTTGGTATCTACAGACACGGAGGTGCTTTCCGTGGGACTGTGGCAATCTCCATGTTTTGAAACTGAAGAGACCAGAACTGTCCTAGAGGCTTTTTTTCTGGCAAACCTGTCTGAAAATAGAATAGCTTCTATGCGGGATCTCTCTTTAAGTCTGTGTGTTCTAAACACAGGCACTTGGAACTCGGGCTGTTCCCCACTGACATCATCCCCATCAGCATGGTCCGCTGTGTTATAGTCTTCCTCAGGAGGGTTAAACTCCCTGGTCCTGGAAAGATTCGCCAACAGACTTTTGCCGCTGAAGGGCTTCTCCTCTTCATCATTTTCCGTGTCACTGTACGTGTCGACCCTTGTGACCCGGACCAGATCCAGTTCAACCGAAGCTCCAGCAGATGTTTCAACATGATCGATGGATTCTTTGAAGCTTTCCGATGAATCATCCCTATACAATGTATTACGGGTAGCAGTCATACTACCCTGATGCCCATGTCCAGTCTCTTGAAGGGTGTTAGTAGTTTCACCACCTCCAGGAAGAGGATTTTCCTCATCTGACAGCTCCTTGAAAGATGTCAACACTGGCGACTCCAAGTCAGAAGAGCCAGCTTGATCGCTGCTAAAGTAACTGCTGAAGTAATTAAAGAAGGAACTATTGGGCTGCTTCCCCGGGCCTTCAGAGTTATTACTTGCACCATCCATTTTTTGTTCTAGTGTCACAAGAGCAAAGACAGGAAAACCAAAAGAGGTAGCAGCTCTAGCAAAATGTCCAAAATGTCACAAAAAAGGCTTTTCTCCCAACTGCCAAGCTGTTGCTCTTCCACCTCTAACGCTAGCTGGGAACAAAAGGCCTTTGTATGGACAAATCTCCACGGCTCCCCTTACCTTCTCCGGGAGGGCGCCAATTAGAACAACACTAACCTGTATTCCAGTTTAGCGCCCAGGTTGCACATAGTATGCTTTCATGGAATTACTTAAATGCTACTACTGACTGTTCAATTGGTTGTCAGAAGTAAACTTCGGACTCCTTTGTGCAGGCAAGATTCCCATGACGCTGTGAGTGAAGTCTAGTTGTTCAGTTGCTGGAAGCATGTCAGCTGTAATCTCCCTGGGAGAGCAGAGTTCACCTGCAATCCACAAAAGCATTACCAACTGGTCCAACAAGTTGAGCAATTATAGCCATAAAGTTGTGGGTTATCCTTCTCTATGTGCTAGTATACACTCTGGAGTCCATGACTAAAATTTTCCTCAAGTTTACGTCCGTCTTCTGTAACTCGTCTCTCAGTTCACAGGAAAACCCTGTGTGTCGATGTGTGAGAAACAAACCCCTCAGGTTGAAAAGAAAAAAAAAGTGTCTCACTGGTCTACCCAGTCTGGGGACGCCTCCCTTTCAGGTTCCTCCCTTGTTGGGAGGGGACCGGCAAAGCCTGGCAACACAGGTGTCTGATTACCTCTGCTAACTTCCGTAAAATAGCTGCAGAGGTAACAGAGGAAACACAGAGAGGGTGTGGGTATGCAGTCAGTTGGAGGGCTGCACAGGTCCATTAACCCAGCATTGTGGTGAGCTACTGCAAAACATGAGCTTAAGACTTAGGTGATTAGTCAGCCTGGCTGCAGCCAGCTTTAGCTAACATGCTAAGATGCTAACCTGTGTGATCAGCAGCACAGAACACAACTGAATTCATAAAATAACATTTTGATTCACTTACTCTATAGTCTCTATATACAGATCACTATATTTGTTTTTGGCTTATCCTCAATTTAACCTGCTCTAACCTTTGATATATTTGTTTATAAATTAGGAAAACGCAGCGTTCTTTAAACTGTGGTTGCTGTTAGCAACCAAAAGGTCACACATTCCTTCAGACTGCCGGATTGAACATTTTCTAAAGCTGTACCAATCAAAGGACACACTTCTACAAGACTGTTTGAAAGACAGATTTCAATGTCTAGTATCCAGTTTTATGACTGCACTAAATTTTTTTTTTACCCATTACAGGGCCAATGACTTGAAATGTATGTTTTTTCCACAGAGATCTTCCTACAAGTAGTATTTTTCTAGGATTTATGATTGTTTTTTCAGCCACAAATAGAAAAACGGGCTTTTGTTGGCCGAGGAAGTTATGTAAGAGTAGTATAGTGATTTCTCATACACAAAGTAATTCCCCCCACTGGGTTCTATTAGAAGGAGGCAATGATAGACAGGACGGTGTTGTGAACAAAAATCTGACACAAACAAGCTCAAAATAGAAGTAGAATAATTATTTACAAGTTGTTGATCGTGTCAACAGTACATATCTTTTTCTAAAAAACTCAGCCCACAGCATTGAACTTTGTCATCATCACCGCCGCCCTCCCTTTGTGCAGTCAGCTCTTACAACACACTGAGAATATATTATATACAAAAGAGACATGTTTTCCATTGAAATGAAAACCGGTGACACCCACTGCCTATGTACAGGTCTGATAAGTGATCATGCGCAGGGCCAGGGCAGTTATTGTGTGCTATAAAAACAATGCATTACTGACACTGACACACTACCCGCCTAAGACCACACCCAGGTAATCAGCCTCATCTGCCACAGGAATGAAGGCCTTTGTCAGACTGCATGATGGAATCCAGAAGGGTTTAGAGATGGATATTTTTTTCACACCATTCTATCAAATGATTTGGAAAGTGCATATTGGTTACCTGGGAAACTTCTTAGCATAATAAAAGCCTATAAACATCTGGGAACAAACGATGCATTATTTGTTGCAGTCTACAGTAGGATTACATCAGAGACATGGCAAACTGAATATCTTTTGTTGCACTTTATGCTTAATAATAAAGAGAAATCACGAGTTAGTCAAAGTAGCCGACGCCACTGAAAATGTGGTTACAATTGTTTCAAAACTGCCACAGGATAGGCAGAGATTTTCCTGCCTTTGCTCTAAACATAAGAACATTTGAGTGGAATGATCTTGGTCAGTTTTGGCTCAAAACCCCAGCCTACAGATTAAATTCCATGACCTGTTAATCCATTTCTAAGAATTCCTGATCAGGTGGTTGAATGCCAGAGTGGAGGCAAATCCCACAAGGGGAGCGCTATGGTACACTGCTCTGGGTTTATACCCAATCATCTGTGCTTCTTATGTTTGAAGTGGCCCTCACCATGCACTCAAGCTTTGGACAGTAGGGCGTGTCACCGATGATGTCATCCTCGGGCGGTGTGATGCGTAGGAAGTCGAGGTGATCAGGGCGCGGAACGCGGGAAAGGGGCTCCTCATCGCCATCCAGCATCCAGATGTCATCCTGACGCAAGAGGAGAGAATCCTCTACAGAGACAAACACAGACAAACCCACAACCACAGGGTTATTAATATGATTCTATGTTATGCAAGGAATCATGGCGTGGAAAAACACAAAAGCACAACAGGCGTGACCATGAAGTACAATGAGGCCAAAAAAGCAGATCGCACAGAAAACGCAAAGGTAATAAAAGTAGAGCAAGGTAGAAAGCAGTCATCAGAATCTTTTAGCATCAAAGAAAAGGGACCCCTGCTTTGCTGCAGGCCTGAGGGCACACAGCTATTTTTATCTGCACTTAGGCGGCCTTGTTCTCTTGGTCAACACCAGCAGAAAGCCACACTGATCCAATAAGGAAAGAAAAGAAGACTGCAGAGAACTGACCTAAGAAAACAAATACTTATATTGATTTGCATTTAAGACGACATAGGGCTGACATGGTATTGCTTAGAACAAATACTGTAGGCCTACTACAATAAAGTCAGTAGAAGATAGGTGTGTTTGTGTGCATGGGTGCACCTGTGTGTTTAGTCACTTAAAAGCCCTAAAGGAATGGACATACAGGACTTTGCCTTCATTTAGATTAGGAAACACTGCCCTCTCTTGACCAGGCAGTCACACAAAGGGTGGTGAAGACTGCTTAGCAGACAATGTAAGACTAAAAGGCTAAAAGTACCTATGTGCCATTTTTGTTGCAGCATGCTGGGGAGGTTGAGGCTTTGTTCTGTGCATTATCAGAGCACCTGGCCATTAATATTTACTGCTCAGTGACACTGTTGAAAGCAAGCTGCAGAACCTTCCTCTGTTCTATGCGCTGAACACATCACATGGTATCAACTTCAAGTGTCAACGCAGGAGGCAGACCAGAAACACAATTTCACACTTTTGGAAAAAACATGATACGTCTTGCCTTGATGCATGCATTTAGCTGTATAAGGAATCGAAGTTGAGGAAGGAAAAGAGGAAAACGTACAAGTTATGAGATATGGTTCAGGATCAGAGAGGTGAAAGAATAAGGAGGAAGAGTATCAGGTGGAGAAAGAAAATATGATATAGTGCTAGTGAGGGGAGGGGGGTATAGATCTTAAAATATGGTGACCTCAATTTCCTCCCGCTGTAAGACAACACCTTGACTTGTTTAGGCAGAATTGTGAACTGGAAGCTGAGTTCATCATGTGACTTCCTGTTCAATACGCTGCTATCCCATAACCTTCCTTTGTAATGAGTATCCTTAAAAAAGGCATACAGTATTACTGTGTTGCCTCCCAGCAGTCACTTCTAAAGGACTCAAGAGCAATCCAGAGTCTTATTACTCTCAACCAAATAAAGCACCCCCTCCCCAACACACACAACTTGGAAGCTTCACACAAAAAATGGAAGCATTGAAATTCAGTATTCTATCACAATCCATCATTATGATACAGCAGTGATGCATGCAGTCCTTCCAGTTCCCAGGGACTTGGACAGCAGGGGTAAAAAGCAGGATTAGATAAATAACTTTTCATTATCACAATGCTGTGCTGCATGGTCCCGCAGTGAGAACTGCTGACTGGATTTCTGGGCCACTTCCAAACGCAGAGTTAAGACCAGGCCGGGCCAAGGAAAGAAAACTACTGCCCCGAAACAGCTCAGTCCATAATTACTGAACTGATATGACATAGGAAAACGATGCACACCTATTGATGGATGTTTACTATGCTCTTTCATGACTCTCGAAACATTACTAATTAGCGTTAATACAATCATAAGGGCTTGCTTGTGCATGGGTTGCTTTTGGTTACCCAGATTAACAGTCAACCTGTCACTTCATGAAATATGCACAAGGGGGCCCACGATGCCACCACCTGGACAGGAAGAGGAAAATGCATGGTGTGTCTGCTTGAGTTGAAGCACCCCCTAGTCAAGCTCTGATGTCATCGCTGTAAGCTAGAAACAGGACACAGTGAAGTAACGTTACAACAACGCAATGAAATGACAGTTAACAGATACGGAGAAGATGCATTATGTAACGGAGAAGCTACACTTTCAGATGCACACGCACACTCATACACACCATGGGCCAAACTGTGCGCTTATTGCAATTTAATCTCCCTCTGTTCTGCTATGAAAACAGAGACAAAATCACAGTGTCCGTAACTAGGGGTGGGGGGTGGGGGGTTGTCTGTCACAGTTTGTTCTGTAATTGTAATGCTTACTGGATCATCCCAACTCTGGATAACAGCAGTCCATCAAACACTGTCTGAGTCTGTAGGTAATACACTGACTCTAAGCCAGGTCGGTGTACGTTAACAGAGACTTTCACATATCTACAGTGAATACAGGCATTTCACTTGGGAGCAAACCTGCAGGTGTTGGATGATTAAGCACTAATTTGACAGTGTTAGTGAGCAGCTGTCAACATTGCTGTGCGACCGTTAGCATTTTTCTTTTTACACAAAGAGGCTCAGAGGCCAACGAGTATCTGATCCTGAAAGGCGGGTGTAATCGTGGTGATGGATTAATCCACCTGTCACTCTTGTCGGCCGGTCATCACTCATCCAGTGGTGAGAGCAAGCTCTGTGGAGGCTGTACTAACACAAGTTATTAAAGACACTGACTGTTAGTTTATGAGCAGCAATTAGTTAACCTTATCATGTTGTTGGTTTTACTGCTGCAGGCCAGACAAGGCAGACATATGGATGTGCAGTACATATCTATAAATGCAGTGCTTTCACAAATGAACACTAACACTCACAAACACCCCCCCCCCCCCCGTGCCAGTTTCTCATTCTTATCACATAAACTCAAACAGCGTTGACCGATGTGCCCTATTTTATCCACTAAAAATCTATAACCTCATCCTTCAAAGTAATAAAAACTGGGCCATGTGGCATGTCGAGTGCAGCTGGCAGCCTCCACCTCTCTCCATCACTTTCAGCCGGGAAAGGAGGATCATAGACGTTTGTATAAATCATGAAAAATTCAGGATTTATAAATCAACCAGTTTCTTATGTGCCTGTCACAGCCGCTTTTCCATGCGGGCTTTGTTGGCTGTGCATGGTTGTCAGGCCGGCCTGATTGACTGACTAGTTTGGCTGTGAGGTCCTTGAGTCTATGTAGGGGTAAGCTACAAGTGGAAACTAAGAGAGGACGAGTGCTGTGGTGCTTTAGGGCCAGAGCAGTAATGTTGCATGACAGGATGCTCACGGAGTCATCATTACTCATTTGAAATGCAATCCTGGAAGCTTCTGGGTATATACAGCACTGAGGAAGACGGAAGAGTGCTTTTATTTGAGGTTTACTTGGGAGACAAGAAATCCGGTTATTTTGGCTTCTCGCTGAATGTATGTTTAAAATAGGAGGACATTCAGTAGAACCCTCCTGAAGCTTCTCATACTAAAAAGCACGAGACGGAACATAACTTATTCCCCTGTGCTGGTGTAGCAGTCATTTATTAAAGAAAACAAGTTAAACGTTCTATGAGAGGGACCTTTGTGCCAAGTTTCCCTGTATGTAGCATGCAGCTCAGAGCAACGGTGTGAGATAGACAGAGAAGCTCTCGTGGCCTGTTTTGACAGAATCCAATTCATTATCCGAATAGCGCCGGCCCTTGTCCTCACCGGGTGGAACAATGTGTTGCATGGTAGGGCATTTTTTTGCTAAATGACAGCTAGAACGGAGAGCAGGGTGATACACCCTGGTTCTACACAGATCAGTTTCATATGACCTTGCTGGAACATATTGGTTAATCCAATTGTGGTATTGCATGCCATATGTCAGACAATAAAATAAGCAGGGTACTAATGGAAAAGGGGTAGAGAGAGACATTTATGGCTGATGATTTCCCTAAAAATTTTTTATTCATTTTAATTTTTTTTTATAACGACAATGGATCATCCGGCTATTTGTAATGCAAAAAAACTCACTAAAAGCCATCACCGATACTGTTGTTGAACTGAGCTCTACAGAGCTTCATAGTGTCTTCAAACTCATTGTTCTGGTTCAGTTCACTACGCTTGTTTACTTACAAAACCCACTGTACACGACCAACAGGGTAAGTGGCTTGCTGGTTGACAATGTGGAGTATGTAGCAGCTAAAGAGCCAGCTATTTTCAATAGGAGCTGGTGAAGACCAAAACAGAGCAATCAAAGACATACATATCAATCTTATATTCACCATGTCACCTGAGACACCACTCCAAAAGAATGCTAATGTGGCTAGTTATCTGCTCGATTTGTAAATAGGCATACTAGCTAAAAAAATTCTGATTCCAATTTAAAAAGGTAGTAATACAGTATGTCAGGGTGTTTGTTGCTTTCTTTATTATCCAGTATTGAGGATTTAGTTTCTTGTGTTTCCTCGTCAAAAAACACCCATCGTGACATAAAGAGAAACTAATGGAAGTAAACCCAATGTAGACACACATGAAACCACATATGCATCCTGAGTAAGGTTGCCTTTTAGCAGCACAAAAGTCAAACAAGCATCCTTTATTTTAGAATGACAATTACCATCTGCATAATCACAGTCATTGATAAGCACTGAGCTAGAACAAGAGAGCACAGATTAAAGAGCCAGGATCATAATTAGTCTGACATTTGCAAACCATGAATTGACACTGACCCACTTAGCCTTCTTGGCTGGACCCTGTGATGTTCATTTAACCAGGTTAACATTTTAAGTGTTTTCAATTCACAAGCGACACAGGGGCAATCTCGGGAACAGCTCAAATGCAGACACATTGGCTAAAGGTTAAAGCATTCACTGTTAAGGCTGGTGCAGCATGAACCATCTGGTGAACATGGCGTAGGCAACAATGTGAGTGTATCTTGCTCTGTCAAGAGTTTCATTCAGGCAGATTATGCGTTAGAATATCACACATCATCATCTGACACAGATTAAGGATATTTGCATGGGCCCATGCTTAGAAAAAAATGGATTAGGATTGTATTTAAAAAAGAAAAAGACAATGGGGATGATGTGTGTCTGTTAAGTGTGTGTAAATGTTAATGATGGCATGCCTGTGCGTGTGGAGTTTTGGCATTCCTAGTTGAGGACACAGGGACAATTGTGTAATTTCAGGGGGATTTGATCCAAATCATCTCCACATGAGTAAAGCCGGGCTATTTTTCCACCACACAGTGCAGTGCTCCTTCTCCCTGCGGCTGTTGCTGAGCTGGCTGCTGCACTGTTGGAGCAACTGCTGGTCTATGATGTAAGAATGATCCGCTGTCTATTAGTAAATTGCATAATCAATTGTAGGCCATATGTTTGCTGCTGCAGATTAAAGCAAAGACTGGGTTGCACTGACTAAAAGAGATGATTAATTATGTAACAGAGATCTCAAAAGCAGTAATGCCGAGGCCTCCTTCGAAGTATCAGTCCAACAGCAAAATCCTCAACTTGCAATTGTGCAGCTTGGACTGATTCCAGAAAAGGTAAATTTTTGACCAGTGCAGAAACCTCTTCTACTGATCAAAGAGCAAAGAAAGGCCAAAGCATGAGCAGTGATGCTGAACACAAATAGATAAGAAAGGCATCAGAAGCTACAAGTCAAGGCCAATGATCATTGATGGAAAGAAGAAAGAAATGGTTCTGTCACTGTAAGAATAAGATACAGCGGCACAGATTATATTGAGAGTTCTGCAAATAAGGAAATCGTAATCCTTTTTTCTGCAACCCTTGTGGCCCGCTGGGTTCCTGATCCTTTGTCAGTTTCCTGTGAAGTGGATAGGATGTGGGTTTAGGGGAGGGACAGCAGATCCCTCAAAAGTCCAAATTGGCAATGCTTCAGTTAACACTGCGCTCACGAGAAAGAGAAACCCTACTCAGGTCGAACTCTGTGTCAACTTTGAGCCTTTGATCTGGGACACTCCCACTCATCTCTGCCTTCCCACTGGCACTCAGAGAGTTAACATGGATCATCAGCCTAAGTATTCTCAGGGCCCTGCTTGCCCCTTGTCCGACTCTGTTGGATAGTTTTTAAGTTGTGGTCACACGTCTGAGAGCCGAAATGAAAACAAGTCAAACACTTAATACAGGGCTAAGAGACATTGTAGGGAAGAAAAACCTTATTCATTTGTCTAGTTGGCCTTAACAGATGAGTAAAACTCCCTTTGTGGGAAAATGTCTGTCAGGTCCAATGCTGCAGAGTAAATTGCCAGAGCACTTCAACAACATCAGGCAGTAGGTCTAACACACACACACACACACGCACGCACGCACACACACAACACACACACACACACACACACACACACACACACACACACACACACACACACACACACACACACACACACACACACACACACACACACACACACACACACACACACACACACACACACACACACACACACACGCGCAAACAAGCATTCACACGCACACTTGAATTTCTCTGAAGGGAAATCTTTTTCTTGTTGTGTTCTTTGAAATCCAGCAACCGTGATGCCATATGAAGGGCACATTCTGACAAACGTTTCATGCTACTAAGAACGACAAAAGAGCTGGTGTCAACATTTTTTATCAGTTCAAGCATGAAGTGCCATGTTCAGAGTAGTAGCAGTGTGACATATGAATGAAACCTCACCTGTTGTTGTGGAGTTGCTGGACGAGAACAACTTGGAGTTGCTAGGGCGCCTGCTGAGGTTCAGATCCAGACGGGAGACGGTCCGCCTGTTGCCGTTCTTGTCGATGACCTCAGTGTATATTCTGGGCTCATCCGTGTTACTGGAGCTGCCTGCTTCGTGGTCCGCATCCTTATCTGAGAGCATCACAATGCGATGGTTGAGCTGCGGGCTAGTCTGGTTGGAGGACAGAGGGGACAGGACCGGGGACATGCTATGGAGGCTGTTAGAAGCCGGGAAAGAAGAGTTGAAGACCCCAGCGAGAGATGGTGAAGAGGGGCTCTTCATGTTAGATTTGGATCGGGGCCATGGCTCGGTAGTATGGGACAGGGGCAACCGCAGCCCCTCAGAAAGTTTGTTACCCCTTGTTTCTGTGTTGACTCCGGGCAGGTGGTCCTTGTGTGGTCCTCTCAACTTGCCATACTCCTGCTTGCACATGCTTGTCCCTGGATGTAGCGCAGACGGCCCAGCCATGTCTGGGCTTCTGAGGCTGACGTGTTGCACTGCCCCTTCCACCTCCTGCACTTTGGCCACCACTCTGACCCCTGTGTTACTCTGAGATGATTTGTCACCCAAGGAATCAAACCTCTTAACTGGTCGAAGGTTGCTGCCACTTTCCCGTCGGGTTAGACCCTCCATTAGGCTGCAAAACGATGAGTCATAATATCCCAGCTCCCCTTCGTACTCCAAGAAGTCAGTGCAGAAATCATTATCAGGGTCAAATGCCCGGTTGTCTTCCATGAAGTCCCAGACATCGCGAGAGATCTGGAAGGGTTCCTCCATGGGCAGGATGGGGTTACTGACTGCACTGACATAAGAGCCAGTGACAGGGCTGTCAGAGACAGGGACCGAGGCTGGTGCACCTGGGATCTTATCCACTACAGAGGATGAACATGTTGACACATTGTTGTGAACGGAAGGCTCAATAGTCAAAGTTCCACTTTTTACTTTCTTCTTCATTTTACCGTGCAGGAAATCCTCAGCACTGTCAAGCTTCTTGCCTCCAAACTTTTTCAGCTTCTTGCTCTTAGTCGTGGCCCGCTTCTGCTCTGGAGGCACAGCATTAGGATACTTGCTGTTGGTGAGAACCTGACCTCCAAGGTGAACTTCCTGACCCTCCATGTAATCCTGGAGTTTCCCATCCTGGTTACCCATCCTGACTTTGTTGGCACAAACCCTACACAGCGATAAGAGGTCGGCCAGCAACTGGTGGTGCTCAGCCGCTAGCAAGCAGAGCTCTGCGACTGCTTCCTTTGTTGGCTGCCGGGAGAAGCGGAGTTTTCCCGAGGAGTCGGAAGACTGGCCTCTTTGTTCGGACACCGCAAGATCCTCCTTTCCCCAGTCATGGTCATTACCGGCCCTTTCGGAATGAGGGGCACGGCTCTTGTACTTGAAGCTTGGGGCCCGCCTCTTGGGGAAGTACAGGCTGATGTTGCTTAGCTCATGGATGGGTGCATAGAGGAGCAACATGGTATGTGTGCCCTCCATGATGAGTGGCATGTTAATCACTCAAGCATTGTGATTAAGTGGTCAGTCCCAGGACTGAGTGACTGGGCTCGGACTGCATGAGGAGGATCTCTTCGTTTCATCGCCTTGCCTTTTTAGATACTGTCAGAGAGAAAGTAGCACACAGCTATAAATCTGTCCAATAACAAGTCCTACTAGACACTTTTCATGAACTCCTGTTACTGTTCATGTTAGAGTTTCAAGCTTTAGACTAAATGATTATCTTTATATCTCATAGAATAGAATTTTTTTGCACTGCAGACACTTTGGATGCAATTACTGAGAGTGTTTTGAAGCATATTGCTCCTTTCCCCAATAATGGACCCTCCATATTTTACTGCCAAACCCATTTGTTAATTAAATAGCTACTACATAACCCAACGCTGCAACGACAACCTAGTGATATACACTTACCTTTCCAACCCTACCTTATATTTGTTCATCCTTCTCTCCGGCAATGTTGTATAAGTAGATGAAAGAATTCTAAGCCGCATTTCATGAACATTTCACAAGCTGCAGCATGAAAAAACTCGAGTCACACAAGGTGACGACACACGCAGTGCCCGGTGCCGTGGCTGCCGTTTGACGGATGTTTACAAGCAAAACAGCCATGAATATTTAACATGTGTTCCGATCACTATGGATTCCCTCAGCATTCCGCAACATCTCTGAACTGTTTACATCATAACATAATCCCACGGGTTACTGTCACCTTGCAACAAGCTCGACCGCAACTGTCCGCGGTAAGATGGCAGCACAACCATTCTATCCTATCCTAGAAGCAACTGCTGTTCACTAAAACTAAAGAAATAAAAAATCACCTCAATGTTTAATGAATTTGTATTGTAATGCATACATTAGCATCGCGCCAGCTTCCTTTAATGCCGCATATTCAGATGGAAGCTACGAGTGCTTCCGAAGTGAATTGCACCTGCAGCAGGTAAAAAGCCCTGCAGCAGTAAGTAAAAGATAAACAGTTTCTTACCCAATTTATTGGCATGGCAAGTATTCCTTCACATCTCTACACTGCAGCCAGCCAGTGCTCACCGCTGCTTCACTAGGCTCTTCCACTGTGACTGACGGGACTCGTGACCAATAGGAAAGGTCAGCGCCAGCTCGGTGTTCTTTCATTGGTTCTTTAGCATTTGCCCACGTCCCGCAGTTTGAGTCTGTAGCCTCGTTTGAGATGTCGCCGTCTTGCTAAGACCTGCGCAACTATGACGCTCGGCTTGCTGAGCGCACAGCATTTTTGCAGCATTTTTGTTGTGCGCTCAGCAAGACGCGCGTCATAGTTGCGCAGGTCTTGCTCAGACCTGGGTAAGTCGAACGAGGCTAGTGCAGCTGCAGCTCGCAGGTAGGCCGTGTGTAAAGGTTTTTTTTTTGGGCGAACGGGGGGCTGAAATGAACTTCATTAACTTGTCATATCGATTTCCAGTGTTGCCCAGGTTTACGTGAGCGCTTTGATGTACACGCGGGGAGATAAGCGAGTGTGAAAGTACCTGCTCAGTGAAGGCCCGAGGTGCCGCCATTTCTTACGAAACAGAGACACCTAGCGGCTAACGCGTGCATATTCGTCAGAATTGTTGGAGAACCTCCAAGACACTGTTTTATTAAAATAAATGGCCTGTCAATCAACAAGACGTGATAATGTCACTATCATAACAATATTGTAACGAATAATAGAGGCCAGCAGACAGACTTGTATGTTTTTGAATACTTTTGCAGATGTGTTTAGACTGCCAGATAAGAAATTGAACAGGCCACATACAAGGCCACTTCACACTTTGCATTGACACAGACAAACTGAACTGAGCTGAGAACTGCTAAGTTGGTCTCTAAATGCCATTGACCGTGTGTTCAACACGCGTCTGTTTATTTATTTTTTTCTTATTTTTTTATTGTTTTTTTTTTTTTTTTTATATATAATTTTCTGAAACAATAGCCTCGTTTGAGATGTCGCCGTCTTGCTAAGACCTGCGCAACTATGACGCTCGGCTTGCTGAGCGCACAGCATTTTTGCAGCATTTTTGTTGTGCGCTCAGCAAGACGCGCGTCATAGTTGCGCAGGTCTTGCTCAGACCTGGGTAAGTCGAACGAGGCTAATAACTGTGTATCTGTGTATCTAAATCCGAATCTGATGAAAATGGGGGCGGGACCTGATAAGCCTTTGGCTTCTTCCGTCACCCTTCGGACAACACAAAGTAAGATGTATGAAGATATGAAAGAGAAAATTGTGTATTGGTAGAATTGTCCCAAAGAATAATAAATAAATAAACTATAAGGTTTATAAGTTTAGTTAATTAATTTATCTGAGTTTGGTCAGTAAAAATATATGTAGGCCTACAAAGTTTACACAGCTATTTATATTCTCATCAGCATCTTTAAAACAGTTAGGCCTACAATAATTGGTTGAATCTACCTCTCTGGTGGTTACCTTCACATTTACCTGAGATTAAATCACCTTGGCGTCTGATTGGTCAAATGAGTGACATGTGAGTGGGGAACGAGGAAGTGTTGTTGTGAAGTTGTTTGAGTGAAAAGAAGAGTGAAGTGTGTAAAGTTATCTTTGACCATCCTGCTGATTCTTAAAGTTATCGAAGCTTGGTGGCGGTTGTGCAGAATGGTCAATTTCAGAATAATAGCTTATAGCTCATTTATTATTGTAATATCCTACAATGAATGAGGATGTGTTTAAAGCCTGGGTAAGACGTAATATTTTGACTTGTTAAAACACTTTAAAGTGACATTTTAATCTGCTAAATTAATACACAGTTGGTTACTTTTTTTGTCATCTCTAAATCTGCTTAGAAGACTACTCAAATATTCACAGAAGACTATTTTTCTATGCAGGTAATGTGGGCCAGTATAGGCTTCTGCTACACTGTCATTGTTCCAGTAGATCTGTAGGCTACGTGTTTTCTTGTAGCCTACATTTATCTCCGGCATAGACGTTATGTTTACAGTCCAATTATATATATATTTCAGGAAGAGTTTTTTTGTGAATGCTTTATTGGAAATGGTTACATTCTGTAGCAGTCATACTAACTTTGATCAAAGAAATAAAATGTGTTAGAGAAAAAAGAAAGCATATAGCCTACAATAACACACGCACACACGCACGCACGCACGCACGCACACACACACACACACACACACACACACACACACACACACACACACACACACACACACACACACACACACACACACAGCATAGTCAGATATAGGCATACACAGGTAGGCTATAGGCTACATGAATGAAATATTTATAGGTAAAACAGAGACAAACTATTTGGTGGAAAGGGTTATATCAGGGAGTTGGAATAATAAACTTACCCTAAAGTTCAAGTCATATATCAAAACATAGCATCGGCTAAACAGACAGGTAGTAAGAAATAATTTAATTGAAAAGAAGTAGTATGGGGTCTGAAAGGAAGATCAAGCGACACAAGGAGGCTACATTTCGGAAGAGAATTTGCTGTCATGAGGGAAAGTGTTAAGTCACAGCTTTAACACTAGAGGGCGGCATCGCAACACGGTAGGGAAGCGCGTGTTATAATCATAGATAGTTATAATATACATTTATTGTAAATATGAGTAAGATTCTTTACGACCATGCTGATTTGACTGTGATTCATTCGACTGTGGGCAACCAATGACAAGAATGATCACTACTACCACTAGCGCCAAGGAAGATAAATAAATGAAATGAAATAACATTGCAGTCATTCTTTTTTTAATGAGTTTAATCTTATTTATTGTAAATAATTTAATATTCTAATAATCCAGTCATAATGTTTTAAATAGTTTAACACGTGTGTGAATTTGACTATCAGTTTTGCAGGCTGGGCTGGTTACTCAGCTAGGCTATATCCTTTTTATTTAGATTTCCCTGTATTATGTGACTGTTGTATGGAGATGCATTACGATTAGGTTTATAAGTTAAAAAGAAGTATTATGAAAATGTAGATTTGCGATGGTATTGTGGGAAAAACAGACTGGGCAAACATCTAATTAGATGTTTGCCCAGTCTGTTTTTCCCACTTCTTTCAGAGGTAGGCTGCACGGTCTTTTATGTATTGCTAAACATAGGTACAAAGTATAATGCTTAGCTTTGGCCAGTATTAAAACATTAAACAAACCAACAACAGCCTGTGAAATAACACTTTGGTTTAACTTTGCAGTGGATGCTGTTCAGGTCTTCCCATACAACAGAGTAGCAGCAGCCTGTGTGTAAGTCTTTCTTTATAGGTCCATGGTGTTGTAAGTGCAGTGTGGCGCTGACCGTGGTGCTGAATCTATAGCCTAGTACCGAACAGCAGCTACGTACCATGGATTCATTTGACTGCACACCGCCGGTTTTCTTTAACGTGTTAGCTCGTTTTTTGTGAAACCTTTAGCTAGGGGGCCAGCGCGGGAAAAAGGAAAACTAATGACACACCCGTTACATAGTCATAGTGCTAACTGTACCGCGTTTTATAACCGCACGTTTAAATATTCGCGCTTCCACACGGTTGTATTAATAAGAGCTGACGGTGACGTCGAAGATAAAGACCCCGCCACCGCCTTTGTACCTCGGCTACACGACGTGGCTCCTCCGCCGGCACACACACACACACACACACACACACACACACACACACACACACACACACACACACACACACGGTCCGTTCCCCCAGTCAGTCGCTCCAGCCCGCCGATGCTGACACGCTCCTCCTCCGGGCGGCGAGCGGGGCTTGAGCACAGCCTGGGTTTGAGTGACACATGCTGCGGTACTAGTCGAACCCCCGCTGTATGGCCGCGGATTAGCTAATATATGCTAATAATATCGATAGGGGAGAGGAGCCAGCGGAGGCTTCCCGAGTCCGAACAGGCTCCTTTGCAGCCATGGCTGAGGGTGGAGAAGGAGAGGATGAGATCCAGTTCCTCAGGACTGTAAGTACAATTTTTTCCCCTGCCGCTTGCACTTGACGCGCTACATCTAATCTGGTGCCTGTAGAAATATGTGTAGCTCTCTCTCTCTCAAATCCTCCCCTTGATGGTAACCTACCATTGTGTGAGGGATTGGGACTGTGGATTTCCCATCGCACAGTTTGCTTCGCAGATGTGATTTCAACCCCACACAGCCTTTGATAACCCTCTGCATTCTTGCAGGTCTTTATGGGCTGGTGAGAGTGCCCTATTGTTTTGCGCATCGCTCACACTGACAGCTCTATTGTCTTTCCTGCAGTCTCCGTCTCAAGAAGTTGACAGCACAATTTCCCGTGACATGTCAAACTTACATTATGCACCTCGCTGCACCCTCGTTGTCTTGTCAATTTACAATCTGTAGGAGGTTGACAGTGATTTAACTCAGTAACTAACACAACTAAAAAGCTTGTTCTCACAGTATCACTGAAAACAATATCTCAGTGGAAAAAATGGAGTTGTGAACCACTAGTGTGCATGCTGTATAATTTATGCAAACGTGCTCCCAGGATTCCTGTGCAGCAGCAAATGTTAAGGCAAATGTACGAAGGACATTTTCTCTGGAATAAATACACTACTTTATTTTCAGCCCAGCTAGATTACAAATCTCGCTTGTTGGATAAAGCCACAGTAGACAGACTGTATATTGTATGCTCGTAAAAAAGAGGCTATAATTCAAGATTAAAACGTGGTGTAAACTACATGCTCTTCTTGGCTCCGGTGCTACACTACATTGAAGATATTGGCCACTGATTAAAGGTGCATCTTTCTTAGCTCTGGAACGGAGTGTGTGAGAATGTCTGGCAGTGGTTGCACAGAGGGAGGGGAGGGGTGGGGGGGGGGTACACTTTCATCTGTTGACAAAGATAGATGATGACACAATCTGCTCGTCCGTGGTCAAATGCATTGAGAGGGCACATCATGTGTGAAAATACACACATGATAGGAGAGATGAAGGGGCAGAGAGCTGGCTGTCTTCCAGATAGCCCCCGAGACAGTGGGAGGAGGTGTTCGGTTGCACATATCTCTAGGCACTACTGCTTGTGGTTTACCTTTATTAAGCTGCTCACAGAAGCGCAACATGCTGTACTTTGAGGTAAATGGAGCGGGGATGTTCCTTTTTCTATGTAATAACTGTAATAACCCAGTCATTTTATATTGAACATTTTCATTAATATCCATTAATTTAGACTTGATTGAGACGTTTCAAAACTCTTTGTTTTTTTTACAAAGCAATCTTTGCAATCTCCTACTATACAACCAATTTTACCCAACAAATAACAGTGTGGACATGTCACAGCTTCATTACACAACCTTTAGGTATCAGCAAGGCATACACAGCATACAGTGGACTCATCACTTAGTCAGTGTTTCTGCACTAAAGGGCTTACCTATCCCAAGTGATCTTCAAAAATGCCCCTGGATTTTGCTCAGAAGCTGATACCTCCTCCCTATTGGTCCTGTCAGCCCCCCAACCTTTTAACCACAGCACATAGTGGTCACCATATCAGCATGCCTGCCACTCTCAAGAAGAGCTGACATTTCAACCCAGTTTCTCCTCTTTCTTGGGCTCAGATGTAAATGCCACCAATCTCCACAGTGAGGATTGTTTTAGTGTCAAGCTCCTTAAGAGTTGTGGATTTAGTGTTTTGTTGTTGTTGTTGTTTTTGTTGCTTGCTTTGCTTGAGTGTTCTGGTCTCATTTGTTGGATTGAAAATTTCTTCCCCCAGATGTAACCATGGGAGAAGAAATGAGATGACATTGACTAATAGGCAAGCGCTGTGGCTTTAAAAAGGGCTCAGCAGCTTGTTGCATCCCTCCACACTATAGGAAGCAGCTCACTGGAATGGGGGGGGGGGGCAGTAAGCTAGCTCGCTGTTCATGAGTGTAAAAGTGTTTGTGTGTGTGTGGAATGCAAATGCGGATCCGTGGCTGTGTGGTGCAGTCAGGCTGCGCCAGACGTGCCACGGCAGAGCACAGTGCAGAAATTATTCATCGGTCTAGGCAAGGCGCAGCCGAACGCCTCAGTGCAGGGGAACAGATCACATACACACACGAGTATGTAGCCTACATTGCATACACATACATAGACAAACATTTATCTAGGGTACACGGCTTGAGTCAGTTCCGCAGGAACAAATGCTCAATTGCCTATTCAAAGGCATGTATGCACGCGCACACGCACACACACACACACACACACACACACACACACACACTGGCTCAGAACTTGCTTCTACAACTGTAGCACTATAGGTGGTTAATACAGTCTGTGAGGATGCTGCAATAGAGGCAATATTTCTTGCTGGCAACCAAATGTTGAAGTCAAGGAGCTTGATAAAGCAGTTCACAAACTTCTTTTTCTCTAACAACCCAAAGTAATTTCCCTGGAGTGGTAGCAGAAATTACCCCTGCTGGACCGCTGCTGCTGCTGCTGCTGCTGTCTATAAACCCAACTCAGTGGGAGGAAAAAGGAAGAGGAAGAGAGGGCATGAGCGAGGATATCTCCGCCATGGGTAATTTGATGTTACAGGAAGAGGAACGGTGCTGATTGTAAGCCAGGGAAGCTTCCTACCAAACTGCCGTTTAATGTCATAGGGGGCAAAGGGGGCTGCGCAAAGAGTTGAATACGTCTGTATATCCTCCTCCCAAGATCTTCATTTTTTCTCTGTCTGTATATTAAGATGTGTCCTCACATGCACCAGCTCAAGCATCACTGGCCTCACTATATGCCGTGTGTGGTGAATAAAATATCAGCCAAGGTTTACATTATGTAAGAAGAGTAGTTTTCCAAATGAATCGCTTGCCCACTGAGCGTGGAGGGGATCGTAACAGACTTTTTTATGTTCTTGTCACCCTCTGCTTTTTCAGTTTAAATTTTTTTTTTCACGTAACTATCCTGATGGAAATCCACTTATTGGTGAAAACCTGTTCCGGCATGCGTTGTGACTCGTGAGTGGCCATCCACACAGAAGCAGGCGTGCACACAGCCTCTCTGCTGTGAGGATCCCTGCTAGGGGAACCTCAGATTCGGGCGATTCTATTAGCGGTTGGAGTGGGAGTATCGCGACTTTTGAAAAGGCCAGATAAGGCTTTGACTAATGCGCTGTGGCGGGCACTTGGCTTGTTGTTTGTGTGAAAGGCACCGGTCTCACTTTGCATCCAAGCGACGGCTATTAATGCGGCAAAACGGAAGCAACGCAAAGGAGCCAAAGCAGGGGAGAGAGGGACAAAAAGGAAGCACACCAGCAGAGACAAACAATGAGAGCTTAAAGCTTTGATTTGGGCTAAGCCATGTGCCTGTGACGTCGGTGCCAGAGCTTGCTGCCTCTTCCTCACCCACCCAAGTCTTGATGAACGCCCTGATTGGCTTTTCCTTTGTTGCTTTTCCTCTTTTCTTTTTGCACTTTTTCTCTCTTCTCAATTCTCATATATGTTTGCGTTTCATCCTTTCACTTTTTCATGCTTTCGACTTTCATCTCTCTCTTTCATCTCCTTAACACGCTGGTATCTGCTGTGCTGTGTGTTCAATTATTTGTTCTTGTCTTGTATTTTAAGTTGGAATATTTAATTTGTTCAAATGATATGCTCCCATATTGTATGGTTTACCACCAGTGTCTTACATACCATGCACCTTTATTGGACACCATACTATCCTGAAAATGTGATTGTTTAAAAAAAAATTGTGTAATAGTGCATTGTGGGTGTTTCATTGGTCTTTAGTTGGATATTTAGCTGGATCTTCCAGAGTTGCAAAGATATGAACAAACCCATAAAGTAAAGAGGTGTCCGGCGTGATACTTGATCAATATGGCTAATGTAAATGAAAATGCCAACTGTGTCTAACATGCAGAGACCCGCAGACAGCCAGAGGTTCCGTTGAAGCCCTGAAAGATAAGTTTTACAAGTTGCTGCTGACCTTTCATCACACACTTGAAGAATTTTCTTTTTGGCCCGTCCTATTTCGAAGTCGTTTTCTGTTTGTCCATGGTCTGTGCACTCCAATTCAGCGTGAAATGCTTGGTATTAGGCTCCTGCTGTCACTTGCCCTGTGTATAATTATTGGAGATTACCATGAAATTATTCCCACTGATGGGAATTCACTTCCGCACATCAACGCATTCTACTTGACACTAAGGAGGGGGGGGGGCTTTAACGTTATTATCATGAGGTCTGCTGTCATTTCATGGTTGAATTAAAAAAGTAATGGCTAAGTTTCACTAGCTAGGGGAAAGGCATTTTGAGCATAATGGTGCAGATTTTAGCGCCGAGATTTCCTCTGAAATAGCTTTGTGAAGAAGTGATTGCAGAGAAAACCAAGAAAAATCCTTCATTTCATGCAAACTGATGCTGGGAGAAAAATGCCTTTTCTGTTGTCTTTGGCATTGTTTTTACCAATCGGTTACTTTATTTATCTGAAGTGCAGAGACGTTTCTTTCCTAATCTTTATATTGTTTATTTATTTCAGACATATTTTCTCTGACATTCTTTTCACAGAGATACTGCCTGCATTCAAACTACTAAAAATGCAAAGCTAGCACATGTATAAAGCATGGTATTGCTCAGATAAATTCTCTTTTCCTGCACTGCACATAATACAATACATATATTTCCATGTAAAATATGTACTGCAGTATCGATCTCCCTCATATCTCCCATTAGCATCACATCGGACTCATTCACAGTTCTCAATATTGCACTCGACCAGCAGAAGTTAAGTTAGTGTAAGGTTTAATTTGGATGTGTTGTGCAGCAGGAGGCTGTTTCTCTGTGTTGCGTGATGGAAGATGGACAGCTGAGATAGGCCTGTGATGTAGAGGGAATTAAGCCAGCGGGCCTTCCCACAGGCAAGCCAGTGTAAAGCTGCTGTAATGAGCTATTGATCGTGCCACCAAATGAAGAAATTTCCTCAGTAATGTCAGTGGCATGCAGAAAGCGGGCCTGATTGATCTGGTGTTTCAAAGCATGAATATTTAACGAGTCAGTTTAGGAAGCTTTCTCCCAAAGAAGACCCTATCATTCCTCGTTAGTGGTTGACCTCCAACAGGTTGTCTGCCATTAATGCTTTCAACCATAGTCCATGAAAGCAATGAACTGTCGAAAATACTCACATATTGATACATCTGTCTATAATATTTCTGTTAATTGACGAATTAGCAGTTTTGAATGAAAAACAAATGACAAATGCCCTAACAACCTACCAGAGCCCAAAGCCTTTTCTTTAAATTACCCCCTTTACTTAACAACTCAATATCTAGAGGTACAAAGTTTCCATTATGAAACAAAACTTCACGCAGGAGAAAATGAAGTGTTTTAACTAGAAAACGGATGTCAGCGATTAACTGATTATCCCAAGTATCCAATTTAATACATTTCTTAGTTGGTTCACCCACGACAAAAAGTGTCTGAATAAGGGAATCATGAACAAACACTCAACAAACAATGTTTAACACTTAAAAACACTAGAATCTGGAGGACACTCCTGAAGTCTCTCAACTTTCATGGGAACAATTCATCACGTAGAAGGTTTTCTCTTACACAACATCTATGAATATGCAAAAACCTCTATTGGCCTAAAGTTTTGATATAACCACTAACCAGCATTGAAAGTGTTTGTTAAATTAAAATACAACCTTTTTTTAGATATATGTATATTAAATTAATATATACTGTATACATTACATTACAACCCTACCTAGGATACCCTTTGAGAAAGATCTTAATGAATGCTTTATCCCCCCCCCCCCCCCCCCCGCACAAACACACACAGTTCTCTAAAACTCGTTCAAATCCAAGCTCAATACATTTCCACACTGTCACACTGTATCTCTCTAGTCCTCTTTTTGGCCCCAACAAAAGCAACCGAATCTACCAATCTACAAGTACCTGTTCTCCATCTTCTTGTCTGCCTTTGTCTACCTACCTGCATTCCCATTACATGTCCACCTGCCAGCCCACTTGTATCTGCCTGTCTACAAGTAGCTGGCAGTTAGCCATTTTTTCTTAATAAATCACTGAGAGCTAACTTGCTGACTCAGCTGTCTGTGCTCGGCGCCCAGCAACCGTAACATACCCCTCCATAAAAACTCATGACAGATTAATAAGCATCCGTGTTAGCATCTGCATAGAGAAAGGCTACCTGATTGGACTAACTTACCTGTTCAAATTTGTAGTGTGTGTTTCTAATTACATTCAAATGAATAACATATATTGTATTTGTGCATAACAGGTCATTTTTATTCACACCTGTGCCAAAATAGTCAAATTTACTGGCAGACTAATCTTTCCCTGGCACAGCTTGCTTAATTCAGAGACAAAATCATTTTTCTTTACAAACTTTACAAATAGCACTGATGTAGATGAGTCATAGCCCTTTAGTTTTATTTTCTCTTACTTCTTTTGTAATTCTGCCATCTCTGAGTATCCATGGTTGGCTGCTTTAGACCAAAAATAATGCACGGCAATGAATCCCGCAAGCTGCACCGACTGCATAAAGAAAACATGCAAACATTAGATTATTGCACATCTTCTGCTACTTTCGAACAGGCCTGTTCATGTTGTTGGCAATGGTGAATAAATTGGTATGCCATCAGTAGGCTGTGTAATGTCAAACATATGTTGAGCAAAACTAAACCTTTTCTCTTAGATGACTCTGTTTTAGCCAGTTAAATCTGTGTATCCTGCAGTATTAGCACTACCCCAGTTTGTTTCAAAGCTTTGGCACTGTTGGGGTTCATTTCCTTTCACCTCCTCCTATGTTGTTAAATTCAAAACTAGCCAATACCTTTAACAGAATAAGGCTAAGAGTACACTCGCCACCACTAGCAACCACTGTTAGCCCATTGTTAACTGCCGCCTCCTACATAGCTAGTAAGACCTTCTATGCAACTCTGCATCTGATTCTCTTTGCCTTCGCTTCTTGGCAGTACATTTTGGCTCACACACACAAGGCTGTATTTTGGAATCTGTGGCTATCCATTAGTCACTGGTTGTAGAAAATCTGTGTTCCTCTGTGGGATGTTTCACAGGTGTATTGCTTTCACCTTTTCCCTCTTAAGTAATATTTTTCCCCCTAAATTTCTATGTCTCAGAGCAGTTGTGTGCAAGTTCATTTATTAAACCAAGCATTACATTAGCTGTTCTAGTCTCCAAATACCCCATGGTTTATCTGAGTGACGTCACATCTTTAAGTCAAATTACTTACCCTTTCCATTGATATCAAATCTGTTAAGATCCACCTTTTTACCCAGCCGTGGCATTATTGCTGTTTCTGAAAGTTGTTTTCTGAATATTAATTAATTCGATTGATTCGTTTGATCCATATTCATGTTCAGGTTGTAGTCACAATATAACGTGAGCTATGCAGTGTTGGATTTGTGTTTTTATTTTGTTAATATCCTACATCTGATCCGAGTCCGACAGGCTGGTAGGCCTATGTGTTATGACATGAGTATAAGGCATATTAAAATACTACAGATTTGCAAGTTCTCTCCACTTCATAATTTTATATAGCTATAAGACTCCGCCTTGTGTAGAAGCTCCGGTTAGACAGGGTTTTTGTATTCTGGCCCGCCGTGGCATTATTGCTGTTTCTGAAAGTTTTTTTCTGAATATTAATTCATTTGATTCGTTTGATTCATATGATGTTCAGGTTTTAGTCACTATAACGTGAGCTACACAGTGTTGGATTTGTGTTTTTATTATGTGATATTCTGACATGAGTAAAAGGCAAATTAAAATGTAATACCGATCTGCACGTTCTCTCCTCTTCTTGATTTTTTTATTTATATATATGGCTATGTATACGTGTTTGTTTAATCTTTGAAAAAAACAAGGCCCATCCAGAATATTCCTAGGCCCACCCACAAATTAGGTTCTGAATCCGCCACTGTTTTCACCCTTTAATCTGATCGCTAAAAGCCAAGTAAATAAATTGTTGTTGGAGTAAGCTCAGGTTAGCATAAAGACTGGATGCAAGTGGTAAACAGCTACATACTGTCAACATGAAGTGTTAAAGGCCTACTTCAACGGTTGGAATATGAAGGTGTATTGAACTCGGAGATCCTATGAAGTATAAATGTGCAAAAAAAATGTGTTTTATGGTGTCACTGTCTAACCCTACATTTCTCTTTCTATGACATCACAGAAAGAGAAATGTAGGGTTAGACAGTGAGACCATAAAACACTCTTTCTGCCTTTTCTCAGGCTAGGATGATCCGATTTAAATTTTTTTTTGCACATTTATACTTCATAGGATCTCCGAGTTCAATACACCTTCATATTCCAACCGGTGAAGTAGGCCTTTAATAATCAAAGTGTTATTGGCACTGGTAGGTTGATTAAAAAAAAATCTTCAGACAAAGCCAGGCTAACGGTTTCCACTCGCATCCATTTTTGCGCAAGGCTAAGCTAACCTCCTGCTGTCTATAACTAAACATTTAAAATACATTACTTTGGTGTGGTGTGGATCTTCTTATCAATAGCAAATAATCTTATTTCCCCAAATGACGGACAGTTCCTTTTAAAGTTACTTTTGAAACAGGAACCTGGCTGGTATGGCGGAAAATACAAAAAAAATTAAAATACAAATGTTCTGAAGGCTTCTTCATATACGTAGAATGGAAATTCAGTAGACTTGCTAGTGTTTTCTCTGTTTTCTCTTTGTTTTCTCAATCATTTGATGATGATTCGCTACACAACAGCATGGGGCATGCTGCATCAATTATATCCTCCAAGGTACAGCTTTCCATGTTTTCATGTTGCAAGGCATGACCCATGGTGATGGATCTCAGATAGTTGGTACCATGTAAGAAATACAAGGGACCGATGCAGTTCGACCCACACCAAGAAGAAGTAACACATATTTTAGTTTCCTTCTAGAGAACATGACAGTATATTTTGCGCTTCTGAAACATTTTCCAAAACATTGCCTTAACTGTGCCCCCATTACCTAAAAAACAGTGGCAGTGTGTCGAACATTTTGCCATGGATAAAAGTCAATAAAACTCTCACTACTTTTGGCTCTGCTTGTGAATCATTCTCCTCCTGTTAAAAGCAGCTCCCATATCTGCCGCAATTATGCCCAATGTTCTGTCTCCCCACTGTGCCCATAATAGGCCATTTAGAGTGTTTACTGCTGCAGTCTGCTGCTGTTGATGCTCATTTTAAAGGGCCAAGTTTGAGTGTCTTATTCTGAGTTTTTAAGCCCACCTTGACAGTCTTCTGAAATTATAATGCCGCAAAGTGTGGCGTCTCAATGCCTCCGCTGTTGGGTGGAGTAATTGGGCAATTTTCAGGATCTTCGCACATAGATCCGCCTCTACAAAAATTGCTTTGTCGAGAAAATCCAGAGACGTTCTATCTCTAGGCTGGGGCCGAAGTCTCTGCCTTTTCATTTGATATTGACAACGGTGGCGTTTCCCACCTCATAAAAGATTCATGTCTCTTTAACAACCTCTGCAACGCACCCCACCAGCACAGACAAGAAGATATCACCCTCTTTATTGGGCCTTGTTGCTGCAGAGCCAACAATGTGCGTTATAAGGAAATGCACCATCCTGCTTTGCCAGCAAGCAGCTTTAGGGATTCATAATAAATAGTCATGCCAACACATACTCTGTAACCTCATCAGTGCCCAACATACTTTTTTCGAGAGCATTCTCTGCTAAAATGGCATGTCTTTTTTGTAGATTCTGTTTCTTTTGGGACTCTGCGGTGCTTCTCTGGTTAGGCAACTTTAGAAGGTAGGTATACCACGGAGGTGAGCGAACAAATAGAGATAGTAGAGCACTTTATCTTTGCAACATTATTTTTTTTTTCTCAGCCCCCAGTAGCACTCCCTCCCAACTTATGGAAGTGCTTCTTTTGCAGCACAGCTGACGAGCTGACACTTCAAAAGTACCTCACAAAGCTCTTAATGGCTTCTTCCTGAAAATGTATGACAAATCAGTCAGTGCTGCAGGTTGATGTTTGATGCAGCAAACATTTCCCTAAAAGAGGCTGCCTTCTGACACTGATCCTGGTGAGATGTCAAGGTTTTTTGCACCACAGCTTTTCTTTCTTTTCTCACATGCTTTTTCAAGACATGTTGCTCGGGGGGATATGTCCATAAATTTGGCTTAATGTCGCTACGGTACACTACTTCAGCACTCAGTATTTGCTTCCATCTGCCGTCTCTTCTCTTGTGCGTTCCTTTTCTCTGAATCTCAGCTGTGCTTAAGCCTTGAAACCAGAACCCTTCACCTGGGCATTGTCACCAGTCCCTGAACAAATTTGACACTGCGGTGTCTCATCTGCAGTTCAGTGTCCGCTCTCTCCTGTGCAGAAGGCACGTTCACAAGCATGTGGATGAGCACTCTGAAGAGTTTTAGTCAGGTCAGGCCTTAAAGGACAATGGATATTTTTATCCCAGAGAAGCTGACACTGCGATCACTGCTATCGCCTATATAGGGAATAAGTGTAACACTGTTGAACTGTCCACGTTTCTGCAGAACAGGTTAAAAGAACATCATTTTCTAACATGTATTTGTCCAATTTGTGAACAGATAAGCTGGTTCAAATATAAAACTTTGTGTATCTCTGCAAAAGCCGAACTTAAAGCCAGTGTTCCCTTGGAAGCATGGGGATATATATGGCGATTGGCTCACATCTCCATTAACCACCATGGCCTAAATATGAACATGATTGCACTTGATGAGTCTTTTTAGAGGTTTGACATTATGGGAAATATGTTTACTTACTTTCTTGCCAAGAGTTACATGAGAAGATGGGACATACTCTCATGTCTGTATGCTAAATATGAAGCTGGAGCCGGCAGATGGTTAGCTTACATGTAGTTAAGCATGAGGATTTAGCTTTGGGTAGCTTGAATGATAAAAACAAATTCCAACATATCTAAAGTTCATTAATGAGATGTTATTTGGTGAGACTCTGGGAACCCAATGGCCTGACAAATGAATAGTTCTTAAACAAATGGAAATGTTATGATTATTAATAAAGAAGTTTAAGAGGTGCTTTACAGATTTTCTTTTATCTTTTGGACAAAGCTAGGAAAGAAGTTTACCCCTGCTTTGAGGAATGTTCTTCATTTATTTTGTAACTGAGAGTTAAGCCACAGCTAGCAGCCACTTAGCTTAGCATAAATAAGTGAACCCTGGGAAAACAGCTAGCCTGGCTCTTTCCAAAGGTTTACAAAAATCCTTCAAACATCATCGATAAAGTTAAATGGTAAATGGACTCCACTTATATATCGCTTTTCCCTGGTTTTTCACAGACGGTCGTTATTGTGTTGTACTTATACACGGCTTCGCAGTGTTTACAAAGAACTTAGTATTTTTTTTGTTCTTGTGCTTTCCGACGTCTTGACCCCTTCATGTTTATGTTTGACATCTACTGCAACTCATAGGCAGCTGAGACTGTTTTGTTTTCTCCTCAAACTAGTAAAAAGTATCGCCTCTTTCTGGTAGGATGTCTCATTGCTGCCCATACAGTCTATGTTGCTGCCACATAGTGACATTATTTGCATTGCTTCGGGAATCACATTACGCAATACAACGTCTATTAGATCGATAAAAATGTAACTTGATCGACAGAATTCTTAACAATCAATCATCGATCATTGATTAATCATGCCTATCCCTAGTCTCTACTGTAAGCTTAGCTAAGATAACCATCCCCTAATTTCAACTTCATATTTAATGGGCAGACATCTGCGTGGTATCGATCATCTTTCCCCAAATGTCAAACTATCTTTTGAAAAGATTGGCAGATATATATTGTGGATGTCGGAATTTTATTTTTTGCTTGAAAGCCAAGCACACAACGATTCCTTGTGGATCAGGCAAATTATGTGGCATACAATAATACCTGGGATTATTGTTGCCTTTATTATTCTCATAGTCAGTCATGTACTGTACTACCACTTTCTTGACCTGAAAGCAAAGTGTAATTTTCATCTCTCCACACCACTTGGGTCTTTCTCTATTGCGTCAAACGGTTAAAATTCTAAATTCTCTTCCTGGACGCAGGATGCTTACAAATGCTCATGTTAGTGCTGCTCTTGCTTAAGACCTCCAAGAAGGCTCTCCCTCCAGAAATACAATTCATTACTTTTTATAAAGTCAATGCAGCCTATTTTCCCTTCTGTGTGTTGTGCCACAAAAAGTCTCAATTCCCTCAATAGGTGTGGCCACATTATTGAGAAGAAGCAGAGGGAATGAGAAGAAGTTTGTTCCATTTCTTTCTTCCTAGCTGTGGTGCTGTTGTCACATATTGCCAACCAGTGAAATCCTGTTGTCGTCTGGTAAAAAATGACAATGCTGGTTGCAGAGCATGGAGTAGGTGCGTTCGCTCTCTAGCTCCCACTGACTATTTCGGACCTAACTGATTAAACCCTATTTTCATCGATTTTTTTTGTGCTTGTATTGCCGGTAACACTAGCACTGATTTGGAGAAATGCCCAGAGGAAAGAAAGGAGCAAAAAGAGATTCAGCAGAGTCAGATATGTCCTCGGACAGCGTGGCAAGCACTGACATTGGTGCTAGCTCAATGGCTTCCATTCCGGACCTGCTTGAACAGCATAGAGCAGCCATAGCCGCGGAGTTCAAGTCATCGTTCGACAGAATAGTCACTAAGCTAGACAACATCCAGGCTGTGGTCTCAGGCCATGGGAAACGTATAACCGATCTCGAGGAGAATGCAGAAAGTTTGCGGACGCCTGGAGCAACTGGAGGCTACGTGCTCCTGACTGCAGGAAGACAACAAGTCGCTGAAATCTAAACTATCGGATTTAGAAGGGAGATGCAGGAGACAGAACGTTCGTATTGTGGGCTTACCAGAGTCACTTGAGGGTGCACGCTCCACCGCCTTTTTCTCCAAGCTTCCTCATCGAGGTTTTTGGTGATCAAGTTCTCCCTTCTCCCCCGGAACTGGACAGAGCTCACCGCACTTTGGCGCCCAAACCTGGCCCGGGCGAGAGATCGCGGCCCGTCATCGTCCGCTTCCACCGATACCAGATTAAAGACTTGATCATGAGAGAGGAACGTTAACAAGGCGAGCTGGAATACCACGGCCACAAGCTCCGGTTCTACGAGGATTACAGCGCGGAGGTCGTGAAGCAGCGGGCGGAATACAGGGGGGTCGTGGCTGAGCTTTATCAGCGCGGTCTCCGTCCCTCTCTCCTCTTCCTTGCGAGGCTTCGTATTACTCTCCAGAGCGGCGAGAGAAGGTGGTTGCGGTCCGTCTTTGAAGCATATAACTACATCTCTACATTGGGTGTGAGTCCGTAGTAAATACGATTGCCTGCTGTGAGTATACAAATTTGGACAAACGCTCTTTTCATATCCCCAGGCAAACTCCCAGACTGATTAAAAATTAGTAAATCAGCTGGGTGAGCGTGACATTTCTGTTGCTTGTCATTTTGACGTATTGTCTAGCTCACTCGATTTTTATTTTATTTGTATCTCTATTTTAAAACGGCTGGATTAGCGTGTCTGTTCTTTCTTTTTTTCTATATTTTTTTTTGCCATTTGGGCAGCTTGTCTAACTCACGCGTTCTATTTTGAATCTGCTGGGTGAGAATGGTATTTTTGTTTAGTGTGTTGTCATTTTGACAGTTTGCTGGATTGTTCATAGTGTTACTAGGCTGTTATGGGGTGAAATGTAGACCTATGTGGGAAGCTAGCACAGGTCAGGAAGTTAAGGCTTGGAATGTTTGTTGTGAGACTAGTAAGGGTCTTTTGGGGTTTGCTGTTTAGAGCAATATATGGTGTGGGTTCGGGGTGGAATGGGTTGGGTTGGTGTTAACTGAGGGTTTAGCTGATAAGCCATCACCTGCTGTGTTTTCAGTTATTTGTGTTTTCCTTTTTTTTGTGTGTTTTTCTTTCCCTCTGTATTTTGCTACTCTTTTTCTTACCGGAGCAACTCTTTTTATTCTCGCTATAACTGAGCTAGATGAAGGGCAATCTTAATTTAATTAGTTGGAATGTCAAGGGGCTAAATCACCAAGTGAAAAGGGGTAAAGTCTTAACCCACCTAAAACGGCTCAGGGCTGGAATAGTTTTCCTTCAAGAAACCCACTTACATGACTCTGACCATGGGCGATTAAGTAAATGCTGGCGTGGACAATTTTTTCATTCTAATTTCAGGGGTAAGGCTAGGGGCACAGCTATCCTTATTGATATTAATATTCCTTTTGAGTCCTCAAACATTATATCAGATAAAAAATGGACGTTTTATTATTGTCTCAGGCAAACTTCACAATAAGTCAGTCATCTTGGCCAACGTCTACGCGCCTACCGTCGATGATGTAGAATTCTTTAAGATTTTCTTTCTCAACTCCCTGATCTCAATTCCCATTCTCTTATTCTTGGTGGGGATTTTAATTGTTATCTAGATCCAGTCTTAGATCGCTCTTCCCCCAAACCTGCCAATCTTAGCAGATCTGCAGGTTATATCAAATCATTTCTTGCTGATTATAGCCTCTCTGATCCATACAGGTTTTTATACCCCACAGGACGAGAATATTCATTCTTTTCACGTCCACCATACTTACACCCGAATTGATTATTTTTTTGTTGATAATTCATTGATGTCAGACCTAAAGTCATGCAGTTATGAAAGTATTGTGACCTCAGATCACGCTCCTCTGCTCCTTCAACTGGCTTTCTCTGACGTTGAGTATACTAGAAGGCAGTGGAGACTGGATCCATTGTTGCTCACAGATGAGAGTTTTCTTTCACACATCTCTACACATATTAAAACTTTTTTGAGTATAAATAAAACACCAGATGTGTCCAATGCAACAATTTGGGAAGCCCTGAAAGCCTATTTGAGAGGTGAAATTATATCATTTGCAGCAAACAAAAATAAGTGTACAAAACAGAAACAAACTGAAATTGCTGATCAGATTCTGAACATAGACAGACAATATGCTAATTCACCTTCATCTGAACTTTACAAAGAACGTTTAAAACTTCAGACAAAATTCAACCTTCTTTCCTCTCGTCAAGTTGCTGACCAGTTGCTTAGGAGCAGAAGTACTTTTTACGAGCATGGTGACAAGATTGGTAAACTCCTGGCCAATCAACTGCGCAGATTTAGAGCGAAGCAACTCATCCCTGGAATACGGACAGACAGTGGGTGTACAACATCAGATCAGAAATTGATAAATGAAAAGTTCAAAACATTCTATTCAAATTCGTATAGTTCTGATTGTACAGTAGACGTAACGGTGATGGAAACCTTTTCAGTAACCTAAACATGCCTTCCCTTTCTCAAGACCTGAGACATAGCCTTGAGGCACCTATTACTCAGAAGGAAATTATTGCAGCAATAACATCTATGCAATCAGGCAAATCTCCTGGTCCAGACGGACTTCCATCTGACTTTTTTAAGACATTTTCAGCCGAATTGTCGCCTTTTTTATGTTCAGTACTCTCAGACTCATTTGACTCAGGTAAACTCCTGCCTTCGTTCTATCAGGCCTGTATTTCCCTGTTGTTAAAAAAGGATATAGATCCTCTAGATTGTGCATCATACCGACCAATTTCACTATTAAATACAGATGTGAAGATACTTGCTAAAATTCTCGCCCACAGATTGGAGGATGTTCTCCCCTCTATCATATCCCCCGACCAAACTGGGTTTATAAAGGGACGCCAATCATTTTATAATATACGCCGGCTAATGAACATTTTATATTCCCCCAGAAATATTGAATCAGAATGCCTCGCTTCTATGGATGCTGAAAAAGCATTTGATAGAGTAGAATGGAATTATTTGTTTTTCACCCTTGAAAAATTCGGTTTGGGTCCTGTTTTCACTTCTTGGGTTAAATTATTATATGCATGCCCTTCTGCCTCAGTATTAACAAAGAGCCGTTACTCAAGTAGTTTTGATCTGCACTGTGGGACCCAGCAGGGTTGTCCTCTGAGCCCGCTCCTTTTTGCTATTGCAATCGAACCACTTGCGATTGCCATTCGCGGTAACAAACTCAGATTCAGGGGATATGGAGAGGAGGAATTGAACATAAGGTATCATTATACGCCGATGACTTACTTTTGTTTGTCGCCAAGCCAGCCACCTCTTTACCGGAGGCACTTTCTGTGTTGGAGGTCTTTAGAAGAAGTTAATTCCCCAATTCCCTTATAAACCGCCAGCCAATCATGTCGATCTGTTTCTTTCTGTAAACCCCACATTAAAAGGCTCAATTTCTGTGTTTTTCGAAGTTGCATAGCCCCTCATTAGCAGCTATAAGAACTCTGTGGGAGCAGGACCTAGGTTCTGCCTTCACAGATCACATGTGGGATTCAGTCCTGGATCGGATACACCATACCTCCATGTGCGCCCGACATGCTCTTGTGCAATTTAAAGTAGTACATCGTATCCACATATCTAAAACTAAATTAGCTCGTATGTTCCCCGATGTAGACCCGACCTGTGATAGCTGTAAGAGTGCACCGGCATCACTCTTTCACATGTACTGGTTGTGTCCCACCTTGACTGAGTTCTGGACATCAGTTTTTCAAACAATTTCTGAAGTACTTCAGCATCAAATTGAGCCGAACCCTTTCACTGCAATTTTTGGCATTGCTCCAAATCCGGGCTTGCCTAAAGTGAAGCTGAAGGTACTGGCCTTCACCTCATTACTTACTCGTAGGGTTATCTTACTCAAGTGGAAAGATCCTGCTCCTCCTTCCCACTCACATTGGATTAGAGACATTATGTCATGTATGAATTTAGAGAAAATACGTTACACTACCCAGGGATCCGAGAAGAAATTTGACAGAATTTGGCGCCCCTTCCTAAATTATTTAAAAAACCAACAACAACAATAGAAGAGTAGCTACCTCCTCCCCTCTTTTATTTGATTTAATTTTATTTCTTTATGTTTTTTTTTCATATTGATTGTTTATTTTTGTTTCTTGTAGCGTGTATTTCGTTCATGTCATTTTTAACATTGTGTATTGTTTTTTGCGCTGATTTTTTGATGCAGGATTGTTTGTAGTTGGGTGTGGGGGTGGGATATGGGCGGGGTGTGTTCGGGGGAAGAAAAAAGGGGGAAAAACTTTATCATTGTACTGTAATTGCTTCGCAAATCTTTTGTTGAATAAAAAAACCTTTGAAAGAAAAATTACAATGCTACCCTGATCATCTGCCATGATTTTTTTACCTTTTTTTTCGTTCAAAAAGTATGTATGTATTGTCGATGGAAGCCTAAAGTGAGAAAGTGATGAAAATGCTTACTTAACTATTCACATTAACCCTCTGAGGTCTATTCACGTGCCGGCGCGTGCACGCGCGTGCGCGCATATCTTTATTAATATCTTCCTGAAGATATGGCTGAAAAATAAAATTAAAACATCATCTCAAACTAGAGGTCCTCCTGTTTCCAGGGAATGTTCTTGTGATACTGTCAGTCCCTTAGAGGCTTAGAAAACACTGTGAGAAGCAAGAACCAGAAGCTCCCCAGCTACCACTTAGCTTGTAAATAGTGCGTAGAGTATATATATAGTGTGAAAGTAGTTTGTTATTATTGTTTTTATATTTACTTAATGGTTTGTTTGAAAAATGTTTTGTGATGCTTCCTCTTTTATTAGTGTACATCCCATGAATATGCGGTTCAAAGTCTTCATTCAGTCTAATTTCCTAATGTTTTTTGAAAGTAGAGACAACATTTCTACCAAAAAGCGTCTGGACCAAATTTGATATTAGTCATGTTTTGTGCACTCCCCTACTGTGTTTTGGAAAATTTCCACTGCATTTCTGAAGCTAAGGCTTAGGAGAAGCAATTTCAAGAGCCAAAACAACTCAACAGGATGACTAAAGGTTCTTCTTTCACACAAATGTCCAGGTTTTTCAAAAATTGCAATACATTTTTCAGCATTTAAGCCAATTATTTAGATATACAATGGTCTAGGACATAAGTAGACCTCAGAAAACAAAGGTCTAATGTGTTCTGAACATTTCCATATAAAACACTTTGGTATAATTTATCTTCTTGCACATTTGAAATAGGTATTTATAGAAGTATGTAAAATCGGAGAAAATACCCCTAGACCTTAGAGGGTTAAAGTCACCGCCAGGGAGGAGAAACGGTGCTGCAAGGTGCAATGAAACACTTTAGAGCCTCCCTCCACCGCTCCTTAGGCACTGAAGCATGTAGACAGGCGTAATACCAGCAGACCTGGGAGGGGTTTCATCTGCCTGTATGGCTCACTTAGTAACACTAGTTTTAAAAAACTTTTTCCTAAAATGACCTGAAGCAGCACCTCAATTTAAATGGATGTATGTCTTGTTTAAAAAAAAATATATATATTTATGTAAACTACTTTTACATTGCAAAGCTCACATCAGCTACAAAAATTCTGAGCCATTTAAGATGCAGCCATCCTTCACCCAGAGTTACTTGCTTCACAGTTATCGCCATACCTGTCCAATCTTGGAGATGGATTGCCTCTGTCCATATGGTCGCTGCCGTTCACAGCTGTATAGTGTAAGTGTATGGTGATTGGGTAATTAGATTGCATACAGTGATTAGACAGTCCAAGTCTGAAGAGCAATCTGGCTCAAGATGGCTCTTCCTCACACACAAACAACCTGAGACGATCAAATATGGATGAGACTATTGAACCGCCACATATTAGATTATCTTCCAGTGGTGGTTATTTTATCTTTTCATTTATTCTTAGAAAGTCGACTGTGCATTTGTGGACTTTTCAGCCAATTACCCAATTCAAACCATGCTAAAATAGAGATATAATTTTATTTTTCTAGCTATCTTTTTCCATTTGTCCAATTAAATAAAAATACAATTGATTCACGGGACCTGATATTGTATATTGCAAGTACAGATTTAGAGCACACTGTGTACAAATGGGGAATGTGTTTCATGATTCTCCAAACAACATACTGTACCCAAGCCAGTGCAGTCTACAATGCAGCTGCATGCATTTTGTGCCAGGGACTGGCCACTGACAGCGTTCAATAACAAGCTGTAAAGCCGTCATCCTGAGCACCCTTAGCAAAACCTTTAAAGGAGGAGAAAATTAGAGTGTATGAGGTGATGGTGTCCCCCTGCCCTGGTGATTTTAAAAATAAATGTGTATGTGTGAGTTCCCTGTGCTCTCTTTAGTAGCTCTGTTTGTCTTTCTTTCTTTCTTTCCTTCCTTCTTTCTTTCATTCTATCTCTTTCTGCGCTCTGGGGGCAGCATGTTTAGCACTGCCTAGAGATGAGCATTAGCACTCCCATAAATGCAACAACACTGAGTCATAGGAGCAATGCTTTGCTCCTCTGGTCCACCTTTTTTTCCCTCGTTCTCTTTCCATCACAGCTGTTGTGACACCACATCTCGAGAAAGTATTACGCATACAGCTCCATGAATCATTCCAACAGTGAATCAGCGGATAGATAGCATGTTCTGGAACAACCATTTATGTCTCACAGTGCTTCATCTGATGCTGGAACACCATTATAAGGCAAGTTGGGGAAAAGGAAATACACCTTCTAATTACTGTCATGCCAAAAATGTCAGTAAAACCATTTGTGAAAATGTAGTGAATCTAGTGATGTGATTTGCATTAACAAATACAGTTTGAGGGACCGGCTATTCATACGTTGTGTTTGTATTCTAAATAGGAAATGTCTTAGCTAGTAAATTAGTTGTCAAGCAACATCTTGCTGCGCTGCCAAAGCTATGAGCAATGTAAACATGAAGTCAGGTTAGCATCACAAGCTGTAGCAACATTTGGGTAACACGTTGAATGCAAGAAATCTGAGGTATGATGTTTTGGTTTAGAGAAATTTGAATTAGAATTAAGCATTTTTTAAAGCTGGGGTGGAGGATTTGGGGAGAAAATGGCAGTTGGGATAGAGATTCGAATCCAAATACCTCAACCGCTCCACCTGTTCTCTTTGGTCCCTCCCCTATGGTCCCTCCCTGACATGTTCTACACCAACAAAGTCGTGCCAAAGTGAATGGACAGTCCCAACAGCCAATAAGAACAGAGAATCGGTGCCTCGCTCTGATTGGTCAAAGTGTACAGCTCATGTTAATTTTGACCAATCAGAAATCACATTCCCCAGCTTTAAAGGCCCTGGCAACCCAAATCCACTAAATCCTTGTAACTATGTTATTTGGGGGGTAAAATCAGTGTTATTATGTATATGAAAGGTCTTAGGAATATCTGTTAGCCCCCCGCTAAGCTACTGTCATGTCAGCTCATGTTAATTTTGACCAATCAGAAATCACATTCCCCAGCTTTAATAAAATAGGTTGATTTGTAGGTGTCATATTTCCTTTCACTCTAAACTCGTTATACTGTATATGAGCATTAATTTAGCTCACAAATTGAGTCAAACACATTAAATTCAAAACTTTAATTCACATCAGAACCCAGCAATATGAGCCAAATTAACCATATTGCAACATCTACAGGAGCGGAGGTTGTAGTTCACAACCTCTTTAATACTTTTTTCTTTTCAAAATATTGATTTTTGGAGCTGGGAATTGATACAGATATCACAAATAAATACCACGGCCCACGATACAGTATTGCCCTATCAATATGTTTTACCACAACCCAACATGTATGTTTACACCTAACCTGATCACGATGCTTCAACAGATGGTTAGGCCAATCATGTCTCAATGTTTTAATATGTGCCTCATTATAGACTGCAGCCCTCCCATCTCCACTCCTGTTGCTGCTGTGATTCCCTTCTAATAGGCCTGGGATACACCTGGTCTTTTTCTCTAGCCTACTTACACTGTGTGGGTGGGCGTGAGAGTAGAAATCAAAGGCCACAGAGAAAGCTTGTAGGGCGGTGCAACCACTTCCCAGCTGTATTTTGTTCTGCAGTGCCCGGCCAGCTGTATCAATGTATCTAGAACTAAAGTGTGTGAGCCAGCACGCCTGTAACTGGCAACAGCAGGCCCCTGGTGACGATGGAGACGCATAACCCAGTGCACTGTAGAACGGTATCACGTGGGGACAAAAGGCAAGTGGAGGCAAGCGCTGTGCTCTGCTGTCTGTGTGTGGTGCATTGGCTTTGTTCGCGGAATCTTTTCGACTGCCACGCTTCATGCTTCGTTCCTTTCCTTTTTCCTGTCCTCTCCTATCCTCTTATAGCCTGTAGTGCCAATACATTTCAACCTTCTCCTAGGGCCCGCTCTTGTCCATCCTCAGATCAATCTGCAGCGTGCATGAGTATTTACACAATTTTGGTTGATCCACCTGATTTTCTTGGCACGGGATCAGGTTGAATTTGACCTGAAAGAGCAAAGCAGAGAGCGGAGAGATGCTGCAGCTGCAAGAGAGAAGTGAGGATTGTATTGCCACAGGTCTCCACCTTGATGGGTTATATTCGGCAATGTCAATTTCTTCTTAATAGAAGGTGTAATTTCCTTTTCTTTATGAACTCCTGTAGATGTTTACACACCACAATCGGCAGCTATCAGATTTATGCAAGCTTTTATTTGCCACCCTTTGGTGGTGACAGAATCTGATGTTGTCTTGGAAGCCAAATTTAATTTTCCCTTCAGTAGTCAGTCTGGGTGTACAGCGCATTTCCCAGATTCTCCGGAGAATCTACGATCGTCCAATCAGCGAACAGAGCGAGTGGCTGAGAACGCTCCAGTTTCAATTGAATGCTGCGTTCCTTTATACTCGGAAGAAGGAGATTTCCGACTTGGTAGTTCCGAGTTCCGACCTGTCTGTGTTCCAGTGCATCTGCTCGCGAAAGTATGGACGCCTAAAGGCCAGGACACACCAGTCCGACACGTTCCGACTACCCAAAAACTGGAGTCGCCGTTTCAGGAAGCTCCAGTGTTCCCGTCGCGGCCACAAAACACACCGAGACGACTGCTTATTTCTCCGTACGCTCTGCGCTTGCGCGGGACGTAATGTCTCCACAACAGCAGGCGGCGCTAATCTATATTGTGGCCCGAAAAAATACGAAAGCCGGAAATGATGGGATGGCTCTCTAGAGCATAAACATAGATAGAAATACGTATTTATATTTATGGACCATAAGAGCACAATTTTTAGCAGAGAGTGTCTAGCATGGTGTCGAGCAGTCAACAAGGGTTGATGCATGTGAGTACTCGCAAAACGAAACGAACAAACACATTAAAACGATGGCTAGCTGTTGTTAGCTGTTTGTGCTACCCGCCTCACTTCCGGGCTTCACTGATTCGCTAGCCCTCCACCAATCAAATTGCTCCAAATGAAAGACGGTCGGCGCAAAACAAGCCCGACGACCTCTACGTCGGCGGACGTCACGGCACACACCAAACAGATTCGTGTCCCGACCCCCTACCCACACTACGACGGCGATTATCTGGCCGGTGTGTCCTGGCCTTTAAACCTTTCTCGTCCAAATAACTAAACGTTAGGCTCTAACAAGTTACTGTTGCCAGGTACCGGTAGATTCATAGACTACAATATGTAGTGAAGTCGGAAATTTCCGAGTTCCCTGTCCAACTGGAAGGCACCATCAAAAGCCGGCTCATGACACACGTGATGACCAAACGTGATGCGATTGGTTGGCTAATCCAGAGTGGCACTGGGCAGATCCAATAGTTTTAAACTTCGACAGACACCCGCCTCCAAGTGAGTTAACGTTTGCCAATTACAGCACTTCCAGACCTTCTGTACAAATGAAATGAAGTACGATGGTCTGGTTGGACCACGCTAGGGAGTTGTACCACTGTTTTCCCAATGCCCTTATTATGCAGTGTTTGTTATTTTCTCTGCAGCATTGATGCTTTCAACTTGAAATAGATTGTCTCACATGATAAAAAGGTGAACAATGGCAATGTTCACCTTTTGACTACTAGGTGTAACAATGTGCAAGCAGTGATGGTATAAGCCTTATGGGAGGCATGGGGGAGCAATTTCAGTTGCCATCCCAGTAGTTGACACTAACGGTTTCCCGCTTGCCTGGGGCAACTGAAAATAATGTTTGTGCAAATTGAGATTGCTTTTTGGTTGCCCGAACGGGCAAGTTGATTTTAGAGGGTTTTTCTGTAGTCTAGGCTATGTATTCATGTGTTTTACAGTCTGCAAAACATTTTTTTCCCGCTAACTCACACAAAATAGATCGGCTATATTCGCAATTGAGCAGCTATGCGCGGCAGCCAGCAGCATCACAGTCGCTCTTTCGCACTCGATCTCTCTCTCTCTCTCTCTCTCTCTCTCTCACACACACACACACACACACTACACACACAGCCTGTGTGCGCGCAGTTTTGCTGTCTACGTTCCAAAAGCCTATGGGGCTATTATTGAATCAAACCGTTTGCAAATGCGTATTTAGATCTGTGTGCGTATACAGTTATGTGTGTCTGTAATCAGATTCGTGTGTAAATGGTTTTGTGCGTGTGTGCATAGATTTGTGTGTCTGAAAATAGTTTTGTGTGTGTGTGTGCACAGATTTGTGTATCTGCAAATGGTTTTGTGCGTGTGCACACAGATTTGTGTGTCTGCAAATGGTTTTGTGCGTGTGTGCACAGATTTGTGTGTCTGCAAATGGTTTTGTGCATGCACACAAAGATTTGTGTGTGTACACGGTTCTGTGTGTAGACACATCTGTAAATTATATTAATTGTGGTTCTAAAAGCTCAAATAGACTAAGTCTTTTTACAAATCTCTTTTTACAAAGCCATGGAAGAACTGTAGCAAAAGTCACGTGGTGTAGCAAAAGTCACGTGTGAAAAGACAGACACGTTGATTGGTCAATGTGTTACAGTGGCAGGACTCTTATTTTGAAAATCCCTAAACCGGATGTAAACAGAGCTTTGGCTATGAACCCATGTGGACTATGCATGGAGGTGTCGTGGAAACAGAAGGCGAAGAGTGCTAACGGACACTGCAGTTGACAAAGCACTTCAACTTCAAGTAGTTTAAAAGTAAGTATTGATTAACAATTTTCTTTTTTTTTCTTTTCAAGAATCATTCGTTTCTATGTAAATCTCAGTGATATCAGATACGTTTGCAAAAAGGAATCCCCTCGTGAATGCGTGCCGTGGAAGGACCATTAGCTTGATGTGAAACATCGTCACAATAATTATTTTAATAACGCGAGTGAGAGTTTCAACACCGGCAATCGCTTCATCTTCGTCAGTTTTGTCCATCCAGTTGTAAGCCTTGGGTAGCTTCTCTTTTAAATATGTGAACAACAAGACCGCACAACGAGCTCCGACGCCAACACACCAACACACACACACACACACACACACACACACGCTAATGGTCCTTCCACGGCACGCATTCACGGGGGGATTCCTTTTTGCAAACGTATCCGATATCACTGAGATTTACATAGGAACGAATGATTCTTGAAAAGAAAAAAAAGGAAAATTGTTAATCAATACTTACTTTTAAACTACTTGAAGTTGAAGTGCTTTGTCAACTGCAGTGTCCGTTAGCACTCTTCGCCTTCTGTTTCCACGACACCTCCATGCATAGTCCACATGGGTTCATAGCCAAAGCTCTGTTTACATCCGGTTTAGGGATTTTCAAAATAAGAGTCCTGCCACTGTAACACATTGACCAATCAACGTGTCTGTCTTTTCACACGTGACTTTTGCTACACCACGTGACTTTTGCTACAGTTCTTCCATGGCTTTGTAAAAAGAGATTTGTAAAAAGTCTATTTGAGCTTTTAGAACCACAATTAATATAATTTACAGATGTGTCTACACACAGAACCGTATACACACACAAATCTTTGTGTGCATGCACAAAACCATTTGCAGACACACACATCTGTGCACACACGCACAAAACCATTTGCAGACACACAAATCTGTGCACACACACACAAAACCATTTTCAGACACACAAATCTATGCACACACGCACAAAACCATTTACACACGAATCTGATTACAAACACACAAAACTGTATACGCACACAGATCTAAATACGCATTTGCAAACATTTTGATACAATAATAGCCCCATAGCTGAACAGAAAGAAGTGCTCTGCAAAGCTAGACTAGTTTAAGACTCCACATCACCGTGGCAACATAACTTATCGGCTCATACAGCGCAGAGAAAAGTCTGATACATGCATGAGAGTGATGGCCCAGGCACCTTTCAGTAAGTTTACAGAAGTGCACACTGTTACTGTCTTTGAAATGCATTTAGTCATTTTAAGGGGAAAACACATTGTATTATTTCAATTATTGAATTATTTTTCAAACAGCATGCTTGTGTAGGCCGACAAGATTTATTTTTCTGAATTTTAAATGCTGCTTTATTTTTATGTTTTAAATTTGGAAATACATGTTCCAAAACAACCAATAACCTCTGCATTTAAAAAGAAATCAAGCAAGTAGGCTAATAATAACCATATATGAATTAATCGCATCACAGTATGCCTATTGTCCACAATAATCTCACAACAGCCCCCCATCCAAAAAGGAACTTTAAAAAGCACTTTGATGTGCATACACATGTTAAGTGTATGGTCCATTATTTTTATTTAGTGTGTCTGCATGGTATTGCACCAAAGCAGTAGAATTTTTCTTTAATTGTATTTTGTACCGTCTGCATGTTTGCACAAAATGTGCACATAGCAAACAAAATTGCACAACTGTAAGGTCAGTGTCATTCAAATAAACAGAACTATTTCTTTAGTGCGCATTGGCATCTTTGAGCAAAATACCCCCAAAATGTACGGCTAGACAGTGACCACCTTGACTAAGACATTTCCTGGGGGAAACACTGAAGTCCTATCCTGAACTCTGCTCATCTTATAAGCAATTAAAGCAATAATACCAGTTCTCTTTAAACAAAATAATAGAAAAGTATTGATAAAGATTTGGATTGTGGAGTCTTTATAATGGTATCAATTTGAATAGAAATTAATGATCCCCCTCCCTACTTACAGTGTAACTGGGCAATAGCTTTAACATGGTGGACTTTAATCATTTTATGGCACACGATCACTTTTTGGCACAATGTGACCGTTTTAAATAAGTAAAATAAGTAAAATTTTTCTGAGGAAGCTGACATTCAGCTTGACTCTGAGCTAGACTGAGTTTTCTGAGCCCCTGGGCAAGGTGCAATGTGGTCAGGATGAGACAAGTAAGCAGTGTTTGCATTTAAGAGATACGGTTCGCTAAAATGTATAATATAATTAGCCTATACTGTATATATCATTGTTTAACAGTTTTTTTGTTTTTTTTGGGCAAGTGAACACAACATTCGGGCAAGTAAAACATTACCTGTACTTGCCCTATGGGCAAGTGCATTTGAAACCTTAGTGTCAACCCCTGGGATCATCCTACCCAAATACATTGTGCTCAAACATAGGAAACATTCTCTTTTCCTCTCTTGCTGCAGCTTTTTTTTGTGTCTGTAAGTTGTTTTGTTTCTCCAGCTTTACAGTGGTTATTGTTTCGCCTCCGGGAGGTACTTGAGAATACATTGCCAAAGCACTGCAACCTTGCACGGTGCATGATAAGAGAGTCTTTCCCCCAGAGCTGATGGGATGCATTACACTGCACTGCACTGCTTGCTGAAAAGCTATAGACTTAGACATCTCTTCAAACCAAAGGTTAGGATAATCCAGACTCCTCCTGAGAGCGTTTGGATTTCAGGTTGCTTCCACTTATTCCAGTACTTAAGAGGAAGTCTACACCAGAGTAACATTAAGCTACACTCCACAAACCCCGCAATTCTCATCTTTGTTGTCTGAAGGGCTCGAATCAAAAACTATATACATGCAATAAGTGTGCATAAAAAACTGAGCAGTGGAGAAAAAAGGGAGGCTATTAAAATAATTGCACACTTATAACAGCCATAATGCCAGGATTATATTTTCACAAGCCATAACAACCCATTGCTTGCCTGTAAACTCTGTAATCACTCCTTGCTATCATCAATAATGATCATTTATTCAGAAGCCGTGTTGTCTGTAAATTGTGTGATTGCATTCCATGCCAAAAACGCTCCAAGGTCAGGCCTGTGGGGCCGTGCTGGCATGTGTATATACTCAGGGCTATCTCTCGGCCTGAACTCATGTACAGTTGAGAACAGTGATTGGCTCACACCAGCCCTGTTGAGGAAACTGTTGGTACCTGTCACTATGCAAAACATTTCCACCAATCTCGTTTTCCCCCTGTGCATCGGCAGAGCACGATTGGTTGAGACCAAGGAAATAAGGGGAAAATGTCATGTCCAGCTCATTGACATGCGTCAGCGTTACCCACACAAGTCTCACAGGAGTTTGAACGCTATTGTAGTGCACACACACACACACACACACACACACACACACACACACACGTTCACAATGGGAATGACAAGTATTCAAGAGACTCAGAGAGTAAGGTGCCCTTGAAGTTCGAGAGTCAATTCAAGTCTCACAGTGTTAAAGAATTTTCTTTTTACTGTGCCACAAGCTTTTGTACTTCAATGTAATCTCATTGATCATATATTAGTCATTCTGGAACTACTGGATATTAAGAGGACACATTCTTGAACAGGGGGAACCCACTTGTTATCTCATGCCACCGGCATGTTGATGTTTTTGGTTCAGGGTGAATTGTCACACCAACTATAACCTAACATTACAATACAATGTTGAATTTCTTTATTTAGTGGTATTCAGGAAATGTTAGCATCCTGATACACTAAACTAGATGATGTACAAGGTAAACAACATACATGCGTACGTTAGAATTGTCTGCATGTTGTTTGTGTTCAGTGCTATTTAGGAAATGGTTGCAACTAGCAAGCTAACACACTGAACGAAAATGATGTACAGGGTAAATGGTATACTATATTTGCTGAACAGAAGCAAGTAAGAATGGTCTTTTTAGCATGGACACAGAGCCGCTAGGATAGCTGTACTGTTAGCCTTTTTGTTGTTGTTGCAATTTTAGAAACTGTGAAACAAATACAAATGTATTCAGCACAACAATGACAAACAATGATAAGCCATCTCTTCTAATATCATCTCCATCTTTTTATTGCAGCAGTATAGGTCTATTCATTGTTGTTTCAGACAAGTGTACACCATTTGCCCCTTCCTCTTCATTCTCTTATTTAGAATTTCCAGTTTTTCTCTCTATAGAGCCCTCTGTTTTGTTTGACCTTCCTCTATTTTGCTAAGATCTTTGCACATAGTCAAAATCCCCTACAGTCTGATGTTTTATCTTACGATTTTGTAAACTGAGCCATTGCAATCTTCCTTCCTCCCAGTCTGGCTGCCATTGCTTAGTGCTTCACTTTATGAATGATTGATAGCAGTAAAAGCCCTTTCCTCTTCTGGAGCAGTAAAGTGCAATAGGGGACCAGTGAGTAAGAGAGGTGGGTGATGGAGGGACAAAGAGACAGAGAGAGACAATGTCAGAATTGTACGTCAGTCCAGGGGTGAGACGGGGGAAATGGGCCAGTCGTGGGACTAGACAGATGCAGAGATATAAAAGTTGGCCTCTCTGATTAAATAGGAAGCGTGTGTGTGCGTGTGCGTGTGTGTGTGTGTGTGTGTGTGTGTCTGCGTGTGTGTCTGCGTGTGTCTGTGCACATCTTGGCACACAGACAGGCAGAATGTGACGAGTGAATCGATACTGTCCTTGTATGACCCACATCAACCATATATGCTCACTACCTCCACAGGGAGACTCATCGTATGTTCAAACTCAGCCATCTGTGGATTTACCATAAAGGGCTATTGGTTTCAATCTGCATCAGAGTAGAAGACTCTTTTCATATTGATCCAGACTGTCTTTCCCACAACTGTTCTATGAATGGCACTGTCATTTCCAGTCAGTGAATATTGTCTCAGTTGTATGTAACAGTACACATGTATCCCATATTGTAGATTAAATTGTGGGAGATTAGGAATTAAGAAAAAAATATATTTTCATTATCCAAGAACTTCTTAATTTCCCCATCAAACTACTTTTTTTTATATATAGGTTAGTTTCTTTTTACAATGGCATAGTTGGGCCATTGAAGTTTGTCTGTCTACATGTTTACAACATAAAATTCCTCTTTGTCAGAGCTGGTGTTATGTCAAAATATGTTTCTGAGAGATCTGAACCTTATTCCTAATTCGTAAAGTATGGGTTTAATTACATTTATTCGGGTTAAGCTGAGGGGGAAGCTTTTAAAACAAGACTAGCGCCAACCTATCTTGCAGTGGTGCTTGTTGCTGCTGTAGGTAGTCAAATATAAACACATCAGCACATTACTAATCAATAATCATTACTACTGTAATCCAGATATAGTGTTTTGAGGGCACTGATGCTAGTAATATTGATTTCCGACGCAGTCCTCCATATCAAAAAACTCAAATGTTCACACAAAAGAGTCGGTACGCCGCGTGCACATGCATTCAGAGACATGCGGACATGCTAGTCGACATCTCAAGCACATTGCTGCACTGTGATGGACTGCTCTATTGTTACTACTGCTACTACTGCTGCTGCTGCATGTTGCTATCAGCACAATTCCCCTTACATTAAATAATGCAGCTAGCCATTGTGCAGAAGCCCCCCCCCCCTCCCTTCCCCCCTGCCCTGTAGCAGCCCATATCAGTAGAGTTCCGCTTTCTCTGCTATCGTGAAGAGTGACTATAGGTCCAATTCAGCGTTTACAGGGCCAACACTATAAACGCAATCAACCCATTTACACAACGGCAGCATCGGATCTTTGTTTTCAGCTGTTGTTCTCCCAAAAGGATGTATGTTGAGGGAATGACTACACCGGCAGATGTATAATAACTTCTATAATTGATACACCATCAAAGAGACAGAAAGCAGGCTTAATAACCACATGGCCCTCCTGTATTAATGTCTCAAATTGCTTTTTTTATTTTGTGGTTTCTAATTATGCCTACATAAACACTGCCGAAAAGCTAATAATATTCTTGTTGTTGATCACTGATAAAAACTGATTCCCTTCATTATTCCTATGCAGATGGCTTGTCCAATAGTCACTTTTAATGCAAATATCAGTCAATGAGTGTCAGAATGAATAGGAGAATATAGATTTTCACTCTCTTCTTGTCACAATGTAGTTAGGCCTTTTGGACTCGTCGTTGAGAACAAGATCAAAGAGCTAAAAGTCAAACGAGACATTTCTTGGATAGACACATACACAAATGTAACAAATAATGGCACACATTCTTAAAATGTATGCACACATAATTGCCTTCATAATTACTAATGCAGCATCAAAGCCATGCAAAGCTTCTTTTATTTTTTTCAGTACATGCATTAATTGGCTTAAACCATTATTTTCTTTTTGAACGTGCAACGCTCAAATCAACTATCTCATTTGTACCACATTAACGCAGTAAACAGCCGAAGGGAGTTCAGGGATCAGCCCCACCCCCAAATTCGCCGGCCAGAGGCAGAGAAAAAGGGATAATGTGCGAATGCGGGGAAGTATTAATTATGTATAAGAATTAACTCTTATGTGACTCTGTTATGGTTTTAGTACAGTGTGGTAATTGAATGTTAGACGAGACAGTCAATTATTTGTAATACAAAACGCACTGCTTGTGTTATATAAAGAGGATTATCTTCAATGTAGCTATGCTGAAATTGCCAAGATTTCTAGATAAACGTTTTTTTTTGTTTTTGTCTTTGTCAAAGTAACTCATTAAGGGATCGCAAAAGTTATAGTGGACCACCATAACGACCACACTTTTGATCTAATATAATGATCATATTTTGAGAGTTTGTGTCCATCTCTTGCTGCCACTGTGGTGGTGAACAAACGGAGACAAAACCTGTTTCAGTCCTCCAGAGGGTCCACTGATCATTGGAGCGGGATGGGCATGTGTGTGGGTAAAGTAGGGGGCTCTCCTGGGACATGACGCACACACACTTGCACTTGCAGCGTCTACGATCTCATGCACAGACCGACACACTGACTGAAGTCCGTTTTTGTCTTGACAGGATGATGAAGTGGTGCTCCAGTGCGTGGCCTGCATCCAGAAGGAGAATCGAAAGTTCTGCCTGGCTGCTGAGGGGCTGGGCAATCGGCTGTGTAACCTGGAGCCCACATCTGAGGCAAAGGTAGGCACAGTGACTTTCTTTGATTTTCTTTGACCAAAAAAAGAAATAAAAGTTAAGTGGAACATATCGATGCATGTCACTGAAGTCGGGTATCTCAGCTTATTATGGATCCAAAACCATCCACTTTATTTGATGGAGTTTATTTTATTTCTCTGAAGAAATATAATTAATTATATGTTCACACACACACAAGCAGAGGGTAATTCAACCAACAAAGGTCACATGAAGCAGTTTGCAAAGAATTGAACACAGTGTAAAGATGTGTTCATCTACTATAGGCGAGAGCTCCATGGCAACCAAACATCCCTTTAGTTCATCCTTGTTTGGGTCCAGCAAAGATTTGGTGAAGGCTAAGCGTAGACGCACAGAAAGGCAGCAGGCAGCTTAGCACTCCATTAAAGATACAACAACAGCTCACATCCACCACAGACTCCTTGATGAGCTTTTCCTCTGATCTCAGTGGGCCCACCGTCAGAAGATAATTCCCTGAAATTACGCCCTTGGACCCGTTTGATGGATTGTTTCATAAACAGTGCTGTTTTGGCTTTAATTGCCTACAGCTTTATTGCAACTGAGCAGCAACACGGTTGTAGCTGCTGACGCACTCGCTAGTTTGTGCGCGACTCTATAGTGCGAAGTTTGAATTAGGACAGTAGACATCAATTCAATTTGTCTGCCTTTGTAGTCAGCGGGTTGCCACCATATTGCATTTGTATGCAACAAATTAGGGAAATTATGAAGCGCATCCTCAACCTTTTAGAGATAGATATTAGACATAAATATCCAAATGATAATGAGAACCTTAACAATCTCAACATGCTCTCACCTTTCACTCTGTCCTGTTGCTCTGGTGCTTATCAGCCACTAATGTTCTCCTATGAGCCTGTTGACAGCACGCCTAATGGGCTTTTCCCCGCATTGATTGCCTTTTAATCATAATCCATTTGTATTGTCTGGGAATCATTTTCGCTCAACTATGACACTGGGTATATGCAGTGTGGAAATGTGGAAAATACACAAAGATGCTTTCCAGGGGTACAGGGACACCATGAGGATGCTGAGAGAGCAACAATCGATGAAATACCTATGTATTGTTGTGGGCTTCCCTCCTGCCCCAACAGCTCTCACAGTCTGTGTGTCTGTTTGTGTGTGTGTGTGTGTGTGTGTGTGTGTGTGTGTGTGTGTGTGTGTGTGTGTGTGTGTGTGTGTGTGTGTGTGTGTGTGTGTGTGTGTGTGTGTGTGTGTGTGTGTGTGTGTGTGTGTGCGTGTGTGTGTGTGCGTGCTTGTGTGTGTGTGCTTGTGTGTTGAGCTATTGTGAGCTGAGGATTGGATGGTAATTATACCTGACAGGTGTGATGGATGTTCTCCCTATCTGGCACTTTGTCTTAATTGCCTACCGTTTTTATGAAAAGGCAACAGCCCACCTTTGGGACCAACAACGGAGAGGTGTAGAAAACCCAAGATGGCAGTTTAGAAGTGGGCCTGGATGACTGGATAGGAGGCCTCTTACTGGTCTAGTAACGCCAGGGCACACAACCATGAGGTCGTTGATTTAAAGTGTGCACAGTTTAAATGGCAACATCAATCAGACTGTGAGGAGACTGGTTGATTGTGATATACAACCAGCAGCCCTGGCCTGTCATTGACTCGATATTATGACCAATGGAGGGTAGATGCCCACATTTCATAATTGAAGTGCTGCTGTGTCTTTGTAGAGGCTAGCTAGTAGTGGCCAATTGATATTTGCAGGGTTGTTTGTTTTAGTTTCTCTCTTTGCCCATTCAATTCTATCCAAAAACAGTTTTAACAGCCTCAATTAAGCCGAAAAAAGGATTGACAGAGTACGAGGTCAACGAGGGCATTCTGCTTTGACCATTTGAAAAAGACATAAAGATGTGATCTATCCTCGCCTACCATCTAGTTACGCTCTTCCCCTCATCACGCTACTGGTCATAAACCAAACGTTAGGGACATGGCCAAGGTGCTGTAAAGCTGTCTCCCTGCTATAGACTACTTACGCGCTGAACACTCATCGTCTCCAGCCAGCTCTGCTAGATTTTCTTTTCATTGCCTTGCACTCTGAAGGCAAGTCCCCTCCCCACAACCAACTGTTACAATCCTGCACCCACAGAGGGCAAAGGTCAGCTGTTAGTCACCCATCGAGACGAAAGCAGGGCTGGATTGCTTCCCATCGGCCTGATGGGAAGCAATCCAGCCCTGCTTTCGCTTTCGCCCTTATTATGACTCCTCTATAGTGACAGGCCAGCAGTGGCAGGTGTTGTTGTATATTTAGGTGTAAATAGTTTGACAATTTGAAAAAAATACACTCATTTGTTTTCAAGTTAGATGAGTAGAACGATACAACTCTCATATCTGCCCATTACGTATATAGCTCAATATATAAAGATTTCTGTTACCCTTCAACAGAGCCAGGCTAGCTGCTTTCCCTGTTTCAGGTCTTGAAGCTGAGCTAAGCTAAGCTTACCATCTCTTGGCTGTGGCGTTACATTATTATAATTATTTATTCTTTTATCAACGTTGTTGAGGCAGAAACAAGCTGTGAACAATACACAGACATATTTTCACCTTAAAGTTGATTTAGTTAGCAAACTGTTGTTGCTAGTCCAGAATCTCAATATTGACCATCATTTTAGCTTTGTCTCATCCAACTCATGAGGGAAATAACTGGCGTTTTATGCTTTTGTCTGTCTGCTGTTTGGTGCTGTGCAGGTAGTGTTCTGCTGTTTTTGTTTTTGTGGCCACAATGAGAGCGGTCACACTAAACTAAAGCAGTAAAGTCCCGGTCTAGTCTTGCCTGAACAATTACCTGAGTAAGGGGATATTTCTCATGGCACTGTATTTGTCACATACAAGTCGTCATCTGATCCATGTTTTTTTTTAAATAAAATCCAACTGAACCAAATCCATTTGAACACAACCTAAACATTTAGGATAAAAGTGAATTTGTACCATATCTTAAAGGAAATCAGTGTGTCTGATCCAGAAATGTTGATGTTGGATTCCATCACACATGTTGGCATTTGTCTCTATGAATCAGGTCATTCCTACTTGTTTTCACTGAAGCATCTCGACAGTCCCGCCTGGAGCTTTTTGCACTTCAACATGATTTAGCTTTTAATGATGGGATTGGCTATGCGCAGGAAGGTATGCAAATCCATTGTTACTTTCACCCTGAAAACTGGGTTGTGGGAAGTTTGCAAATGAGGTTAGATTCACCTGAATGAATGTAGACCCAGTTCGTAAGGACTTGAGTTGAGATACTCGGTAAGGAGGCCAGCGAAGGTGTTCAGGTTGGTATCATTTATCTTGAAGCCCACAGTAGTACCTCCATCCTTGCTTCCCTCATTCTGTCAGTGAACTGCCTCCAACCTCTCCTGTCCCCAATGCAGTGCTGCCCCAGTCTGGGATGCGATTTGGCATATTCTTCATTTCTCTAATAGAGCTCCGTCCCAAGACCTGGCTTATCTTAGCACAGACTGTCCTGAGAGCACCTAATCTGTTTTTAAAGCACCCTTTAATGAATCTCGCCCACTTGATTTAAACGAACTTGGTTCGAGTGCGGTAAAAATGCATCAGTCAGCAGTCAGCACAGTTATAATTTTTTTTATCTAATCAGAATTTCCCTGTAGGATATTCAGGCAGCAGCTTAAAATGTTCTGGCCATATGTGAAAGTTTTGCTTATGTAGCAAAAGGTTCTTGTCATGCTAAGTCAAAATCGGAATCAATGGAAGGCTTTGATTAACATTTCGTTAATAGTGCTTTGATTATGAAAGGAGCATGGTGGTCGATGCCGCTGCAGTATTGTTTTCTTTGGCCACTGCTTTCATAAGAGTAGTCTTGACATTTTGGGTTCACATGGCATGGTGCACAGTACACACTGGGCTTGAGATGATGCTTCTTTTGCCCCATGTTCTCTGCAAGACCATATTCCAGCTCTAGTAAGGCATTAACCATACTTCAAAGAAGGAATAACTAAGAGGGAAGTAACAACAATACATATTGTATCTATATGGTTTGCCTCATTCTGCTGTGGTGCAATGTGAATCCACCATTACAGTCATTGCAGTGAAATCTATTCGAAGTGGCTCTAATATTTCTTTTGATTAAAAATGGATCAAACAATGTGTATTATTATTACAGAATTACTTTATAGTGTTGAACCCCCAGAGGACTATCAGCAACTCTTTAGTTTCCCCCATTTCGTAAATGAAATGTAAGCATCTTATAACTCGAAAGCCATTTCTTTTCATCTAAATCTAAATGTATTCTAATCTTGCCCCTGTAAAGCACTTTGAGTGGCCTTGTGTCTGAATTGTGCTATATAAATAAACTTGCCTTGCCTTGCCTTGCCCTAAATGGTAAAACAGAGGGGAGTCGATATAAAAAAAGTCCAACTTGTTGTGGGACTTAGTTGCAATTTGAAATATTTGTGGCATCAGGAATTAACTCAACTGTCATCTAGGGGTAGCCTTGTCTTCTGTTTCCTCAAAATTTGATTTAGCCAGAGAAGACAGTTTGTTTTTATAGGCTGTAAAAATCTGCTTCATTCAACTTGAAACCTATACAATGAAGAAACACGTGAGAAGAAAAGTGTAGTGATCCTTGTAGGTAATTAAAGAGTTGCCCCAAAAAACTCTGTGAGAACTTTCAGCAGTTTCACTTTTTAACCCACTTCTCTGTTGTTGCAGTATGTTCCTCCAGACCTGTGCATCTGCACCTTTGTGTTGGAGCAGTCTCTGTCAGTGCGGGCCCTACAGGAGATGCTGGCTAAGAGCGGACAGAACAGTGAAGGGGTGAGTGATGGTAAACACACACTACACACACACACACACACACACACACACACACACACACACACACACACACACACACACACACACACACACACACACACACACACACACACACACACACACACACACACACACACACAGAACCAAATAGGAAACATTTTGAAAATCCATAATTCAAGTCCTCATATATAAGCCATATCCGAGTCATGTACTGTTTGTCCCTGTCTGTTAGCTGTTCAGAAGAGGAGGTTGTAAAACAGTTTATTGTAATGAATACAGCCAGCACAGTTGAATACTCTGGACTTGTTCAGGCCCTATAAAGAGATTAATGGGCAAAATAGGCCCATTACAGTGGCCTGGGGACCCCTTCGACAGAGAGGTCTGGGCCCTCCATGAATTTTGATGAGGATGCCGTGATATTACTGCAGCTTTTCTCTTTGTGTGCCTCGTACACTTTTGCCCATTTGTAGGAAAACGACACCATTTAGCTACATAGTTTACTTTATAAAATAGGCCTCCTTCAAGCAATTTATACAACTTTCAATACAATAAAAGTAAAAAGGAGTCTCTGGTGGAGTCAATGTGCACATGTTATTAATACTTAAAGGTGCAGTCATCGATTCTGGAGAATGCTTGTTGTCAAAATCACTTTGTCAAAATCAGTGAATATCTCATGATTCCGCTACCTGTCCGTACAGTGTGTGCGCTGAATGAAAACCCAGTGTTGATACACAGCCCAAGCTCTGTAAAGTGGCATGTTGCTAGCTACGGTGGGCCCCCTTTGTTTACATACCATTTGTTTACATACCAGTTTACAGAGCCTAGACTGTGTATTAACACCAGATTTCATTTTCAGCACAGTACAGCCAGTTAGCGAGTAATCACGAGGGGCTCTCATTGATTTTGACAAAAAGTGATTTTGACAACAAGTGTTCTGCAGAATCGCTGACTTCACCTTTTTATTTTGAAATCAACACATGCATTTTGTCAATGTAATCTCTGATCCCGATGTCGTTTCAGTGCGTTTGCTTCTCTCTCATTGCTGTGACAGATGTGTAACTCTCCCATCTCTATCTTCTATTCTCTCTGTGTGTAATCTCCATCTCCTGCATGATAGACACGGGGCCCGGATCGATGGGTATGTTCACCACTCATACCGTTCCCTCCCTTCATCTCTAATACACAAGGCAGCATATACATTACTATGCACGATTATTTCACTTATTCTCATTGGTCTCCTACGGTACAGTATGTCTTGTCAACTATAACATGTCACCACTGAACATTTGTCTTCACAGTAGAAATCGTGGCTTATGCATCTCCAGAGCCTGCGCTTTGAAATAACTGATGATTTTATGGATTTCTTTAGTGTACACTGATTGTGCGCAAAGCATGTACCAAACTGACAAAGACAAATAGAGTTTCCTATTGACTTCCCAATAGGTTCCTTCTACTGTACAAACGTCAGCTCTCGCACAACTCACTTTCCACTCCTGGAGAAATAGAGCGGCACCAATGCTGGATTAGCATCAGATTAACATTAGTCTTGTCCTCGGGGCATTCAGATGCATGCTCATTGCAGGGTCATTTGTTTTTATGCATTCTCCCCACTGCATAGGGTAAGCTTTCATTTGCCACACACAGTCTCTTATCTTACTCGCTCACTCTTAGCTCTATTAGATGCTCTAAACGTCAAAGACCAAGATTTAGTTATTTAGTGGGGAAAAAAAGCTCTCGGCTTCATTCACTTCACCCTTTCATGCCTCATGGCTAATGATGGTGAGATTAACAGATGTTCCAGGGCTACAGTAGAGCTTTGTGGCCACAGCGAACTGTCTGTGCAGCGGAATGACGGAAGTCAAGACAATCGGTTCCGCTGCCACTGCGGGGAGAGTAAAGGCTGGCTGGCAGGACATTATGAGCGCAGCAGGGGAAAAAGGGTGCTCAAAATATTAAACGCTAAATTAAAGCTTGAATGGACATATTAAATCTCATCCCTCTTGATCCAGCGCCCTTTTTAATGCCACTGAAATCCAACTGAAATGAAATGGCATGTTCTTTCTGCTTTAGCATACACATCTCATCTATAAAGCTGCTTTACTACTTGCCTTGGGTTCTCCTTTGTGAAACAATGCAGAAATCTAAAGGGAGAAAGGTGTTTTTCATATTTAATGGTTACCCTAGTTTAGCGTCCATCTGTTGAAATACCGTTAGTTCTCCATCCATAGCTGATGAAGTTTTATCCATGCACCCGATTATACCCCTTCCTTTTGAACCACATTTGCACCTAAAACAGTAATGTCACCTTTCCATCATAGGCAGATGGTCGCAGACTTTGAAGAACAACCTATATTAGCTTTTTCACTTAATTGTCCTATTTTTTCTTCTTAATATTGGTGTGGTCCATACTGTGCTTATGCCTGCTAAAAGACACACCATCTTCCCACAGTTTGTAAGCTACTGTGCAGGTTTTTTATTGTTCTACTCCAGTTCCCCTGCCATGGCTCAGCCTGCCAGCTGCTGTCAATCAGACACAGACTTGCCCTCCAGCTGCTGAGAGGATAGCGATTATTATGATCGCCAAAAACCTTTTCTTCCTCATTTTCATCATAAAAAAACTATTAACAAGACATGTTTTGACTACAATAAGAGATGACCTAATGTGATTTCAGTTGGGCCTCAGTTTGGGATGGGTTTCGTGCTTTAAATAAGACAAGTAAGCTAATTTCAAGTTTAACCCCATATATATATTGAATATACAATATATATTTATATATATATATATGTATAGTGTTTTGTATTTTAATTTAATTAAAATGTTGGATTATTATTTTGTATTGTTTTGCATTATTGTTATTTTTGTTTTATTATTGTTTTGAGTGTGTTCTATTATTGCATTCAAATGTTTTTTTAGCTGTGGTTTTCATACAAGCCTGTACAGGTTTCTGCCACACCCACACATGTACTTACATGTTGGATCACTATATGTTTTTATATTGTTTGTATGTGAAATAAAACTAAACCAAACTAAACTAGTTGGCAGAATTACTCATATCAAGAATACCAGCCTTAACCTTTCACACCTTTTTGTAGCAAATACCCTGGAGGCTTTTAGATGCCTCATGTTGGCCATTTTCACTATGTTTTCTCTCTACTCACATTTATCTGTTTTCGATACTGTCTGCCTATTTATCATTCTTGGCCTGCGCTGAAATGTCACAGACGGAAGCACCATTAAAGGGGAAATGGAGGTTGAATATGTCTCTGCTGAGGCGCTGCAATCAATATGTCTTTGAACGGATGGGCTTTTCAATAGACGGTGGCTGGAGCAAATCAGTAGTGCAGCCTGTTTTCGCCGGAAGGCACGGAGACACAGAGGGGGACCTGCAAAGAGGACCTTCAAAGACACACCACCTTAACAGTTATAGTGTTAATGCCACCCCCCCCCCCCCACACACACACACACACACACACATTTAGGCTCCGTATCCACCAGCTTTCACTCCGTGCGGTATTTGTCGTCTCTCATCCAAAAAATGGCTGACCTGCTTGATTCTGGGGGTCACTGGTCAAAAGGGCAAACCATGAGAACAGTCCGTCAAGGAAACAGAGCTTGTCTGACAATATCTGCCGTGTGTCTTTTCCTCCCCTACCACTGCCAACTCTTTCTCGATTCGCTTGGTGTCAGCTTGTGCCTGTCTACACCCTTTCCTTATTGAGAGAGACCTCAACACTGCAGACACACACTCACACACACACACACACACACACACACACACACACACACACACACACACACACACACACACACACACACACACAAACACACATTATCTTTTGCAAGGCTCACACACCAGGAGGCTGCATCTTGCTAAATGTCATGTCTTTACATTGATGTGATACTTGTGGTCAGCAACTAGACAGGAGATACAGTACATAGTTGGATTTTTCTTCTCTTATACCTCTTGAATCCAATAGTCTTTTACTTTATGGTTCAATAAGCTGAGTGACATACAGTTTTACACACAGTTTTACAACATTTCAGTCCCTCAAGGTGTATTGAATCTTTGCTGCAATGTGTGTGTGTGTGTGTGTGTGTCTCCCATGCAGAGGATTCTTGTTCACACTGATATGGGCCACTCTGTACTCCAGTGTGTAATGCACTGCCCAGCCGTGGGATATGGAAGTGCGCCGAAGGCTTGGGTTTATTGGTTGTGGTGACTGCAGCTGGATGTGCCTCGCCGCATTAAGCTCAGTACATCAGCCAGCGTATAGCAGCAGTAGCCAGAAGCACAAAAGGAGCCTGGAAACCCACTACTGCAGTCTGCACAACACAACTGCATCAAATCACAGGCCGGCTATTGTCCCATGCAGTAGCCAATCGCGAGGAGGTGGAGGGGTATAGAGTAAGAGGGAGCAAAGAGATAGACAATGAAACAGAGCGAAATAGAGGCTGTGCATGGTAGGATGTTTTCATGGAAAACCGCCATGATTCACGTGTCTCTCGGATATTTATAAGACTCTAATTTTGAAATATCTATCAACTAAAGTATCGACTGCATATCATTTGTGATCATTGCGTTGGTTGCAGTTTGAATTTATGAGACATTTTTATGGTTAAACTTGGCCTGTTTGGCCTTGTTTCAGAAATTATTTCTGGGTCTTGTGCCAATGGCATTGCTTTACAAAATGCCAAAAAAGAAAATAGGTGTCAACTTGTTTTTCCTTAGTCCCTCTCAAAAAATGTGCTTCTTGACCACAATGTTGTATGCCTCCAGGAATTGAATTATTCGTACAATAAGGACCAGGCAGGCTTGGGAGAACGATAGTTCTTTCTGAATAATGACTCTCTTTCTTACCTCAATGCTTCCTAGAGGCTCATAAGGAAGGTGAGTAACACGGTTGCGGAAGGAAACCATCAAAAAACCTTTTCCTTATCCACTTTGCATCTCCACCCTGTGGAGATGTCATTTGTTCCCCTTCACGCATCTTAACCCAAACCCCATACACTTACTATGGAGTCCCTCCCCTGCCAATGTCGACATTGCATTGGAGACTGACAGTATAGTTGTGTGCATCCTTCCCATATTCCCATAGTGGAGAGTGGTGGAAAGATGACCCCCGTATCCTGTTTCGCTCATGGATACAGGCACCAGAAAAAAAACACCATCTCCTGTGGCACGTCAGATTGCATGTACCTCACTGACGAGATGGGGTGTCAAATCCTCCCCGGGAGATGTTTTGCCCCCACCAGCTCCAGTTCAACATTGTTGGTGAGAAGGTCCTCGCTGAGGTCAACGTTCAGTGCCAGAGGTCGGGTGGTAGATTGACACAGTTGGAGAGGGAGACCACAGGAGCTCTTCTGTCAGGAGCTCGAGCTGACATGTAACTTTTGCATTTGCTTGCTTGTGTGTGTGTCTGTGTTTGTTTGTGTGTGTGTTTGCGTGCGTGAACTATATCTCCGTAGGCAGCGCAGAGCGGCGGACACAAGACTCTTCTTTACGGACACGCCATCCTCTTGCGGCATTCCTTCAGCTCGATGGTGAGACACCGCCGCGCACAATCATTGTGCATTTATGTCATATACTGTATTCCTGATTATCACAGCTGTTGTATCTTAACATCATCAGCAAGAACAGTATGTGACAGTCCCATGTACAGTAGCTTCTGCAGAGAGAAGTGTGTGACAGCTCTGTCCTGTGTGTGTGTGTTGACCGCAGTACCTGGCCTGTTTGAAGACATCAAGGTCACAGACGGATAAGCTGTCCTTTGATGTTGGCCTGCAAGAGGATTCAACAGGTAATAGACACACACAGTTTTCCACCTGTTTTTGCTCTCATTTTCGCTCTCTTTTTCTTTTCTTCTGTTATATCTCTTTCTCTCGTTCTTACTCTGCTTTCTTCAAACACCTTCACTCCATCTTTCTCTGTTTGCACCTGTTTTGTTCACGAGCAAATCTCCGCACATGCTTTTTTCAGCATCTCAGTTAATATTCCCTGTGGGGCCACTGTAAACATAGCAATGTGTGCTTCTTTTTTCAGTGCTGATAACAATCGCTGCTGCACATTTGATTAAGTGAATTAGATGTTTCCTGATACCTGGGCCCACTTCTTATTTGCTTTATTATTTATTTCATAACACTCAGCAGCATGAGCACTGAGCAGCCAATATAACTATGAAAGATTGTTGCCATGGTGCATCCACACGTGTCGAAATTCTTATTTCTTGCCTCCTCTCGCCTTATTGTATTACCAGTAATTGCAGATGACATTTGGGCAGTGGCATGTTCAGCAGCGGTTTGTTTGAATTAAAATGTGGAGACTGCATATGTATGTGAATGTGTGTGTGTGTGTGTGTGTGTGTGTGTGTGTGTGTGTGTGTGTGTGTGTGTGTGTGTCTCTAGGTGAGGCCTGTTGGTGGACGATCCACCCTGCCTCCAAACAGAGATCCGAAGGAGAGAAAGTGCGGATTGGCGATGACCTCATCCTCGTCAGCTTGTCCTCAGAGCGATACCTTGTAAGTTTATTGTTAGCCATTAGCCCGAGTACATTCCCGCTCCGCTTTCTCCTGATGTGACAAAATATCAGATTATCCCAAATCCGGTTAACCACACGTGACCGTGACCTTTCCCTTGCAGGAGGCTTAACGTTAAAAAGCAACAACTTTTTTTTCCCTCTGGATGACGGGGGGACCGCTGAGAATTACATTAAGCAAAATCCCATCTGTACTGTAAATGTCCTGTTTGATGGATTATGATTATTTTTGACTGCTGCCTGCGCCGTTTCAAAAGGAGCCGCTCCTCCTGTCATCCTCGACCCGACGCTATTAATAAAAATAATGTTCCTATTGCATTACTGAGCTGACCTTTTCAGCAAAAGGCTTCTTGTTACTGCCCTCTGAGGTTAGCATCATGGCACTGTGCTAAGCTAACCCTGGGGAGAAACACGTCCTCTGTGATCCATGAAGTTGATGAAAGTAGCCAGGCTGTGTTTACGGTGGCCAGATGACCACGATGGCTTTACAGTCGCCAATGACAATCTGTTGGTCTGCTGTTGCCCCCACTGTCGCCCCACACAGTTATGGTATGCAGGGACAGCACCTAAAGGCTGCAAAGGGACTCAGGGGGAGACAGAGGACGATCGGGACACAGCTGTCACAATGTTTGTTTTTGGGAGTTGTGACACACACACGCACGCACGCACGCACACACACACACACACACACACACACACACACACACACACACACACACACACACACACAAACAAACAAACATAAACACAAACACACACAGCCCCCCATATGGTGTAAATCCCCAAACGCTCAAAGCATCTGTAAGTCGTTTTTTTGATGAATCAGAGTTTTATTTTGGATCATTCAGATTGTATACCGTAGCTGAACCTGATCTGAAAAAGTCAACATTTGATTTGATTTAGATATCAGAAATCCTTGATCAATCCTTGATTGATCATTCTGTAGAGCCCACATTTGTTAGCTATCGGGTTTCTCCTCTATAGGGATTTATTTACCAAACCGAAAACCTTTCTATTAACCGTTCTATTTAATATAATCTCATTCTGATTATTTGTATTAAATCATTTAAATCTGTATATCAGAAAAGTAGAATCAGGCAGGTAACTGGGTAGTCATGCTTCTTGTTAGGGAGCTGATTTCTCCTAATGTAAAATGCTTCCACCTTTGCCTATACCTTTGACAGTTCACCCCATGTACTGTGACTGGTGTGAATGTATTCAAACAAGTACCTGCTGCATGTCATCTTTCCCTGTTTCCTGCAGCACTTATCCATCTCCAATGGCAACATCCAGGTGGATGCATCCTTCATGCAAACCCTGTGGAACGTCCATCCCATCTGCTCCGGTAGCAACATAGAAGAAGGTAGAGGAGACTGCACGCAAAACTTCCATAAATTCCTCACTTTTTTTTGTGATTCTACTGTAGAGAATTTTACATTTTTCAATGTTGGAAAAAAAAGTGGTCTTAGGTCTTTCTTTCCTCCTCCAATAGGCTACCTGTTGGGCGGTCATGTGATGCGGCTGTTCCACGGACATGACGAGGTGGTGGCCATCCCCGGGTCTGACCAGAGTGAAGAGCAGCAAAGGTGCGAAACACTGCAAGAGTCTTTCAAGTAAAAAAATTCGATTGCACCGTTTTGCCTTAGGTTGGTCACACTTTAGTGATGGCAAAGCTGTTATAGTATGTAGCACACGAGGAACTAGAATCTAGAGTGACTTGTTAGTTACCCACGGTTCCTGAGCTCACACCTCGCTTCAAAGAAATGCCCCTGACCGGTGTTAAAGGCGGCTCTCCGGGGAGCATAAATGGCTTCTAGTGCTATTTTTAGCTCCACTATAGCTGCTCGGTGCCAACACAGATAAGGTAGAGCCGTAGAGAAAAAAATGGCACACTGGGCTTGAAGTAGGTCAAAACAGCGGGCAAGGCTCATTCACACACAGCCAGGTGCCAGGAGATGTGTCTTCCTCCTGGGCACAACACACACATACATGCACACACGCATGGTGTCTATTTTTAGAACGGAGCGCGGCAAACATAAGGGAAGGATTTGATATTCGCTTTTTCTGCCTTGGCTTTTTCTCCTACTGTTGTCCTTGAAATCCAACAGACGGAGCAAGTTTTTTTTAGAGGTCTTCCATTTTTTTAGGGGCAAATCACACACACTCCAGGCTTTCGACAGGGGGACTGATGAGGGATTTCTTTTATCTCTGCAGCCAGTCACCCATATCACTGATAGACAGTGTAGCTTGGGGGGGGGGGGCTATCAGGATGCACATGTCTCTGTTTGAAGGATGTGACAGTATAGCCGCCCGCCCGGCGGAGTAAATACAGCCTGTGATTCAGTATGTGTGTGTGTGCGTGTGTGTGTGTATGTCGAACATCCTTGCAGTGACTTAACGGTGTGACAAATGAGAGCAAAGAGGTGGTATGTCTTCTAAGCAAGGATGAATGACCTTGACAGCATCGGCGTTTGGCTAGACATTTTAAAGCGTTCACGCAGACAGACCACCCACTCATACTTTCTCTGGCATCCCCCCCAGGATAGTCAACTATGAGACGGGTAAAGCCGGCGCAAAGGCCAGGTCCTTGTGGAGGCTGGAGCCACTCCGAATCAGGTAGGCTTGTGTTCCACATGATCCATTATCTCTCCCCTTCCTTTTCTGTTTCTAAAAAAGCCCCTTGACCTCTTTTAGTCTTTTTTTTTCATTTTCCACCATTCTCCTGTTTTCTCATCCCGCCTGTTTATTTTCCTGTGTTCCAAATCATACTTTTCTCCATAGCTGATCATAAAAAGTATGTAGTTGGCAAGCAGTAGGCACAAATTATGGTCGTACTTGTACGTATTTCCTCATAACATAGCGCCCTGAACTTGCCTCTTGCTTATATATCTGTCGCATTGCTGTTTGTTATTTTACATGGAGGATCCGTCGATGTGACGTACCTTCTGGTGCCCAGTGAATTGTGGGTCAGAATTGCCCAAAAATCATGACCTGATCTATAAGCAGGGCTTCTGGGTATTTTTCAGCATGCTGCATCTGACTACATGCATTGGGACATCCTATTTTTTTTTCTACCATACCGAATAGCAGGGAAGTATGGGTATTGGAATGCTGCCTTTGTCTCTGCTTTTGCCTCTTTCTATTTTTTTCCCTCTTCACATATTTGTCTTCTCCTCCCTCGCCCTACCTGTGATTTAATGCTGCACTGTTGCCCCTTTGCCTCTTCATTCTCCTGTCTCCCTCACTCTTTCTCTTTCCCTCTATCCCTCTCCCTTTTCTCCTTGATCCTGGCTATTTAACAGCCTCACAGAAAATGCTACTACCTGTGTCAAATATGATATTTATCGCTGCTGCCATGTTTTTGACCTTGGTTGTTGTTTTGACTTTCCTGAACAGAAACACAAAGTGCGTAATTAGTTACAGGAAGTGTTTTCAGCTATTTTAGCTAATTTGTCTACCGCACGGCACGCTAAGATAATTAACAGCTGGCAGCGATGTTTAGATCAACTAATTAGAGGATATTAGCCTTTTTCCAAGGCAACTTTGTATGTTTTCACATGGCGTTTCATCATTTCACTGTGTGTGCGGGTTGGGTGTGACCTTGACAGCTGGAGCGGGAGCCACATCCGCTGGGGCCAGCCTTTCCGACTGCGGCACCTGACCACGGGACACTACCTGGCCCTGACTGAGGACAGGGGCTTGGTGCTGCAAGACCGAGAGAGGTCGGACACCCTCGCCACCGCCTTCTGCTTCAGAGCCTCTAAGGTGAGAACACAGAGATATAAAGGGGAGTGTGTGTGTGTGTGTGTGTGTGTGTGTGTGTGTGTGTGTGTGTGTATGCAACAGCCTTATACCCCCCCCCCCCAACCATTCCTCAAGGTGACCCGTTTGTCACGTTGGGAATCGACCACACGCTCTCCCTCATTATAAGCACCACTGGAAGGGGGAGTTATCAAGAATCACCTCTAAACCTTTTACAAATGAACCCGCCTACTCCCCCAGCCCCTTAGCACTGGAAAATCGAAAAAAAAAAAAATCCAAGGACAATGAAATTTACAAGACTTATCGGACCAGTGAAAAGCTTTCACCAAAGAGGTTAATTTACCTGAACTTGCAGACTCTTGACTGACTGAACCGCCCATTTAGCCTTACTCTGCATAATGGAGTCTGTGATTGTGAGCCAATTAGTGACCCTGCCAATGTGGACTTTAAGCATGCATCATAGAATATAAGCGAAGTCATTTATCACCGGAGTCCCCCATGTCGATTATGGCTTGCAGTTATATCTGATCCTAATAGCAAAACAAGTGCAATCATCTCAGCGGTGGGATGGATAGAGCCGTTACCCGTTTTCATTTGGGTTGGTGGTTGATCAAGAACAAATGGGCAAGCTCTAGGTTGTTATGCTAGTGTGCCCATGCGTTACACACCAACCAGCTTTAACACCTTTTTCTCTCATTTTATGCAGGAGAAGCTGGAGCAGAGCCCCAAGCGGGACATTGAGGGCATGGGGCTGGCGGAGATTAAATACGGGGACTCGCTCTGCTTCATCATGCACGTTGCCACGGGACTGTGGCTCTCCTACCAGGCACCTGATGTCAAATCTGCCCGTCTGGGTCCCCTCAAGAGACGAGTGAGCACTGCAGACACAAACACAAAGCACAACACACCGTTATTTTGTCTTCAGACACAGAGCACGTACCAAAAACAAACAAAATTAATACATAAATGAGATTCCTTGGAGCGAATAATTGTTTTGATGGAGATGAGTTGATGAGTGAGTTAATATGATTGTCCGTTCAGTACGTATCTTGGCCTCAACTTAATAAGAAGCCTTGCCCCCTTGGCTACTGTTGCAGAAGTGATAGAGTTGTGCTGGTGATAATGTGTCCTCTATGAAAACACAGTCCAGATAGCCTGCAGTGCCAGCACCTGTGTTACAGACACTGTGGCTCAGATCTGGCTGATGATGGCCGTTACTAGTCCGTACTGTGTGTGCAGTAAAAATCAGGTGTTAATACACAGCATATGCTCTGTATACGGGTATGTAAACAAAGGGGCCCAGTGTATTAACAGTACGGACAGGTAGCGGATCGTGAGGAGATATTCACTAATTTTTACAATAGTGATTTTTACAAGAAGCTATCTCCAGAATCGCTGACTGCACCTTTTAATCGCTTCCTCTTTTGGTAATTTCACCCCTTTCTTCCCTATATCTTCTATATGCCATGTCTCACACTCTTTCTATTTCTTGCCCTCCTGCCCTCTCAAGGCGTGCCTACATTCTGAAGGTCACATGGATGACGGCTTGACCCTACAGCGGTGTCAGCACGAGGAGTCCCGGGCAGCGCGAATCATCCGCAACACCACGTTACTCTTCAAGCGATTCATCAGGTACTACGATAAGACATTACAGTAGCACTGCCGTTTCCTCGCCGACGCAAGCAGTGACGTGATGGCACAAATTGCCCAATCAAACCAAATTACAGTCCACATTCGTCTTGAGACACTTCACTAGGGTAGTCTGCAGAATGTCCTGTCACTAGTGCAAGTTACGTAAGCGCCCGGCTTGAACATAATTAATAGAGATGATAAAACCGATAATCCCAGACTGCACTACGCCACCAAATTACGGATGAATTCTCGAAGCGAGACATCTCAAAAGTCCCGCAGGTTCTCATCACACAGTCCACACAATAGTGATGTAACTTCCCCTACGGACCGTGAACGCACCCAGCGGAGAGTTTTAGCTCTGGGGCTGTGAGTTTTGAGTGAGTGGGGTGCCAAAAAGTCCAGACACTTCACTCAGTGGTTCAGTCATGCGTTTCCAGCTGGCGTGCATTGCAGCGGCGGCACAGCTACGCACGGTCGGCTATGAAAAGAGGCACGTAAGTGGATGCCACCAGTACCCCTTATTTGTCATCAAAACGGCCTCGCTTTCCCCCGGGCTCCGGGCCACTCATGGCAGGAGCGTGTGAGAGACTGTCAGCATCCCCCCCCCTGCAGTCGTGACACATAACATCTCCCCGAACCCCCCCTCCCACGCTTTAGACAGGAGCTATTTTTAGCAGGCCAGCGGAAATCAGCATTTCAGCATGGATGAACCTGTGGGCTAAACAATGTGTTAGTCATCACACAGCCTTTTTCCTTGAGTCTGTTCAGCCTCACAATTAGAGTGTCTTTACCACAAGGTTTCTTGCATTTGCAGATTAATGACAGTGTCCTGAAAACTATACCTGATCACAATATTCAGTGTTGTGTCATAATGAATAAAATAATTTCTTAATGACTGTTGATGTTTCTGTGTGTGCTCTGCCCTCTCTCGCCCTACTCAGAGACCTGGATTGTCTGGGAGTTAAGAACAGGGTGCTGCTGGCGTTGCCCGTTGAGGAGGTGCTCCAAACACTCAATGACCTCATCACGTATTTCCAGCTCCCTGACGCCGAGCTGGAGCACGAAGAGAGACAGATCAAACTGCGCTCGCTCAAGAACCGCCAGAACCTTTTCAAACAGGAGGTGAGTTCCACCATCAAGGAAGGCAAAATGATCAGTCTGTGAAACACCAATACATAACAACACGAGCTGTTCCCCTGTGCAGCAAACTATAATAAAAAGAAACAGGGTAAAGAGTTTGACTTGTGATTGAGGCAATTTTAGTAAGTGACTGCATGTAAGAGTGAGCGCAGAGCAGCGCCAGACTTGCAAAAGACAAAGTATATGAAAGGTTAAAGCAATTGATTCTTTGCGGTGTGTTTGGATGCCTTCTTGTATTCGGAGGCGTGGCGTTTTGAAAGTGTCAGCAGTTTTGGTGTTATAAGTTTTCCCCAGGCTGGCACGTGCGAGCACTGAAGCTTTCTGCTAAGCCTCGAGGAGCTAAATTGCTTTCATCAATTATGAAATGTCAGCCAGCCTCACTGAGGGGACCCATGATGTCACCCATCCTAATTCCCCTCAACTCATAAAGGTGGAGTCAGCGATTCTGGAGAACGTTTGTTGACTAAATCACTTTTTGTCAAAATCAGTGAATATCTCCTAACTCTCCGCTACCTGTCCGTACTGTGTGTGCCTGCGCTGAAATAAATTCCAGTGTTAATACACTGCGTAGTCTCTGTAAAACACAATGTACGGACAGGTAAGGCATCCCGAGGAGTTTTAATAAAGGGATTTTGACAACATAATTTACCAAAAATCGTTGGTTCCACATTTGACAGGTTACTACTACTATGTGTATCCTCAAGCTAACACACATGAGTGTGATTAAGCTGGAAGATATATTTGCGTTTTTGGTGGTTTGGTTATTTGCAAATTATGCTTATTTCAGCGGTTCATCGCTGTTCTTTCTTTGATAATATACTAAAATATCCCTACCATGTCCCACCCCTATATTTTACTTTTAGAATGTTAATTTGTCACCAGAAACAGCTGACTCATGATTTTCCCAGGCCTTATAAATCATCTGCAATTTCCATTTTGACTTTTTTTTACGGCCTCCATTTAGCATATCTGATCACCACAGATATTTCTCTGTCGTATAAATCACCATGACACAACCAGCAAATGGGCCAATAGAGAGCCACAGGGCTGCACTCCGGATGGTCAACGGTTTGAATGCTGCAGAAAAAAACGAGGTTGTCATACTAATGAGTGCTTGTAATTAACTCAATGTTTATTTAAATGTCAACGTTTAGGATGCATGTAACTCATATCCGCTTTTATTTTCCTGTGCACGCATGAGGTTGTGCTGTGTTCACGTGTGGGATCGTTGCGTTTCTCAGGGCATGCTGACTCTGGTGTCCAACTGTATCGACCGGCTCAATGTCTACAACAGCGCTGCCCACTTTGCGGAGTGCGCCGGGTGGGAGGCCGGAGCCGCCTGGAAAGACATTCTCAACCTGCTATACGAGCTGCTGGGTAAGAAGCTGGTCTGACACGCGCACACACACACACACACACACACACACACACACACACACACACACACACACACACACACACACACACACACACACAAACCAACACACAAACATAGAAACACACAGACTTAAACTGATCCAATGCTGTAATCAATCACAGAGACAAGAGTTGTTGTTTTTGAGGATGAAGTGGCTGCAAGTGTGGTGGTTGAGTGGTGATGAAGAACTGTGCTGATCTGGTATTTAACCAGCCATTTAGAGACGCCCAGTACTGCAGTATTGAATTGTGAAGTTGCCACTATTCAGACAGCTTAAACACACACACACACACACACACACACACACACACACACACACACACACACACACACACACACACACACACACACACATACACACACCGTATATAAATCCTCCATATCCTTCACATGCTCACATTCACAGTTTTGTGAAAAGATTAGGTGGCGTGTGGCCCATTGCCTACAAAAGAGCTTGCCAGTTGATGTGTTATGCTTCCAGGGCATCTGCCCAACAAGATCAGTTGTCACACACACACACACACACACACACACACACACACACACACACACACACACACACACACACACACACACACACACACACACACACACACACACACACACACACACACACACACAAAGTTTTGGCTGTCCCCAATAGGCCTTCGAATGTTAATTGTTATCACTCTGCTGTTTTCTCTTTTGTCCAATTGTTATCGCTGTGCTGTGTGTTCCTAGAGCATAATGATGTCACCAGCTCCGCCTTTCTAAAATCCCTTGAACCTCTTGCACTGCCAGCATATGCTCTGTCAGATATAAACATATCTCACTAAAATGATCTGACAGGGGGAAATATATGTACAGTATTGCTGCTGCTGCTGCTGCTCCTCTCTGTCTGCAATTCTGCTGTCTTCCCCTGTATCTGCTGAATACAGCGTTAGATTGGAACATTTCCTTCGCCAGTTGTGACATAACACATGTGAAAATTGTGAGCAGGCATGATTTACCCGTCCTTGGGTGTGTCAATTCCCCTAAGAAGAGAATGTAGATGAGCCCACATGTGAGGATTATCTTTCACCCTGCTGTGCTGAAGCTCATTTTGCCCTCCAAGTGTGTCCTTCACACCCTTATTTTCACTGATTTCACCTCCTGGCTTCTATTAGTGTTCCAACCACGTATCCCTCTTCCCCCGTTCCCTCCTCCACGCACCTGCTGCTGCTGCAGCCCAGCGCTAAGTGGATTTAGGATGCCTCACTCCTTTCATCCCTGTCTATCTGTGTTGGGTGACCCTGTTGTATATTTTTTTCTTTTTTTCCCTACGACATTGGTGGATGTGCTTGTCTGTGTGTTATTATTACTTTTATGTCCTTATGTCATTGCCTCTCTCCTATTGTAAGCTTCTTCCAAATGAATATGTATAAGGGTATCAAAGCAGAACCACCCTCCTTTCTTTGGCTATGGGGGTTCAAATGAGGTGTCCACCCTTAGGTGACATTGTCTTTGCTGTTATGGAGAGTGATATGTCCAACACTGTCCAAAACCACAATGTCTTCCCTCCATTTAAAAGTTGAACCCATGCACACTATCCTTTTTTTTGGTCTCTCAGCGGCGTTAATTCGAGGGAACAGAAACAACTGCACCCAGTTCTCCAACAACCTGGACTGGCTGGTTAGCAAGCTGGAGAGACTGGAGTCTTCCTCAGGTACGCTCGTTATCCTTTTCACACATACTGAGCCCTCTCCCCCCAGTGAAAGAACATTGTGAGATAACTCACAGTTTCTCTGTCAGAAAAATATTAATCGCAAAAATGGCAACCCAGCGCTCCTCAACACGGACATGAGTCTTAAAAGATCTCCAAAGATGACACCGTTTGCTTTTCAAACATTTAGAAATGAATGGATAAGAATGTAACACAAGCGCATAGTGTTCCTAGAGTGTTACCTGTTGATCCAGATGTGGACTGGATGTCTCTTTGTGCGAATGTCCTCTGTTGTGTCTTTCCCTTGACTAATTGATGAATTTTGCGGCTTTGCAGGCATTCTGGAAGTTCTGCACTGCATTTTAATTGAGAGCCCCGAGGCCCTCAACATCATCCAGAGAGGACACATCAAGTCCATCATATCGCTGCTCTACAAGCACGGACGCAACCACAAGGTGAGCCGGCGAGTCGTGCTGTGTTAACGTGGGGGAAACGGTCTCTGATGTGATATAAGATAGTGGCATGTCGGTCCAGGGGCTCCATTTTCTGTGTGTGAAATGTGCTCGAGGCACAAGGAGAAGGCTGAATGAACCCAAGCAGTAAAATAAAAGGTGAACAGTTTTGGCGGAAAGAAACCACAAACTGAAAAAAATATGAAGTTTGATCACAAATTAGAACAAGCAAGATAAACAATGAAGGCTATTCTTAAATGAGGTAAATACATAAGCTGGATCCCACAGCCAATTAGCTTAGCTTAGCATAAAGACTGGAAAGAGGAGGGAACAGCTAGCAAGGCTCCGTCCAAATGTAAACATTTTTAGCCTAGTGAGCAAGCCTGATCTTGCAAGCTTCACATTCGTTAATCTACTGCAGATCAGTCTCCCTGGGGAGGAGCCCGGTAAAAAAACAAAAAACGTCCGATTTAGGGGACTTGTTCAGACTGCTTTTCCATCCGTTAGTGGAAGGCAGAGCCTGATTGGTTCATGTAGTCGTTCATTTAGCCTGCTGAGACCAGCCATATCTCACAAGCTTCACATTTGACGTCAACGACTACATGAACCAATCTGGGGGCTGCCTTCCACGAAAGGACAGAGAGTCGGGCAAGCCTGTTCTGACTGAAGGCTAGATTGATGACTACATGAACCAATCAAGGGATATTTTCCACTAATGGACGGAAAAGCAATCAGAATGTGGGACCTTTTCGGCCCGAGTTTCCTCTTGTTGCCTGCCACCCCTTGTTAAATGCGAAATTTCTAGACAAAAAGAAGTGCATTTTTCTTTTTTAAATGTCCAACCATTCTACTAAGACGCATACCGAAATATCACCAGTAACTTGGATGTTGTCAAAGTACTTTCTGTCAAGCAAGGAAGCACACGACAACTGCCCAAAAAGTGCAGTCATCTCCAGCTGAAGCATTCCGCTGAGCCTTAATGAGCAAGGCTCATTAAGGCTCAGCGGAATGCTTCACTGGATTCAGATTCATTTCCATAACTGTTCCCTTTGGGCCTCTGTGTCAACTCTTTGTCTCTTTAGCTTTTCTTATTCATGGCACTGCTAAACCTTCTACGGGCCATACAAACTTCCCATCCTTGACACACAGGCTCCTGGGGATTTGGTTGCAGCGTGTCCTCATCATTAAATCAATCAGTTTAACAGTGAAATGAGATCAGGAGGAGCAAGGCAGTCAGATGAGCCACGGTCCATAAATCAGCCCTGAATGTATTATTTTCGCTCTGGAAGCAAGAGAAGAAAAAAGAGGGCCAGTGATAAAGCATCGGCCACTCTGGCCTGTCACCCTTGGCTGAGCTTCCCCGGCCCATTTAATTCTACGGCTTTGTTAAGCTAACATCAAAGGGATATTATTGGACATGTTTTTGCCCCCAGTAAGCATCTTTGGGTAATTATGCAGTGGTTCCATGAAAAGAAACCTGTCCCCAGAGCAACAACCTGGACAGTGATTGGGGACAAGGATAATTAGTCATTTCCAGAGAGGTTTTAGAGTCATATGTCTAGGGTTTAATTGGGAAAAATGAGGTCAATGTATAATCAGTTAATGGGGGAACCTCTTCTTGATGTTGTTTGCTATGTTATGATATATTCTGCCTCCATTTTCTTAGATTCTGGATGTGCTCTGCTCGTTGTGTGTGTGTAACGGCGTAGCTGTGCGGACCAACCAGAACTTAATCTGTGATCACTTGCTGCCCAAGAGAGATCTGCTGCTGCAAACACAGCTGGTCAATGACGTCCAGAGGTTAGAAAGCCACCCATGCACCATGCCTTCATACAACATCATGTTTCTCTGATATTTTGCTACAAACAGTATATAAATGTATATAAATACAGCTCTGGACAAATGTAAGACTACTCCAAATGTTCAGTGTCTCTCATTTACTATTTATAGACATATGTTTGAGTAAAATTAACATTTTGGTTTTATATTATAAACTACTGACAACATTTCTAACAAATTCACAATAAGAATCTTGTCATTAAGAGCTTTTCCATTAAGTCATGTAGAAATGAAGATTTAAGAAAAATCCAGACTGGTTTCTTAATTTTTTCCAGAGCTGTATGTATAATATAAAGTACATCTTAGAAATATTATTTTATTTGTATGAATGGATGTAAAAACATGTGTGTTTCAGAGTACTCATGCTGTCCAGAAAGAATAAAAAACATCAGATTTCACAAACCTAGCTGAATTTACTTGCTCACTTTGCACTACCAGGCTCAGTTTGAAATTCCATAGGGGAGAACAGGGTTATATGTCACACGGGTTGGTTGTCACAATCGTTATATCTCGGAACCAGAAGGCGCTGTCTGTGAAATTTTGGTCTGTAAATATCCAGAATTGGGATCAGAGGTCACCTACATTGTGTTTTTCATGTCAAATTGAAAATATTTAGCTCCTCAGTATTTTTCTTCTAGGCTTTTACACAATGGGTTTATAACAAAACACTTGTTACCCATAAAAAGTGTGAAGGGTAAACTATAGTTTGGTTGTGGTTAGCGAGGTAATTAGTTGTCAGATGGTTGTTGGCCTTGATGCTAGCAAGAAATTCAAGTTGGGGTTGGTCGTCACATTTTTGGGGGGTTGGTTGTCACATGTTATCCAAAGACTGCAGCCAGAAAAGGAACCCAATAACGAAATAAATTGTCAAGCTGTGTCCTCATTCCTCACTGACACCCCAGAGAAGGAGAGAATAGAGCAGGAAAAGGCAGCTAGCATACAAAAGAAAAAAGGGCAACAAAATCAAAACAACCCAGTGCATCCCAAACTAGACCAGCTGCCAAGGCTACAGTAAGTTATGTAGGCCTATTTGTCAACTTGACAATGCAATTAAACTTTCAAATTGAGTTCTACTTTCTTGCCTTCTTTTTAAGATTATTCCCAGTAAGATTACATTGTGACAGACAACCCCATAATGTGTGACAAGCGATCCCTTGATGGGGTTGGTTGTCACAATGTGTAAGGGTGTTTTTGATGATTAATTTCTTCTTTATTACAATAAGATGGGAAAAAGTGAGGGGTACACATTTCAAGCCAACACCTTATCCTTCAATTTAATGTAGGAATGACTATTGAAAGATGTTTAGGTGATGAGCAATTTTCACTAGAGTAAAACGTCTTCTTACCTCGTTCTCTCTCCCCTACATATCTCAAACCACATGTCGATTGAAGATCATACAAACTTGACGACATGGTCCATGCTGTAATTGGTCCCTAAATCTCCCATGATCTCTTATTATCCTTCCTCAATCCTTTTAGTCTTTGTACAATAAAAATAAGCCTTTTGGTGAGAAGGAGAGCATTTTAGCTAAAATTGTTATCTGCCGAATGTCTTTGGAACATCTTTTTTAGACACTAGTAAAATGCTCTGCTTTGCCCTGCTTTGTTTTATGATATCAACACTTTAAAGGAATATCATGAACAAGATACTACCAGCAAATTGAATTAACTTGTCATAAGGGCATACTTTTTATCACTAATTTCTAAAAGAAAATTATTTAATATGAGAATAATGTGATAAATCTATTTCTCAGAAAGATAACTTATTGTTTTCATGTTTGATTTCATCACCAGCATGAGACCAAACATCTTCTTGGGGGTGAGCGAGGGCGCGGCTCAGTATAAGAAGTGGTACTATGAGCTGATGATTGACCAGGTGGACCACTTTGTGACCAGCGAGCCCTCCCACCTGAGGGTGGGCTGGGCCAACTCCAAAGGTTACGCTCCATACCCTGGAGGAGGAGAGGGATGGGGAGGCAACGGAGTCGGAGATGACCTATACTCATTTGGTTTTGACGGACTCCACCTCTGGTCAGGTCAGTGGGAGGAAGAAAAATGTTGTGCTTTACAGATGGGTTAGCTTAGCTCATATCATAATAGTATTCAAGGTGAGACACTGCAGGTGAAAAAGTTCAAATGTTGAACGTATCGATATCATAATGGCACTTTACCAGTTGTTTACTTACATCAAAACAATAATGTTTGAATGAAAAATAAATTAATATGTGAATTTGCATCTCCTTGAAACCCAAAACCTAGATGTTGGATAAAGCCAGAGTTATGCTCTTTATTTAATTTTTTGCGACATATAAGATAACATAACAGATTTAGGATAGAGCCTGTTATGATTTTAGAAATAAAAAAAATGTTATGTAAAGGTCTTAAAAATGCATTTTCGGCATGTTTTTAATTGACCAGTGCTAGAGGCAGGGTGTCTAGAGGCAGGGTGTGTCTAGACAGAATCACTACCCTGCAGGGGTGATCTCTTTGCCCAGAGTGTGTGTGTGTGTGTGTGTGTGTGTGTGTGTGTGTGTGTGTGTGTGTGTGTGTGTGTGAAGTGCAGCGATCTGTGCCAGTGTCATTCAATGTTTCATATTTTACAGATCCTTGTGTGTGTGTGTGTGTGTGTGTGTGCGTATGTGTGTGTGTGTGCTGAACAGGTCGTATCCCGCGGGCGGTAGCGTCCTTGAACCAGCACATCCTGACCTCAGAGGATGTGGTGAGCTGTTGTCTTGACCTGGGAGCTCCCAGCATCTCCTTCAGGATCAACGGACAGCCTGTTCAGGGCATGTTTGAAAACTTCAACACAGACGGGCTCTTCTTCCCTGTCGTCAGCTTCTCTGCTGGGGTCAAGTGAGTGTTTATCTGTTTCTCCTGTGTGCTGTCGGAGACATTCCTTGATGATAAATGAGCTACACAAAAGAACGGAAAGATAACGAAAAGCCAACACACACACACACACACACACACACACACACACACACACACACACACACACACACACACACACACACACACACACACACACACTCAGACAAAGAAAGCCTGCATGAAATCCCTCTCATCCACCTACTCATTCTGGTAAAATGTCATTAACCTCAAGGCCTTGCGATTGGACACAGGTAAAATAGGCTGGCTTCATACTCTGCGCTGTTGCCATGGTGACTACAGATAGTGTGATTGACAAGACTTTAAAATGGAATTTCAAGCTCCAGCGGTCTTTCCATGATTCTATCATCGACTCGGACTTTGAAGAGCAAAGCTGCACCGATGCCCAGGGACACTCGGCGCCGGGAGGCTCGTCTGATTTTATTTTGGTCTTGTTAGCCATTTGAGAGTGAATTCCATTCTTATTGATGAAAATGAATTCTCCAAAAAGTAATGTCCTACCCGCAGGTTCATGCGGAGTGGAAAGGGAATTGAGAGTTGTATGTGATTCATAAATATTTACCATTTAGTTTCATAGAGGAATCAGGGTTGACTCAACCATTTTCCTCTAAAAGTCTTAAGGCAATGTGCCTTTGTCTTTCAAAGATGTTGTGCTGTCTGGAGTAAATTCATCTTCTGTAGCTGTTTAGACTTTGTTTTATCAGTGAACAAGATTAGGGGTCTAGGGCCATGCTGCCATCTCTATAAGGCTGTACTTGGGTACAGTGGTGCCTTTAGCTAAAGGCTACTGTCAGCATGCTAACATGCTCAAAATGACAATGTTAGCATGCTCACAGTATGTAAACCAGGTATAATGTTCCTTTTGTTAACTGTCTTAGTTAGCCTGTAAGTATGCTTACAGCTGAGGCTGATGGCGATGTTTTTACTCATGCAAATATTTGGTCACTAGCCAAAAGGTGGGACAAGTTCAAGTAGGCGCTAGATATAAGGTCAGTGAATAACCAAAGTCATCAAGCTTCATCCTACGAGTTTAGAAGTTTAACAGATAGGCCTAGTTCCTTATTTTGTATTTGTGATCTCCCTTCATGTCTTCTCCATTGCAATCTTCAACACATTTAACAGTCCTATTGTCTTTGTTGATGTATAACTGACTTTTTAGAAGAGCTTTTCTTCTTTCTATCACTTAACTAAGTGCTTCTCAAATGGTGGGGTGAGTTGTCGGGGGGTTGGGGGCGCGGGCTGCCTTGATTTCCAACTGAAAAAAAAATGTGATGTGTGCTTGTGTATGGTCATATCCGCGTGAAAGGCCGCAATTTGCAGTAAATAAATGTCCACATGTGTCTCCAATGCCTCGTTTCCACCGAGTAGAGCGGGTCGGGTCGGAGCGGCTCAGAGCGGGACAGCTCACTTTTAAGAATCTCGGTGTTGTTTCCACCGTCGACCCTACCCTTACTGGTAGGGTGGGCTTTATGACCCTACCCTTACTGGTGGGGCGGGGTTTAGGCTGGACTGCGATAGCCGCCGCCAGAATGTGGGTCAAACTATCGGGCTGTGGAACAACTGTGGTCAAGCCAGCGGTCTCTTGTTTTTGCATGGTCAAACCAGCTGCTTCTTTATTTATTCCCCCCGTGTTGTTGAGAGCACAAACACGGCTCGGTGCAGCTGATAGAGACAGTGAGCGAACAGCGCTGGCTGCGGCAGCTTCGTGACATCGTAGCAGTGGGACACAGTGTAGCCAACTGATTAATTTAATGACGAGGAAAAACACCACACAATAAACAGTGCCGCGCTCACATTTTCGCCAAAACACACTGACTCTCTTCACTCTAGCCGAGTTGACTACACACGGCGGAAATGATTCTTTCGACCAACTGTGGTCAAGCCAGCGGTCTCTCGTTTTTGCTTGGTCAAACCAGCCGCTTTTTTATTTATTCCCCCCGTGTTGTTGTGAGCGTGTATTTACTACTAGCCTATCTAGGCTATGGCGTATACACACAGAGACGACTCGGTGCAACTCATAGAGACAGCGAGCGAACAGTGCTGGCTGCGGCAGCAACGCAGTGGGACACAGTAACCAACTGATTAATTTATTGACGAGGAAAAACACCACACAATAATCAGTGCTGTGCTCACATTTTCGCCAAAACACAATTCTCTTGCCGAGGTGACTACACATCACATGGCGGAAATGATTCTTTCGGCCAATCAAATGACGGCAGTGTGTAGCTCCGCATTTTCGGCACCCTTTCAGGCGGCTAGTACCCCTACGGAGGAGTACTGAGATTTGGAGCGGCTCAGAGCGGTTAGGTGCGCTTAAACCGTATCCTACCCAACTATTGGCAAATGAAAAGCCAAACTACCCGGACCGAACCGCTCCGATCCGACCCGCTCTACTCGGTGGAAACGAGGCACAAGTGTCTCTTTAGGCTATTTAAAAAGAAATCAAGCAAGTAGACTAATAATAACATTAATTAATTATTGGTTATCACATCACAGAAGGCCTATTGGCCTATAATAATAAAAAAAAACTAGGGCTGTCAAGCGATTAAAAAAATTAATCTAATTAATTACAGGCTCTGTGATTAATTAATCTAAATTAATCGCACACTTATATGACACTTTTATGCCTGTTTATAAACAACTGTAGGCCTATAGGCTACCGTTCGTCTCTCTCTCTCTCTCTCTCTCTCTCCGTCTCTCGGAACTTCTGTCTCCTCCCCTCAGCCAGGCTTCTACATTAAATATATTAAGGAACTACTAGCGCCGAAAGAAAAAAAACACAAAAAAACAAGCAGGCTAAATGACGCACACACACACACACACACACAAAGGAGGAAAAAAGTCAGGCATATGCTAGGAAGAGTGAGAGGGGGCGGGTGTTCCGTTGAGACGATCGCAACTAGCAAACAAAAGTGAGACACGAGGAAGATTGAGAGATAGACCTACTGTTTTGAACCTACATTGTTAATTAGGCACCCACTAAATCAATAATGCACAGACACTGCGAGAATAACATAAAACGTATTCCTACCTTCATGCTTATTTGGCCTCGGCCCCTTTCCCCTGCTTCTTTCTTTACTCTTTAATCCCATGCGGGCCGTGTCCGCAAGATACAGGTGCAGCTCCGCTATCATCTCACCTCTTTTGCACCGGGTCAAAGGGCAATATAGAAGTGCGATTAATCTGCGTTAATTTTTTTAATCGCGTTAATTTTTCTGTGATTAATTAATCAAAATTAACGCGTTAATTTGATAGCCCTAAAAAAAACACCACCTTAACTATGTTTACAGTTAATAATAATAATAATAATAATAATAATAATAATAATAATAATAATAATAATAATAATAATAATAATAATAATGGATTGGATTTATATAGCGCTTTTCAAGGCACTCAAATACACTTTACAGGGTTCCAGGTTCCATTCATTCACACACAGTCATACTGGTGGTGGTAAACTACCATAGTAGCCACTGCTGCCCTGGGGCAGACTGACGGAAGCGTGGCTGCCATTCAGCGCCTACGGCCCCTCCGACCAACACCTCAAACATACAGCAGTCATACACATTCACACAAGGCAAGGTGGGTGAAGTGTCTTGCTCAAGGACAGTTAAACATTTTTTTGAATGAAATGCAAACCTCAGTGAATCATTTGTTCTCTTTCTTTTCTTCTCATTTTAGTTTTTACAATTCCCCCTATACTGCAGCCCATTCTCACTGCTAACTCCACTGTTGGCTTGGGCAGTGTGTATTCAGTCAACTTCCTTCCACATCATCAATTGTACCACCACATGCTTCTTTTCACAACTGAAGGGTTGAAATCAAAAAGCCTTTAGAAGTATTATAAATCTACCAAACCAAATCTAACTATCTATCAAGGTACAAGACAAGCTATAAATTCAGTGTGCGTTCCATCTTTTTCTTATTATTTATGATTTGGAGAGTTAATGATAAAGCATTTCATCTCACGACCACTCTTGCTTGGGTCACGACACCTGGGAGCCTTTTGCTTGACTCTGACCCACTGAACATGAGTGAACATCTCCAAGGATTTACACGCCGGCAGAAAATGACAGCCATGTAGTGTATTTCCGCTACTCAATAATTGAGGACTGCAGTCAGAATGGGCTCGGTTGCGTCACCACTACTACTTGAGCAGCTATTTCGGGCGGCCTCTCTGGAGAGCCTCTTCACAGTGATGGCCAAAGTCAAGACGTGTTTTTTTTTTTCCAACTCTCAGAGCTAAACCTGTCCATGTTAGAGCAGAGAGGCTGGAACTGATAAAATATGGACGAAAAGCACAGTTAATTTTAGCTGCATGGTTGCCTTTCTTTTCACTGACTGCGTCATTCATTAATTGCCGTCTGATTAAATATTAAAGCAATAGTGCGTAACTTTTTCATATAAATTAATTTCGGTTACATTCAAGCCATTGCCAAATGGGTTGAAACCAAGTTGATTAAGCCTATCGGCTCCACAAAACCCTGTATTTCTCAGTATGGCAGCGTTTACAAACTCTTGTCACCCCCCTGACACTGGTGCAGGAGTTCAGAAAAATTCCAAGAAGCGCCCACTATGCGTTTCAGTTGTTAATTCTACTGCAAAGAAAAAAACCTGGATGTACTGTACAGCAGTACGAATAAAAATCCATGTGCGATCAATGAAGGTCAGACGGTGTTGTTGTAATTACTCAAAATTCCTCATGGGGGGCGACAGAAGTCACACACTATACAATAGCTTTTGATATAACATTTCCATTTACACCTCCATTCTCTACACACGCACTTTTTTTCTCCCTAACGTTTTCAGTGTAGAATAATACCAGAAGACAACACATGTCTTGGGTGTTTTATCTCGCCAGGGTGCGTTATCTGTTGGGTGGACGACATGGCGACTTTAAGTTCCTGCCTCCGTCCAGTTACGCTCCGTGTTACGAGGCACTTCTGCCCAAAGAGAAGATGAAGGTGGAGCCTGTGAAGGAGTACAAGAGGGATGTGGAGGGAGTCCGGGATCTGTTGGGAACTGCGCAGTTCCTGTCGCAAGCCTCCTTCATCCCCACGCCTGTTGAAACCAGCCAGGTAAAAACAACAGGGGCGTAGAGTGCCCATTCCCTAACACAAACATGTTAAAGGTGCTACAAGGAACTTTTAACTATTTCTGAAACAGTCTAATGTTTCCTCTAATGATCATACATGACATGTAACAGCAAACGAGACCATCAGTGCAAAGAATGCTATTGTTATATAGTTTTTTTAATGCCTTTGTCATGGGTACGCTCCTCACCCAGGAACTACAGCTGGCTTAGTAAAATCACTACCACTTTTGTCCAAACTGCAAGTTCCTCGGAGCACCTTTAGTAACAAGCTCATGGTTTAACTTTTCTGTTTTCCCCAGATTGTAATGCCGCCTCATTTAGAGAAGGTTCGAGACAGGCTCGCTGAGAATATCCACGAACTGTGGGGCATGAATAAAATTGAGCTGGGCTGGTCGTACGGCAAGGTGAGAAATACGCAGATTTTCCCCTCTCCTCATGTAATACTTTGTAAACAACAAAATCATCGCTCTGGATCGAGAGATAAAAAGAAAAGCATATTCCATACATATTGTAGAAAGTGGAAATACAATTTCACAATTTCTTAACAAATCTGAGTTAAAGTGACCAGCTTGAAAATGCATAAAGTTTTAGCTAGAATCAACAAAACTTAACCATCGAAAGCCTGTACGTCATCTTGCTTTCTCTTTTATAATTTGCGGTTCACACCAAAAAAGAGGGTAAGTGGAAAAGAACGCTCTCATTTCCTCTTGTTCGATTGCTTTTTCATGCCATTCATGTAGACGCTTCATTCCTGTTTGTTTGTAGGTAGCGCAGTCATTGTGTCTGTGTTTTAGTACAAGTCTGTCGATCCACCAAAGGGCATGACAGCTTGTTTTGGCAATCCCAGTGCAGCAATAAACCAAGAGGGACGCCTGAAGTTTAATTGTCTGTGGTCGGTTTTTCCTCATTAAAAACACATTTAATTGATTCTTTAAAGACACAATCCGGCATCCAAATGTAAACCCAAGAGCCTCTTTGTCTTGATGCAGTTATGGTTTGATATTTTGGGAAGAAATGCTTGTAAGTTTTCTTGCTGAGTGTTTTGTGAGAAGATCAATAGCTTAGCTTATAAGGACTTGAAACAGGGGGAAACAGCTAGGCTGATTGTGATCAACGTTTTCGAAACACAGCAAGCAAGACTCCAGACTTTGAAGAGACGGATTCAACAAAGCAGGTACAAGGTGTTTATGAGTTAGTGAGCTTTAGAGCCAAGGGTAGGAGTTTTTTTGTGTGTGAGACACCCAGGCTCCCATCGGTTCCCCCCTGCTTCTAGTCCTTAGCTAAGCTAACTGCTAACTTCCCTCAACAAGACAGAGAAGTGCATTTCCCAAAATATCCAACCATCAAAGTTTGTTTATATGCTTAGTGTTAGGAGAGACTTGATGTAGAAGCCCTACATTTTTTTTCCTGAATACGATCATTTGAAAAACACTAAATTATTATTTTGCAATAATATTACACCAAATTTGATACTGAAACACGTCATTCTGAAATTGACATGGTAAGAAACTGTGAGAATGCCATCCATTTTGTCTGCCAAAGACTGTTGGAAGACTTTCTGGTTTATAAGTACATTAGCTAAAGGATTACGCCAAAGTGAACTGTTTTGCCCTTTAAAGGAACAGATGACAACAACAACAAACAATATGTTGGAACACAGCTCTTATGTCTATAATACAAACACACGTCCTCTATCACTAATACAGCAAGCTTCCTTCTATACATACCTTTGTTCCTTTGAGTGCCTGGACAGCTTCCTGTTTAACACATTTATCACTGAACTTTTGAATTGTTATCGTCAATTCGATTCAAACATTGTGTCAAATAGCGGTACAGCATGTTGAGAGACAGCTGAGATGCACATAGTATTAGATATACAGTCACTTCGGACGTCATTCCGCTTGAGCTACGTATAGTTGTCATTCATCTTGATTAATTATAGCAGAAAAGTATATGTTGCGTTTGTAATTTAGCAACACCTTCATTAGTACACCTGGTCCTAAACTGTAATCCTGTCAGAAGAAGAAACTGCCAGAGAAGAGATTTTCCGTAGAGTTCTTGTACTATTCACAAAAGAGCTAGCTGGTGTTCATCGGACACACACACACACACACACACACACACACACACACACACACACAGAAATACACACACACACACACACACACACACAGCTGCATATCTGTACACAGCCCTGCATGTTTTCTTGGTAAACATCCACCATTGCCTTTGCTCGCTGCCTCTTATGGGCAGAACTGCCAAAGGATTTATTTGGTGAGAGAGAGAGAGAGAGAGAGATAGATAGAGAGAGAGAGAGACAGAGGTCTTACACGTCTCACTTGGTATTCCTGCTGTACACCTTTCTATCTCCCCCAAGAAAACATGCTCCCTTGTTCCTCTTTCATAACATGTTCACTAGTGTAGACTTGTCTTATCACTGCACCCAGTAGCAGCCCGTCTTTTAAGAACCACATCCCCTTCCCCCTGTTGGTTCACAATGATGCCGACTTACAAGGGGCTGTGTATTTTCCATATGCATATATATTTTAGTCAACTTTCCTCCACAACATGTACAGTACACGCCTATAGAGCGACTGTGTGAACTAAAGTTGCAGGTAACTGAGTAAAGTTGAACTTTTGTTTGTGTGACTGGTCTTTTTCCTCGTAGATAAGGGATGATAATAAGCGGCAGCATCCGTGCCTGGTGGATTTCTCCAAGCTGCCAGACACGGAAAAGAACTACAATCTGCAGATGTCAACAGAGACCCTCAAGTATGTTGAGCCTCGTAGATCGATTTTTCTCCTCTGTGCTTTTGTTTGTCGAAGATGAGAAGAACGAGATGGTGGGATGTCAAAGAGAGAAATAGACAGATAAATGAAAAATGGGTACTTTTTTAAAAATTCATAGTCATTAGGTAAAAGCTTCAAAACATGTCTCGGGGTAGATATAAACCCGAGTAAGAGGTGGAGTCATCGAATCTGGAGAACGCTTCTTGTCAATAAACTGAATATATACGTATACATTGTTCCTGTCCGTACTGTGTGTGCGCTGGGGGAAACAATCCAGTGTAAATACACAGCCTTGGCTCTCTCAACGTTTATTTAAATAAAGGAAGCACACCGTGGCTAGCAATATGCCCGTTTGCAGAGCCTAGGCTGTGTTTTAACACTGGAATCTTTTTCAGCGTGCACACAGTATGGACAGCTAGCGGATCTTGAGGACATATTCACTGATATTGACAAAAAGAGATTTTGACAAGAAGCCTTATCCAGGATTGCTGACTCCACCTTTAAGACTAATTTCATGAGCTTTGAGGTGAGGCTGATGGCTTAACTACACCACCATGATTAAAAGGGTGTCGTGGAGAAGTGTGCCATGTTAGTGCAGGCAGCACGTACGCTTGTGATCAGACAATTTCAGTGTTGCTCAACCAAATAAATTCTCGCTGCTCGTTTCCCACGTGTCAGCGCTTCGCACTGCAGTTTGTTCTGCTCACCAAGTCCCAGTGAGACTTGTTACCAGTGATTTACATAAATGCTCTTTAAAGGATACAGGAGAGCTCTTGAGGTTTGCCGTGATTAATCTTGATCTATATAGCAGTGGCAGCCACATCTGGGTAACACCGATGGGTTTCTGAGTGACGTCAAACTCACTTTTACTGACAAGGTGTGAAGAGCTTTTTTTAGTATTTTTTTATAAAGCACTTTACACCTAGTGGAGTTGGCCTTTTCCTCCCGACAGATTAGGACATGCACAATTTAATCCCATTACTGCTCCGTCTGAACCCAACCCCTTTTTTTCTGCTGTTGGATCTACATTTTTCCCCTTTCAGATCAGAGGCAATGTCAAGGTGTTTATTGAACGCAATCTGCAGACAAGCTTCATTCGCTCACTCATTTGAAGTTTTTCTTTACCCCACAGGACCCTGCTGGCGTTGGGATGTCGTGTGGTTCAGGTCAATTCAAACGCTGAATCCTCCCTCAAAAAGTTAAAACTCCCAAAGAAGTGAGTGTGCATGTGTATATTTACAGTCTAAATCATTTAAAACATAAATGCATTTCTACAGTAAGACCAAAGATGACATGGTAAATCAAAAGTTTTCTAAGCCCAGTCTATGTTTAAAAAAGGCTCTTTATTTGTAAAAAAAAAAAAAAAGAAAGAAAAGGGTATTAAGCGTTAACATACTCAATGAACTGCAATAAGGGTTCTCTTTTTGTATTATCTTATTTTTCTGTAGCTACATGATGTCCAATAGCTATAAGCCGTTTCCTCTGGACCTGTCAGACATAAAACTGACTCCAGGTCAGGAGCTGCTGGTGGACAAACTTGCAGAGAATGCTCACAACGTGTGGGCCAAGGATCGCATCAAACAGGGATGGACCTATGGCATTCAGCAGGTACAGTTTGCCAGGGACCAAAACAAACTCTTAATTATGGCAAAAAATCCAGTTGTCTCATTAAAGAAGAGAGAGAGAGGGAGCCATGTTATCTCTCCTGTCTTCAGTTTCCAGCTTTGCTACTGTATTTTTTATGTGTTGGATTCTTTCCTTCATGGTTCATTAATTCCCTTCCCATATAGTCCATATACCTTTCCACACTGCACATGTCAGACGCTTTGTTTGGCCTGACATTTATCCTACCTATATGTCATTATTCAATAGGCACTGAGAGCGTCTGCAGTAAAAGGGCAACAAGACACAGAACATACTGTACAAAAAACCCGCAGCCTGTCTCCTCTTATCTGTAGAACCAACAAAGGCCTAAAGCGTCATACACTGTCTGCTAGCTTTTTGTTCAATCAGGCTTTTGGTGTATTTCGGTGCTCTTGCCATGAAATTGGATAAAAACACACTATCCTTAAATCATATACGTTTTCCGCTGCGATCTTGTCCAATGATGTGATGCAGAATGTGTCATCCCTGTGAAAACTATATATTTCAGTGAAACGTGAAATGTATCTTGCAACGGACAAGTTCCTGATGATATGGTTTCTGTTGTATTAGGGTGGTTAGCTTTCGTTAAGAAACAGCTTTAGGCGTGTTAGCTCTTACCAGTTTTAAGCTCTTAGCTGTATTTTGCTTTTTTACTGAAAAGCATTCATCACAACATATATTGAGAAATCATACAATGGATCTGATGCTAAATTTTACCATGTGATATATCATTCTGCTTATATTAACTCATTCTGCTTATATTAACTGAGTGAAGGCTCATTTATTTTTGCCCTAGATGGCTAGAAGTAGTGTCAAGAAAAGACACTTTCTGTAAAAAAGCTTCTCCCTGAGCGTAAGTACTGTAATTATCTCGAATGAATAGAGTGACGAGTTGTGAAATCACCTATTTATTCAGTGTTAGCTGCAAATATACAATGTAGAAGACATTCAATTTACACTTTTTATTCAATCCCTTCAGTGATGTGAGCAAAAACTGTTGTAACACATTTACACAGAAAAAGCCTGCAATCTGCATAACCGGCACAAGATTTCAAATGGATCTTGACAAACCTTCTCATGTACTATGAATGTGTTCATCATGTTTGTGCCTCAACCCCCAGTGAGAAAACTGCTGCTGGAAATTACCAAGGAAAGATATAGGAAGTGATGGGCAGCTGTAGCCCAATGGCAATACATGGACAATTAACTTCTCTATTGCAGGGACTGACATCACAGTTGTAACAAACACATATAGTTGTATGATTTAAACTGGCTGCTATCTGTGTATAAAACAAAGGAGAGTTGTGGAATTTGTTTTCTGCAAATGTGTGCAATAATAAATTCTCCTATGATGACTGCCTCTTCTCCATGCAGGATCTGAAGAGTAAGCGTAACCCTCGCCTGGTGCCCTATGTTCTGCTGGATGAGCGCACCAAGAAGTCAAACAGGGACAGCCTGCGGGAGGCTATCCGCACTATGATTGGCTATGGGTACAACATCGAGCCCTCGGACCAGGAAGGCGGTGAGTTTTGCCTCATGGAAGTACGTCTATTGGGACGTACAGACGTTTGTAATAATTCATGTATATGATAACATGCTTGTAACATCGTGGAATAATGCCCTGATAAGTTTGGCCAAATTATTGCCCAAATGGATATAACACTGATGTGACACTGTGTCTGTCCTTTCCACCCAGTAGGACAGGTGGTGGAGCGTCTCAGCATTGACAAGATCCGCTTCTTCAGAGTGGAGAGGACGTACGCGGTGAAGACCGGGAAGTGGTACTATGAATTTGAGGCGGTGACAGGAGGGGACATGAGAGTGGGCTGGGCCAGACCTGGATGTAAGCCAGACCTGGAGCTTGGCACAGATGAGCTCGCCTTCGTCTTCGATGGATACAGGGTGAGCTGTCAACCACACCTAAATGAATAATTAATTACATTGTGTGGTGGAATTCATGCATGTTACTTGGGGAAAAAAAATCTTATAATGTCAATACGAAGGAATTCTCCACAGGGATGTAATTTTGTCCAAAGAAGTGGTATCATTGAAGGAAGAAATAAGAAAATAAGAAGAAAAATAATAATAACCTCAAGAGTAAAATTGAGGATAAATGACTTGAGATGGGCATTTGATGCAGTAGTGTACAGTATATGCTTTAAGCTGCCCCTGAGTGTCTGAGTGTCATGCTTTTACATGTACTGTAAATAGGGTCACTGTCTGAACATGGGCAGCCGTTTGTTTGGGCGGTGCTGGCACGCTGGAGACGTGGTGGGCTGCATGATCAACATGGAGGACAAGTCCATGATATTCACCCTGAACGGCGAGATCCTCATCACCACCAAGGGCTCGGAACTCTGCTTCACTGACTTTGAAACTGATGATGGTGAGAAAAGGTGTAAATGTAGATATACTGTGTGTGTCTGTGTCTGTGTCTGTGTGCATGTGTGTGTGTGCACGTGTATGTGTTTGTGATGCTTAAGGCCAGACCGTTTCAGTCAGGGTGATTGTTGAAAATAAAAAGTGTTGTCGTTTGTAGCCTTCATGTGGAGATTAATACGCATTAACCTAAAAATGACCATGCCGGGGATATAAGTGAAAAATAAGCGGCTCCCTGTAACAAAATCACCCTCTATTAAATTAACACTTGTAAATTGCCCTTTTTCTTGAAAAAGCTGGATTGATTGTCCTTCCTCTCCTGATGCGTGTGCTCTGGCTAAGTTTTTATTCTCCTGCCTTCTCCTTCCCTCCTCCCTCTGCTTTCTCTCCTCCACCTCACCTTTGGACTCTCCCTTCAGGGTTCATTCCCGTGTGTAGCCTGGGCCTCTCTCAGGTGGGTCGCATGAATCTGGGCAAAGACGCCAGCAGCTTCAAGTACTACACCATGTGCGGCCTCCAGGAGGGATTCGAACCCTACGCTGTCAACATGAACCGAGAGGTGACCATGTGGTTCAGCAAGCGTCTCCCTACTTTTGTCAACGTGCCCAAGGACCACAACCACATCACAGTAAGAACAAAAAACAACGAGGGAGTTGTTGGTTTCAAAAAATAATAATAAATTGGTCAACGGACGGATGCAAATATTTCCCTACTATTTGCAGGTGACCAGGATCGACGGCACCATCGACAGCCCCCCCTGTCTTAAAGTCACCCACAAGACATTCGGCACCCAGAACAGTAACGCCGACATGGTCTTCTGTCGCCTCAGCATGCCCGTAGAGTTCCACTCCATCTTCAAAACCAGTCCTGTGGTAGACATGAACGGAATCCACGAGGAAGACACGCTCAAAGTCAAACACAGGTACTCGACCATAGACATTTAGGCCATACTGCAAAAAGCTTTTTCAAAAGCATTATACCAGCTGTATAATATTTGAGGTAATTCTGATGCAGGTAGAGATGTTTGAGTCATCAGACCTTATCAAATAATGACTTCAAACATCGCTCAGCCAATCAGAACTGAAGAGCAAAACCTGCACAAATACCCTGCAGCTGGTTTGTACTTGACTCTCACCTGTTGAATGTGGTTTTTGATAGATATCCATTGAGGTCAGTGAGGCACAGTGATGAGAGTAGACGAGTGGACTACGGCAGCATCACTACGGTATTGTTTCATCACTACCTTTAGTTTTTTATGAGTTAAAGTATTTTGGTTGCATCACCCACAGCGTTGGCTAACCCTTGCATGTGTCATTACAGTACTACCACTCTGTAAGGGTCTTCGCCGGTCAGGACCCTGCCGGCGTGTGGGTTGGATGGGTAACCCCCGATTACCATTACTATAGCAACAACTTCAACCTCAGTAAAAACCGAACAGTCACAGTGACCCTGGGGGACGAGCGAGGGCGAGTCCATGAAAGGTGAGACCATATTATTTTTGTAACAGTCTTCCTGTGGCTTTTGACATTTTTTCAAATACTTTATTTAAGAACAAAAGGTAATTTTGAGGAATTTTGACTTTTATTTTACCAGCCAATTTCTGCAGCTTTGTACTTCTACTGTACTACATTTCAGTTACAAATATACTATAAATAAAAGTATGACTCTACTAATTCACTAACTGTGGAACAGTATTGCTACCTTTACTTAAATAAAAGATTGAAGTACTTCTTCCACCACTGGCATTATGTAAACATTTAACTCATGGTTTATATTAAACCAGAAAGTAGTTTAATGCGGATGTATGTCCCCTCTGGGCACCCATAAGTGGTGGCTGATGTGTAAACAGATGAGGCCTTAAACATCAAAGTCAAAGTCAGCTTTATTGTCAATACATTCACATGTACAAGACATGTAAGGGAAACATCTCTTTACTGTATAAGCTTACATCTACAATATAGTGTATATTATAAAACCATTACTGAATGTGTCTACTCTGCTGTTTTCTAAATGCTAAACGTGTACTCCAATAGTGTGAGGAGGAGTAACTGCTACATGGTGTGGGGCGGTGATGTCACCAGCGCTGCTCACGCCTCCAGTCGCAGCAACGTGGACCTGGAGATCGGCTGTCAGATAGACCTGGCCACCGGCATGGTGACATTCACTGTCAACGGCAAGGAGATATCCACATCCTACCAGGTACTGAAAAAAACCTGAACTTACTTAGAGTTACTATTAAGCTTGCTTGTGATGTGCTTTGTACCCTCTGCATCTCCATCTACCTGTAAGTCACAATAATGAATAACTGTTGTAACTGTCCATACACTATTCTATCAGTCTAGAGTTTATCTTGTTGACCTTGTGATCAACTGGTCTTCTGTCTTTGCATGCTTTCCTAACAGAGCCGTGACGTCTGTATATTCATGAATGTCAGACTTATACGTTTTTAGCCCGTTCAGATGTACTCTGTAAATTAGACCCTAGAAAACTTTCCGAGGGCTATAATCTTCTTATGTTCTCCATTTACTGAAACTCTGCGAGGCTTCACCCGGTGCTGAGTCATCCTGTCAGCAGTCATCCTCGAAATGATTACGCTCTCACACACACACACACACACACACACACACACACACACACACACACACACACACACACACACACACACACTTGCACAGACTAAGTACTGTGGTGGGGTTTCGTGACGCATCATTAAGCTGCTTTCGGCAAGTCATGCTCTCCCACTGCTTCTCCAGCTTTTGTTGTGCACTTTCTGTTATTCACTCGGTGCCCTTCTCTCTGCTCCAGGTGGAACCAAACACCAAGCTTTTCCCCGCTGTGTTTGTGCATCCCACTAGCCCTAACCTCTTCCAGTTCGAGCTTGCCAAAGTAAAGGTAGAGTCCCCGTAACCGTTCCATCACAATGACTTGGTTGCATGTGTGAGGTTTGCATTAACATAACAATGTACAAGAAAGACGCTTAAATCGTACACACACACACACACACACACACACACACACACACACACACACACACACACACACACACACAAACAGGAGGCATTGTTTGCGTTTGAGGAAATACAACTTTTGAAAGCTCACAGTATACCTCTATTCATTCTTACCCTTTCCCCCAGAAAGCCTTATCTTCTAACTTGAATTTGTTTGTCATATGTGAACACATTTAGAAGTGCCTGAGACCATGACACGTGAATTATGGCTGCCTTAGAAAATGTAAATAAACAGCTTCTAACTAAATGCATAGTGTATTAAAATGGCACGCTTTAATGTCTGCACCAGATACAGTATACTGTGAGCTTTACCAACATGATGTGCCAGTTGTTTGGAGGAGGATACAAATGGGTGTCTATTCAAGAAAGGGAGCACCTACACAATACACTTGACAAATAACTCACTGACAGATTGTGACCTTCTTAAGAAATATGGCGACAGTTCAGAAAGTACGAGTAAGCAAAAGGTATGAGTGTGGAGGTCAGGCTGGCAAATGACAACGAAGACTGCTTGTTTGGCATCGAAACTAGTAATATTCCTTTCATCACGCCACTCGTGTGTGTTTGCCCTCTCTAGAATGCCATGCCTCTGTCGTCAGCCATCTTTAAAAGTGAACACAAGAACCCGGTGCCCCAGTGTCCGCCCCGTCTAGATGTCCAAACCATCAATGCAGTGTTATGGAGCCGCATGCCTAACACCTTCCTCAAGGTGGAAACAGCGCGGGTTAATGAGAGACACGGCTGGGCGGTCCAGTGTGTGGAGCCCTTGCAGATGTTGGCTGTGCATATACCTGAGGAGAACAGGTGAAGTATATTATACATCAATGGGTTTAAGTTGATTTTAAAGGTTAGATGGGGCGGGGTGGCTAGGGTGGTTGACCCTCAACTACAGCTACCCCCCTGAGCAAGACACTGAACCCTAAATTGCTCCCGATAGTTAGCCAGCTATCGGTTTATCAAAGTGTGTGTGAATGGTAACGTGGGAATGGGAACAGGTCTCCCTTGAAAAAGAGTCTCCGGTCTCAATGGGATTTACCTGTATAAATAAAGGTTAAAAAAAGAGAGATTGATACATGCTTAGAGTAGCCCAGTTTATCTTAGGTTTATAATAGCTTAGCTTTTTTAAGCTTATCTTAGCAGACTAGGTTCAGAGTGGAAACAACTTCTCGTAAACCTTAACTTCCTTGCATAATAATTGAACTAACAATATTCCCGTTAATTATTGTTGTTAAGTAGTTTTTTATCATTGATTGTTTTATTACAACTTACAACTCAAAACAGAATACAATACAGGTTGCAAAATAGATGTTGATCTATCCTATCCCTCTACCCTTGTTTGTTTTCTTTCTTTCTTTTTTCTTTGAAGAGAGTCAGGCTAGGTGTTTCCCTTAGCTTCCAGGCTATATGTTAAGTTACGCTAATAGTGTCCTATTTATTGGACATTGATGAGAGTGGAATCGATCTTCTAATCTAACAAGCAAGAATGACAATAGTCTTATTTCCCTGAAGGCTTTGTTATGATATGAGCTCACATTGCATTTAAAGAGTCATCCAATCCACAGGAACTAAATCAAAATTTCTTATTATATAGTCATAAAAATAATTTGGCCGTGGGAAATTGTGATTGCACTTTCACTTGCATTATCAGTACTCTCAACTCTACACATATCAGACCGGGTGTCATGAGATCAGTGTTAATTTTGGCAGCAAATTCTGATTTAGTCTTAGGGCCCGTGTCCACCTAACGCCTTTTTCCAGCGTTAAACGCTGGCTGTGCGCTCGGGAGTGTGTCTACTGAGCGTTTTTTTTGACCGCTTTTTTCAAGCGTTTTATGAGCTGGGAGAGCTGGGAGAGAGAGCGCTGTGATCGGGGGAGAAAAAAAGCTGATCGTCACCTGTCAGTCAGACCTATGATCAACACTGGTTTAACTGTTTAGGCTTGCTGTTTTCTATTTAAATCGTTACATTTTAATATGAGTAGCCTTATGAAACAGAGAATACTTTCCACCATCCTCTGTTTGGATGAGGAGTTATCGCGGCTCCTGCAAACACACACGGAGAAAGTTGTAGGCTGACGTGTGCGCTTGAAACGATCCGTAGGAGATCAAAAAATACAGCAAATCAAGTGTTCGCCTAATCTGCTCCCACAAACGGGCTCTCCTCCCTCTGTTCTGGTCATTTTAAGTCACTATTTTCATACAGTTTTGGGTAAACAGAGACGGAAAAAGCAGTTTCTCTTCCGTCTTCTTTGTTGCCGAGGCGACGAGTCCCGACGATCTACTATCTGATTGGCCCTTTGAAAAAAGCGGCGGTGACGTCCCCACCACCTTTCTGAAAAGTTAAACTTTTTTCAACTGGAAAAGCTCGAAGCGGCCGCACAAAAAGTCAAAAACGCTCGGAAAAAAACCGCTGGGCGCTGCGCCTTTTCTCCGAGCGGCCGCCTTTTGTCGAGGCGGCCGCTTCTCATTGGGAATCAATTGAAAAAAGGCGCTTGCGGTGGGAAAAAGGCGTTAGGTGGACACGGGCCCTTAGTCTTTTGAATATCACACCATTTAGTCTTAGTCCTATTCTAGTCATCTAAAATATTTTAGTCTTAGTCTAGTCTACTAAATATAAGCAGATTTTAGTTTGACTAAATCTACAGCGGACTTCGTCGACTAAGTGTTTTTCTTCATTGAATGGTATTAAGGTTTGAATATGCAATACAGACACAGATTTAATGGTTGTAATACAAAACATGTATTCTATTTCATTAGTAATAATCTCACATAAAATCAGTGTACCTGACTGGATAGGGGGGAGGGGGGGCTTTAAGAGCCTGTGCCCGGGGGTCCATTATCTCATGATCTGTCTATGAACCAACTGGATTCCACAATTTTTTTTCTTTTTGCGGGGAGCATGCACAAGCATTATTTATATAAAAAAAAAAGAAAATAAAGAAAATATTTTAAAAAAGTGGGGGGCCCCACACTAGGTCTTGAAACGGGCCCCGTTAAGGCCGCCCCTGGGCAGCAGCAGCAGCACGCAGTTGAGGTGCTGATAAATTTGAGCAACTGCGCCTTCCTTTAAGCTACACTGCTGCCGCTGTGTGTGTTCGGATTTCTTTTGCATCAAAGCCTTTTAGATAATACAATTAGAGGTTTTAATTGAACGCTGTCCATGCGTCGGAGTTGATTGTAACTTAAAAACAGAAACTAACGGACGGAGGCGGCAGTTTCACATGGCTCTGTGTATTCAAACTCGAGACAGAGCCTACTACAAACAGATCGCGGAACTTAGCCGTTCCCCTAGACATCGTTAACGGGCAGGATATCCCTGACTATCATTTTTGTCCATCGTACCGCAGAGTTTTTCAGCACAGCGGCTCACTCCACCCGCTCACACCTGCGCGGTCTGCCGTCGATTTTCACCGACACAGGATTGAATTCGCTGCTTTGCACTGATTGGATTTCTTCCCAACTTGTCCCACAAAAAGAGTAGTTCTGATTGGATCTCTTCTCCATTCGTCCCGCCCTAACAGTTTCGTCTAGTTCCTATTCGTAGACTATAGTGTCAGTTAAATTAGTCTCAGTCTTCGTCATCACATCTGCCTTTTTATTTAGTTTTTATTTAGTTTACGTCCGTGAAAAAGGTTCGTAGACGAATATTTTTCGTCATTGTCTTAGTCTACGAAATTAACACCTATTCATGCACAAAATGGACTTCATATATTTATCAGAGACTTTTCTTTGGTTTTCAACTCAGAGGTGACCTTTGGAATTTTACTTTTACTACCCTTATATTGTTAGCCTGTGTGGTATTGTTAGGGTCAGCCTGTCTGGCCTCTATAAAGACTACTATATTGAAACATGTTAAGCCTATCCTCTCGCTTCCTTCCGTAGGTGTGTTGACATCATGGAGTTGTCTGAACTTGAGGACCTGAGGACGTTCCATTACCACACCCTGAAGCTCTACTGTGCCCTGTGCGCTCTGGGGAACACCCGCGTGGCCCACGCCCTCTGCAGCCACCTGGACCAATCACAGCTCTTGTACACCATCGACAACCAGTACCTGTCTGGCACGCTGCGCGAGGGCTTCTACGGCGTCCTGATCAGCATCCACCTGGAGACGGCTAAAGGGGCGCGGCTCACCATGAAGGACGAGTTCATCATCCCCGTCACGGCAGAGACGCGCTCCATTCGCCTCTTCTCCGACGCCTCCAAGAAGCACCTCCCGCCCGGGGTGGGGCTAAGCACCTCACTCAAACCCCGACTCAACTTTGCCCCGCCCTGTTTCATAAGCAACAAACGGGAGCAGCATCTCTACAGTCCCCAAATCCCCCTGGACGCGCTGAAGGAGAAATCCATCTCCATGTTGACGGAGGCCGTTCAGGGCGGAGGGCACCACATCCGGGATCCAGTAGGAGGGGGCGTGGAGTACCAGTTTGTGCCCATCTTGAAACTCATCAGCACCTTGCTGACTATGGGCGTGCTAGGTAGCGAGGATGTTCATCAGATCTTACTCCTCATCGACCCAAATGTTTTCTTAGAGACACGTTCGGTACCTGCGCTGGCCATGGACAAAGAAGGGCTGACGGGGGCGGAGGAGAAGGCGGTGGAAGCCGGAGAGGAGGAGGTGGCCAAGGAGGCTAAACAGCCAATGAAAGGGCTACTAGAGAAGAGGCTGCCCGAGCCCGTCAAACGACAGGTAATTGTGAGCACATAAATGAACAGATCTGGCGTTGTCCTCTATGTGTTAAAACCTACATGTAAACCACTGAAGGTAATGCAGCAAAATATGAAAAATCGATGAACATCTTCACCAAGTGCCAAATTACTCATTAGGACTAACACAAATGTGCTCTCACTCCCAGAACTGCTCCACTGTTAAAGGAGCCACTCGGGAGTCAGCCAAACATGAAATGGCTCTGTCTCGTATTTAACAAATGGTCATTTGGGGTTAAAATGTCTCTTTAATAAGTGGGATAATGTGATAAGTCATGAGGTTGTGTGTGTGGGTGTGTGTGTGTGTGTGAGGCTGTGTGTGTGTGTGTGTGTGTGGAGAGTGTGTGTGTGTTCTCGTAGAAGCCGCGTTTAGGTGTGTGACCGTTTTCAAACGCCATTTGTGTTTTGTCCCCTCCTCCTTGTCTGTCCTGTCAGATGTGTGAGCTGCTGCACTACTTCTGCGACTGCGAGCTGAAGCACCGCATCGAGGCCATCGTGTCCTTCTCCGACAGCTTCGTCTCCAAGCTGCAGTACAACCAGAAGTTCCGCTACAACGAGCTGATGCTGGCCCTCAACATGTCTGCCGCCGTCACCGCCAAGAAGACCAAAGAGTTCAGATCACCTCCTCAGGAACAGGTGGGGATAGCCACAGCCACTCGCTGCAGGGCTGATAGCTCATCAATGGGTTTAAGTTCAACACTGAACTGTCGGTTGTGATAGCAACTAATGCCTCGTTTCCAGCGAGTAGAGCGGGTCGGGTCGGAGCGGTTCGGTCCGGGTATTTTGGCTTTTCATTTGCCAAAAGTTGGGTAGGGTACGGATATAAGCGCACCTAACCGCTCTAAGCCGCTCCTAATTTCGGTACTCCTCCTTTGGGGTACCAGCCGCCTGAAAGGGTGCCGAAAAGGCGGAGCTACACATGCCATCCGTTTATTGGTCGAAAGAATCATTTCCGCCGTGTTTAGTCACGTCGGCAAGAGTAAAGAGAGTCTTGTGTTTTGGCGAAAATGTGAGCGCAACACTGTTTATTGTGTGTTGTTTTTCCTTGTCATTAAATAAACCAGTTGGCTACACTGTGTCCCACTGCTATGATGTCACGTAGCTCTCGCAGCCAGTGCTGTTCGCTCGTTGTCTCTATCAGTTGCACCTAGCCGTCTCTGTGCGTTTACGCTCACAACAACACGGGGGGAATAAATAAAGAAGCGGCTGGTTTGACCAAGCAAAAACGAGAGACCGCTGGCTTGACCACAGTTGTTCCACAGCCCGATAGTTTGACCCACATTCTGGCGCCGGCTATCACAGTACAGACTAAACCACGCCCTACCAGTAAGGGTAGCAGGGTTTTTCCTGGCTCAGAATGGGCCTTTGGGGGGTCAGTACGCGACTAACTTTTTTTGGGGTCGCGACAGTAAAGGCAAACGGTTTGTGTATTTTAAGAGGGGTGTTGGGTTGGGAGAGGGGTGTTTCTGTCCAGCTCAAGAGCATTTCAGTCAGCCTGTCAATCACTGCGTTACCATGGAGCTCACTGACGCTTATGAAATCACAATAAAAAACCTGTAGATATGAAGTCAAAATACTAATAATGACTAGGCCTACCTATTTAACACTCTAATTGTTTCTAATTGATCTAAACCATGGAAGAAGGTAGGGCTGCTCGATTATGAAAAAATCATAATCATGATTATTTTGAGTAATCACATTGTGTAATCACGATTATTAAAGACAGTTAATCATTGATTTAAGAACATTATGCATTTATTTTACTTTTAACAAGGTTTTTTTTTCTAATAACACCATGACTTTGGACTTTAACAGGGTTCAACATAACTTTCTTTTCCTACTGGCCCGCCGGGCCAGTGGATCCGAGTTTTACTGGCCCCTTGTATATTTTCACTGGCCCTGCACACACTTGTTTTTTCTTCATAATTTACTGTCAATAATTATGATACCTGTATTAGAAAAATAAAGAAAGATAACCAAATCTAAAGGGAATATCTATGCTGTAACAGTATAGATATTCCCTTTAGATTTGGTTATCTTTCTTTTAGTTAATTATATGAAATGTTGATATTGCTCATACACATAGGCTAATATAAAACCAGGCAAACATATTGAATCAGAAGCCTTCCACTTGAAGTATGTTGAAAGAGTCGGCCAGTATTTTAAAGTCCAGTAGTTTGATGGTTGTTTTTTATTCTTGAATTTGGCCAGTTTAATGAATAGTTCACCTGCAGAAGTCATGTTCAAACATAAAAAAAAAAAGAGATGAAGGTCTGATCATTCTTTGTGGTGTGGTAGGCTGTTTTTATTACTTTCTCTATATGCATTAGGGATGTGAATGTGTCGACCGAATGACCGGTTTTCTACTTGCGTTCAAGTTGACTTTAAAAATAGAATAGAAATCCGAAAATCAGTGGGTTATGCCGTTTTTTTTAATGGGAGATTTCACCGTGTATGTGAGTTCACGTCTGGTCGTGAGCGCGCTGCAGGAGTGTCACTTCTCCATGAAGTGTCAGCTTCACATAAGAGTCCGGTGTGGGACCATTTTTTCAAACTATTGATAAAAAACAATGCAGTGCAAAATATGCAGCATAAGTTAAACGCTCGTCTGAGCCTATGACGTTAAATCACCTTAGAAACACACAATGCCTTCGTCCGATCACAGCAGCGTTTCACCGTGTGATCTCGCCAGTGAGTGAGCCGTCGCGCAGAAGAACTGTGGTTTGTGGCTAAAATAATAACCGGGGATATTCTCCCCGTTAGCGATTTCAATGGGAAAGACTTCCGCGATCTGATTGAATGTCTCGAGCCTGAAAACACAGTGCCAAACTGCGCGACTATAGGAACTGTACAGTGAGCGGAGTCCCTCCGTTCGTTTCTGTCTACAACCGACACAATCACCGGAGACGCATTCACAGCGTTTAAATAAAGCCTCTCATTTGTATTACCATTGGGGCTTGGATGCAAATACTGTAACATTACGGCGGCAGATAAAGGAAAAGCGCAGTTGTCATTTTCTGCACCTCAACCTCTGCTGTGGGAAGAAAGAAAGGGGGCAAAGTAAGTCGATTGATTTGTCGACTCGCAGGCGGACGGTAGGCAGCTCTGCCAACGGAGCGAGAGTGCACCCGCTTGTTGCTGCGCCTCCACTGGCCTTTCATTACAAAATATATTTTATATTAGGTTTATTATATTGAGTCTTTAATAAACACTGCTTTCATTACGACTCTCAACGCGCATTTCAATGAACCATGATGTCGTCTACAAAAAGATACTGAACTGTGATTGGCCAGTCACTGGCCCGGGCGGGACAGTGACTGGCCAATCAACTTGCCCTGCATATGATTTTACTGGCCCCGGGCCATCGGGCTATACGTTGTGTCGAACCCTGCTTTAAACAAAGGCCTAATTGAACTGAAAACAGGGAGAATAGAAATAGGCTAAATAAGTGAAACAAATTTTAATAATTTAATAAAAACAATATGTCAAAATTAAAATGACCAGTTGTAAATGGTGTTGATAGGGCACGTCTTTTGCTAGCATTGAATGTAAGGGCATGATTTATTTATTTATTTATCAAATTGGTCGGGATGTTTAGAGGTGCAAATCAGGTCGTATATGGCTTTTTTCTGTGTCTACATAATTTTAACTCTCTCTCTCGCGTATGTTAGGCTACGTGACTCGCGTGTCCGCACGTGACATATCTTGCACATTATTTTAGTTTGTTGTGAGTCTGAAGTTTTTTCAACACAATCAGTTTTACCTTTTATTCTCGTCATCTAGAAGTTTTTCAAAACACCCGGCAATGCGCAACATCTCCCTCGTGCTCTCTGGACCAGCCGATAGCTCAGGTGAGGGAGGGGCCGAGCGGAGTGCATAACAGAAGGGTTTGCTGCATTTACAAGCCTGCATGCCCCGGCGTGCGGAACAATGATAGTTAATAACGATTATCCCCGACCTGATTTCTACCATTGCCTATATTTATACACGCCAAAAGTTTTTTATTGGAAACTTACCTCAAACCTGATGTAGGCCTACCGGTAATCTGACTGAATCCGAAAGTTCTGTGGGTCTGAGTCATGGTCTGAGTTCCCTGTAGTCAGCCTGTCAGGGGCACTTTACACGACAACACGAAACGGTGCAAACGCGGAAAAATTCCCGCGGTTGCACTATATCATTTACAGGAAAACAGCAAATGCAGGCATGAAACCGCAGGTTTTTGAGATCACCTCCCAGGGAGGATTTTTTGGAAAACTTAACGGTTTTGGTTTCCTGTAAACACCGAAACCATTTGCCCTGATAACGCTGACGTCACGGCTCCACCCTCACACATGCGTAGTCTATAACATTTGCTGTCAAAATACCCACAACACAAGCGAGTTATAAAGTTAGAAGACAACATGAACGTCTCCACGGCACCATCACTGTGATCAGCGGAGAGTGACGTGCAGGGCTAAAATATAGCCTAACACTCGCCCAGCGTTTTCAAGCGTTTTTTGTCTTTTTGTGCGGCCGCCTCGAGATTTGCAAGTTGAAAAAAGTTCAACTTTTCAGAAAGGCGGTGGGACGTCACCGCCGCTTTTTTTCAAAGGGCCAATCAGATAGTAGATCGTCGGGACTCGTCGCCTTGGCAACAAGGAAGACGGAAGAGAAACTGCTTTTTCCGTCTCTGTTTACCCGAAACTGTACGAAAATAGAGACTTAAAATGACCAGAACAGAGGGAGGAGAGCCCGTTTGTGGGAGCAGATTAGGCGAACACTTGATTAGCTGTATTTTTTATCTCCTACGGATCGTTTCATGCGCACACGTCAGCCTACAACTTGCTCCGTGTGTGTTTGCAGGAGCCGCGATAACTCCTCATCCAAACAGAGGATGGTGGAAAGTATTCTCTGTTTCATAAGACTACTCATATTAAAATGTAACGATTTAAATAGAAAACAGCAAACCTAAACAGTTAAACCAGTGTTGATAGGTCTGACTGACAGGTGACGATCAGCATTTTTTCTCCCCCGATCACAGCACTCTCTCTCCCAGCTCATAAAACGCTTGAAAAAAGCGGTCGAAAAAAACGCTCAGTAGACACACTCCCGAGCGCACAGCCAGCGTTTAACGCTGGGAAAAGGCGCTAGGTGGGCACGGGCCCTAACAGGAAGGTATCCGCTCACGAAGCCCCTTCACTATCAGCAAGTCTTCTGTTTTTACGAGTTCAATGCGGTGAAATAAGAGGACAGAAAGCTTGTCATTTACAATACTTGTAACCCCAAGCTTACACCAACCGCTTTATGAACGTTAGTGGCATTAATTTTCGGTTACAGTAAGGTTTTATGCATCAAATTGTACCGGAAGAGCTATCTACTAGGCTGTGTCACCGCTGACTATTGGCTTGGCATGGCTGCTACACTGCTACTACAGCGATTTCGGCCCGTTTCCTCTGAAAACATGTGTACGAGTGAAGATATCAGATAAATTGTGTCTGAACGGGTTTTTTTTTTAAACCAAAAACTGGAAAACTGTCACGTTTTCACAGTGTAATGTGCCCCTCAATCTCACTCACTGTCCGACGCTGCCGTTACTATGGCGATCACGGACTCGCGGGAAACTTCGCCGGACGAAATTAAAAATAACTCATGGATATAAAGCCAAAATGTTGTTGATAACATGTCAAATGAAGTGATTTTTTTTTACAACTGAGATTGCAAGTAATATGACTGGAATGGCGCGGAAATGGAAACACATTTGGAGCCGTTTTAAGTAGATTTTTATTTATTTATCCCTAAAAAAAGCACTTTGGCGCTGAGGATTTTCCTTTGGGGGGTGACAAAATTCCTTTGGGGGGCGCCAAAATTTTTTGAATGCAGGAAAAACCCTGGGTAGGGTCCGCGGTGGAAACACCACCGAGATTCTTAAAAGTGAGCTGTCCCGCTCTGATCCGACCCGACCCGACCCGCTCTACTCGGTGGAAACGAGGCACAATATGTTCACCTGTTCATTGATTCCCACCATCTAAGTTCCCTAGGTATATTTATTGTTTTCACAACATTAAAACCAGGTGACATTTACATTAACTATATTATATAACTATAACTATATATATCGGCCAGGAGAGGTTAAATGCCAGGCACATATGAATCTTTGAATCTATAATATCTGACCACAAAGAAAGTCTGTGGGCTCACTGTTTCAAATGATGCATGCTACTTGACAATTCAGGGGCAAGTATCATAAACCTGCTATGATTTACCACATACATGGCTAACTTCTACCTCTCTCTACTCTCTCCACGCTCAGATTCTGATTGCCTTTTTATTTTTGTGGGCCATTGACTTTGATCATGTTGGTTCCATGGCTGAGAGTGAATAAGAGCTGGTCCTCGCTGTAAATGTGTCTGAAAGAACTCTTTGTGAGTGTGTGTGTGTCTGTGTGTAATAAGAAAATCCTCAAGTCAAATTCATTGTTGTTGTCGTTGGTGTCATTGCTCCACTTGACAGTGCACACTCAACTACGCAAGCACACACACACACACACACACACACACACACACACACACACACACCCACACACACACACACACAGCATCCCTTTAGAAGTCTCAGCTGGAGACAGAGTTCAGCGCTTCAGAGCTTCTTTAATGACTTGTCATGGTGTCCTTCGGTCTGCGAGTGCTCTGGGAGAATTTGCCACTTAAGCTGTTTTTCCTGTGAGTCGTACAATGAGATCTCGAGTCAAGTTCAGACAGCCATTTGAAACCACCCAAAAGAATGGATAGAATTGACAGACATTGCTTATACATGTTAAGTGTCTGCTTTAATGTTTTCCGCGTTAGATCAACATGTTGCTGACCTTCAGTGTGGGCGAGGACTGTCCCTGTCCAACAGACATCCAGGAGGAACTATATGACTTTCACAACCAGCTACAGCTCCACTGTGGTGAGACGCACATCTTGCAAGAACTTTGTGCATTGTCAAACATGCATTATTGTATACGACATAAAACAATTATCTTATATTGCTTTGAAGGACTGTAGAATGTATTGGAGATATTTTACAAAGACAGCACGGATGAAAATTTTTAAAAATCAATAGTTTTCAAATGGAAAATATAGAAATCATACATGCGGTAATTGTGTCTTTTCCGTCGTCTGCCTGTGCTGCCATTGTGTCAACATAGGCTGAATTCTTCCAGTCTTCTTCTTCTTTTCCCTCTCTCTTGTCTCTCGGCAGAGGAGTTATAGTTCAGTGCGCTGACATTTTGCTGTTTTGATAAATAATTGAATTGCCCGATCCTATGCGGTACGACAGATCTAAAGCTCACTTTGTGCAGGCCTGTCATGGCAACCTCGAAAAAAAGAAGAATAAATGATGACTTGAAATTGCACAGAAGTGGAAGATACTGTAATGTACTACCCCTACTACTGAAACATGCTTTGCTCTTAAAGTGTATATTGTGTGTGTCTGTTTTTTTCCGCACAGGAATCCCTATGGAGGAAGACGAAGACGACCAAGACATGTCCATCAAAGGTCGCCTCCTAATGCTGGTTGCCAAGATCAAAGGCCAGTCGCACAGAGCAGAAGACAAAGAGAGCATGGAGAAGGAACAAGAAGCACCATGTAAGGAACTCACTGTTTTAAAGTGTAGCTGCTGAATCAGTATCCCTGGGACGGGGTGAAACACTCATTTCTGATTTGCTGGATGATGTGGCTAAAAGCTTTGTTAAGGCACGCACTGGCTCACATTTAATTTCAGATCTAAATATATATTCCAGAAAGCGTTGATGCAATCGTGGGCTTGTAACCATAGCAGCGTACTGAAACAGAAGAGTCTGGTAAAGCTATAGTGCATAACGTATGTCGCCATAATAAGTAATTATGAGTTATCACCTTTGGTGACTGAGCATGGATTTTATTCCATCAACAGCTGAACATTTCTTGGGTGCTTCTTGGGAGCTCCTGCAAGAGTGGCGTCGGGCGAAACCAGTTTGTAAACGCTGCCATTCTGAGAAATACAGTCAAAGTTTTGTGAATCTTATAGGCTTAATGAACTTTGCGTCAACTCAATTGACAAAGACTTGAGTGTAACCGACATTAACTTGTATGAAAAAGTTATGCACAGTAGCTTTGAAGCTTCGGAAATGGTAACATTTTTATTTATAAGATTTGCCCTGTCCAAATGTCCAGAACCTTCTGAGGAAAAATGTGTACTTGAGCGAGACAATTAAGTTGTTGTGTTCTGTTTCCATACTGGTTGTGCAACATTTGTTAGTACCTACCCATAGAAGCACAAGCTTTCTCACACACATCATCCATTTACTCCCCACTACATCCCGCTTGTTAAATGGTCTCTCGGTATGAGCTCTCCGTCTGTGTTCCTCGCTGTGAGGCAGGGAGAGGGGGGAATTGAATGCTGAAGCTCCCCTATTGCAACTGTAGGAACCCCTCGGTCTCACTTCTATTTGTCTGCCTGGTGTCGTGTGGGCTGAGTCCAACGGGTGGCAGTCATTTCCATTTCAATTTATTTTCAATTTAATTATGGTAATACGGAGCCGGGTGGAGGAGAAAGAGAGAGCCTCCAGAGTGAAGAGCATCTTCTGCCAGCCGCTCGGGAAAGAGAGACGGGAAGATGAGAGATGAGGGGTGAAAAAAAACATGGATGACAAAAACCAAATCTTTCAACTGATTAACCCCATAGACACATACGTACTTGCAGGGGCACAGCTTCAAATACACACACACCCGCACGCACACACACACACACACACACACACACACACACACACACACACACACACACACACACACAGACAAAGGGACAAAAAAAACCATTTCAATCACAGCATCCAATAACCGGGCGGCCTCAGCAGTATAAAAGAAGAACAATTTGTAGGTCATTTTCTATCTCAACTACCACTTTGTGTTAGGGAACACAATCAAGTCGCTGATTGCAAATTATTACCAAACAGGATATTCTGTTGGCTTTTAAGTTGGAAAGATGATAATTTCTTGAAACTGCTGCTGCTCACTCTTAGGTATTTTGAAGATTATGTGTCTACATGTATGGCAAATCTTTTTGAATATATATATGAGCTTATTTATATGACCTTTTCTGTAGAATTTTCCTCTGCCTCTGCCTTTAATTGGCTAGTGGAGAGACAAACTAATCTGAAACAGCTTTTTTTATTACTTCTGAAAAGCCTCCTGAGAAACAGTCCGTGGCCATAACATCCCCATCCACTCTTTAAGAGCAATGCTGGGCGAAAGGAAGCTGCCAAAATTGCACACAGATCCATTTGGATTGAAATGTGTGTTGCAGGCCAGGCTGCAGACGCTGAAAGGCAATCTCTCCGCTGGGATTCAGTGTGACCACCACACCGGTCCCCCAATGAGCCAGGCTGGATGAAAATAGAGGAGTATGTGTATTTGGCCTTAAAAGAGTGGTTTGGGGCGGTCTCTGCAGTGTGTTGTCTGAACACTGATTGATTAGAAGGCTGCTTTGTGGTGGCAGCTGCAGTTCAGGAGCATCACATCTACTTCTGTATACAGCTGGAGGAGTCAGAGAGCAAGTGAAGGGAGGGGAATAATTTCAAATCCGTGCAAGAAAATTCTAGCTATCTGCTAAAGGAGATTTTTTCTTTGAATACATTTGTGAGTATAGATCATGTTGTGTTGGATGGAAGTGTAAAAAACTTGCTTTGGAAGCCATTTTTTTGTCTATTTGTTTTTCTTCACGTAGTAAATGAACATGCAGTGTCTGGCTATGTGATTCATCTTCAACAAGAAGCTTAAAAAAAAACAAGATTTACAACAAGACAAGAGTCTACAGCCAAACCAGCATTTGACCTCACATTGACAATGCTAACATGCTGATTTTAAGCAGGTTGATGTTAACCATGTTCACCATCTTATGATAACATACGCTAATAAGTCCGAACGCTGATACATTGTTGTGTCCAAATAATGCCGACATATGTATAGTGTAAGTGACAGTTGCTGTATCAAAATAAAATCCAATATAATAAGAAGGGGTTTGCCAGGAGGCAGAAGGATGGCCAGAGTGAAGATGACGTGATATATTTGGTACTGTTGCTTGAGCTATAACTTCTCCTCCTCCCGTCGCATCATCCCGCCTCAGTGAGACCCTGAAGATACAAAAGGCTCCATCGTCTGCCATTATTTCATCCCAATGAAGTCAAAGGACCGCAGAAGTCGCTTTTTCCTGCTCTGATGAATGGTTTATCCAACGGAAGCATTTAATACTCCGACATGATGACTTGCCTGAAAATTGTGAGTGCGTGTGTGCGTGTGTGAGCAAGAGAGAGAGATATCGTAGGCATTGTGTATTATCTCTCAAACCATAAAGCACTTAAAGCAAAATATATATATATATATATATATATATATATATATTTTAAGTGCTAGCAAGCGCGATGTGTGCTTGTGTATGGTCATATCCGCACGAAAGGCCGCGATTTGTAGTAAATAAATGTCCACATGTGTATCCAAGTGTCTCTGTAGGCTATTTAAAAAGAAATCAAGCAAGTAGACCAATAATAACATTAATGAATTATTGGTTATCGCATCACAGAAGGACTATTGGCCTGTAATAATAAAAAACACCATCTTAACTATGTTTACAGTTTAACAATGTTTTGAATGAAATGCAAACCTCAGTGAATCATTTGCTCTTGTTTCTCTGTCCTGAGATTCACACAGACTGAGCAGTCTTGTTTAAATGTTACAAATTGAGCTAATAAACTGAACTTTGAATTTTTTTGCTGCAGAAGTTATCTCAGCTAATTTTTGTTATCTAATTTGATAATAAGGTGATTGTATGTAGAATGCTTGTGCCAGAAACTCATACAGTGGTTGTTTAATTAGATAAATAAATAAATATTAACAGGTTCTCAATAGTATTTCAATTTGGGGGGGGGGGCGCGAAAAAGTTTCTGTCCCCTGGGGGGGGGGGGGGGGCATGACAGAAAATAATTGAGAACCACTGCTATAAAAAACAGTGTCTTACGTCAAAATAACAGTATACCGGTTATATTTGTTTGTTAGGTTGTAGCCTGGGGTAATGGCCGGAGGGATGCCCCCAAAAGCAAAAGACAGATGGAGAGGGAATGACAAACGACTGTGTTTGATGGTGCGACAGAATGAGAGTCAGGTGTTATGAAGCATCTTGGTCGTGAAGCATCACACTCACACACACTGATTGACAGCCTGGTGTCAAATACACACCAAGCTGGTAGACCAACAGATCCAATCAGCCATACAGACACAGAGGTCTATAAAACACAATCACCTAATTGCAATACTTTTAAGGAAATCAATTGCCTATAAACGGCTCCATCTTTTATGGTTCTAAATTGTTGAATTGATGACTTTTTCTCCTTTGGGTTTTTATACCTCAAGAAGACGCACAAATATATGCGTCCACCCTAACCCTCAAGCACGTGCTCATGCGCGCATGCACATACACACATACACACACATTCTCTCTATTGATCCAGTTTTAATGAAGCCTTAAGGGTACTCCACATACGAGTAGCACAAACAAATGTCTCAGAATATTGTGCTGTAGAGAACTATTAATACCGTGTTTTTGCTTTTACCTTCCGTATTTTTTGACATAACAGGGCTTTCTTAAGAATGTGCCATTTCGTGAACGAAAAGGTGCATTTTCCCTTCCGTAGAAAAATATCACTTGACATTGTTGAAATACAGCTCCTCTATAAGACGGGGTTTCTCAAGGTGGCTGATACACGCTCACAGTCCAACTAGCTTGACTCTAAGCATGTGGAAGACTTTCAACAAGCAGCCTGTCTTTGTTTGTTCCGTGCTCAAGGTCTTATTTGCATCACTGAGCCAGTTTGGGGGAATGCAGCCCCTTTGAATTGCATCTTTTGTCTTTGTGTAAAAAAATGGGAGCATCCAGTCAAGTGAGGCTCTTTGATCATCAGTCTAATAGAGCTTTGTGTTTGGCGTGTCGGTTAATGCGTGCCTTCATACCCGTCTAAGGGAGAAGTGAAGTAGGAAGCTTTTGCTTTGGTTTTTGGTGTGACCTCAATTAAAGGAAGGAAGGTTACAAGCCAATGATATGCTGTAAAGATTAGGAAGTGATGCAGCGAGCACTTCACTGCCGTAGCAAGTCTAAGAAAAGCCTGTCATTTTCTTAAGCCAAAACTCCCCTTCATAATTTATAGTTATATAATCAGACAGCTATATTATTATAATCTTAATTCTAAATTCACGGTAACACTGTAGTTTTAAGGATTTCTGAAAGCAGCTACTGGAGGATACTTAACCATGAAACTAAATTAAAGCTGCACTAATCAATATTTTAATTTGAACAAGTTATCAAATTAATGTGTGGGATGTGAGAGCTCATCTGTATTGATGAACCCAAAGAGAGTTATTGTCCAACTCTGCAGTTCTCTTCAGCTCTACAGGGCATTTGAGCAACTTTCAGCTCATTGTTTTTGGTGTCTTTGCCCAAATCTTTACTGTTGATTTACCCTTAAAGCTCATAGATAGAAATATGTGTTTTTGTCTATTAGAAAAAATAGACAGAAAAAAGATAGAAGCTGTACAATTGTGCTGATTGTTTTAACTGTTATACCACCATTTATCATGTTAAAGGGCCATTCCACAACATTTCACATATTACTAGCATTGCATTTCAAGATCCAGTCATTTTGTGACTTTTTAACCAATACGTAGGACATACCATACCATCTCAACCTTTGCTGGTGGTGAAAAAAAAATCCTTTATGAATGTAAATGTTATCAATCATTTTTAACTAGAACTTTTTTTTTCTTTTTCCCAGCCAACCTGAAGGAGCTGATCTCTCAGACGATGGTCAGCTGGGCCCAGGAGTGTCACATCCAGGACCCGGAGCTGGTGCGCAAGATGTTCAGCCTGCTGAGGAGGCAGTACGACAGCATCGGGGAGCTGCTGCGCGCCATGAGGAAGACTTACACCATCAGCGCCGTCTCCGTCCAGGACACCATCCACCTCCTGGCCTCCCTGGGTCAGATCAGATCTCTGCTGGCCGTACGCATGGGCAAAGAGGAGGAGAAGCTCATGATAGATGGACTCGGGTAAGCTTGAGGTTTGCCCCTTCAGCGGTATCTCTCTCTCTCTACTTCGCCATTCATTCTGCTCTTGCTATCCTTTAACATCCATATATTTTTTTATTCTTCTTCTTTTTCAGTGACATCATGAACAACAAAGTGTTCTACCAGCACCCCAACCTCATGAGAATACTGGGCATGCACGAGACCGTTATGGAGGTCATGGTCAATGTGCTCGGAGGAGACAAGTCCCAGGTTTTAATAGCTTTCTACCTTTTTTATATGTATCTCTGCTCACACAGGCTGTTAAAAGAGCCCACAGAGTTCAGCGCACCACCTATATATAAATGATGTTGCTCACTGAGAAAGTTTGGTGTTTTTAACCCATTGATGACGGCTGCTGCGCGATGCCACATTGGCTCTCCTGCCTGATGCTGCATCGCGCAGCATTATTACTTTATCTAATTTTCATGGCATTCCCAGCGTGGAATGCACTGTCATTGGTTCAAATACACATGAGGTGGGTTTTGTTGATTTTTAAGACCACGTGACCACCCAAAAGTTGTGTGGTTTGCCGAAAATCACGTCAATCAAAAAAATAAAAAACAAAACAAAATAATAAAAAAAATACGCCGGCTGTGTCGGCGACGGAACAGTTAGTGGCGTTTGGTGCGCAGAATCAAGGTCTACTATAGACTACTGACGAAAATCACACAACACATTGCATCTATTTATTAACAATATTTAATAATTTTCTAATTCATCTAATTTTGATTTTTAGAAATATTTGTTGGTTTGTAAGCGCTAAGGGAGCATGTTTAAATAAAACCTGTGAACCTTAACTTTTAAATGTATTTTATTTCATGTTGCTATGTGGCACACAGGCTTAAATATTAAGGTTTTGGTAGACTTGACAATTCGTACTATTTTTTCAGAAAACCCTCAGGCATTAAGGACATGCATCCTAGATTGCCATAGTCATCAATGGGTTAAGACCAAGGCTTTGTGTTATTATTTGTGTGTGTTGAAGTATATGGCATTAATGAAGACGTGGTCCAAGTAGGAGGTCTTCCTCATTGGGCAGAGAGCCTCAGAGTCTGGGAGGGAAAGAGGGCAGAAAGGGCAGAGTGTGGCTGGCTGGCAGATTGTAATGGTGTCAGGCCTTTAAGACTTTAATTAGGACTTTAATCAGTAACAAGCCAGAAAAAAAATTAAGTACAATGAACACAGTAGTAGCCCAGAATAGTTTAACAACCGCTCCAAACTATTTCTCACTTTGGTATCCAATTATTGTGTTTTTTTTTTTTTTTTTATCACATGAAAAGATCCTGATATATTATATGTGTGTGTACTTGTGCTTTGTACTTTGTAATTAGGTCTTTTTCAAAAAAGCTGAGCCACCCTGGTTTTGTTTTTACTCCAATTTGTCTTGTTCCAAAAATCTCCAACCTCTGAAGACATTTGACCTGACCTAGTCTATATGTGCCTTTCCCCGCAGGAAATTGCCTTCCCCAAGATGGTGGCCAGCTGCTGTCGCTTCCTGTGCTACTTCTGCCGGATCAGCCGGCAGAACCAGAAGGCCATGTTCGACCACCTCAGTTACCTACTGGAGAATAGCAGTGTGGGCCTAGGTTGGTACACTGTTCTGTGTCCATATTACTATTAACCTTTATGCTACTTGAAGATTAACCAAAAGAATACTGATGCTGATCTAAAATACTCTTTAAACTGCATGACAACCACATGACACAAGACATGTTGTAGTGTGACATAACAGTAGCAGCCAAACATACCATTTAAAACCATCTGAGGATAGACGAAAGAAAGAAATCAAAAACTCCTTGCAGTCTCATTCATATGGGCGATACATTGTGATCACCCTTTTGCCATCGTAGGACATGTTCTGCACCTCTGATCTTGCATACATTATAGCCTTGTACCTTGGAACACGTGCTTGTAATTGTGAGTCTCTTGAGCGCTGAGAATCTGTCGGCAAAGAGAGCGACTCATCTCTCCCATTCTGGCAGCACCCTGCTGGGGCGGGAGGGCGTCTCTGCGGGGTGCACACACACATATGCACCCAGTCACTCATGAATGCATACCCATTGACACTTAATAGATTGCTCCTTTAACAGTTGACAACAGGTTTGTGACTAGTGTAAGTAAAAACCAATGAATTCTTATGTATAAAATATGAAAGCCTTTTTTTGTTTTTAGATGATGTGTTTGTATTCACAGTGCTTTTTAAACTGGTTCCCATGAACATAACATAAGTGTCCATTGGATATTAGGAAGCTACCTTTTAACCAACCAGCTGTCGATGGATCAGCTGACAGTGGATTTTGAAAGGAGGGAGAACACTACCCCCTACTGTTTGAACAACATATGGTTGAAATGTGAACACAGACACAGTGTAATATAAAATACACTTGAGTAAATGTTAACTCTCTGAATGTGCTGTATCGCAGCGTCACCAGCTATGAGGGGCTCCACTCCTCTCGACGTGGCTGCTTCTTCTGTGATGGACAACAATGGCCTGGCTCTGGCACTGGAGGAGCCTGATCTAGACAAGGTTAGACTCAGCCTGTGTGTGTTACCATAGTAAAGACATTATCATTATAAATTGGGGGATCTTATATACCCAATTTGTATGTAATAATTTATATGTGATGTTATGTTTGTGCTCTACTCGTAGGTGGTCACCTATCTAGCAGGCTGCGGTCTCCAGAGTTGTCCAATGCTCCTGGCTAAAGGCTATCCAGACATCGGCTGGAACCCTATTGAAGGGGAGCGTTACCTTTCTTTTCTGCGGTTCGCTGTCTTCGTCAACGGTATGACTGCAGTTACCATCTGCTGTCTCTCTTTCTTTCTTTCTTTCTGTCCCTTACTCTCTCTTTCTGTTTATTCAAAAAATATTTATAAAACAAGTTTGAAAGCTACTTAAAAGGCAAAATCTAGCTGGATTTGTTTCCTGGGGGCTAAGGGATAACGGTGTATGTCTTTATCTTGCTGACATCAATTGTGTATTTTCCTCGTATTTGCAGTGTCCTAATATGATTTTTTTTATTTTTGTGTTGCAGGTGAGAGTGTGGAGGAGAACTCCAGCGTTGTGGTCAAGCTGCTCATCCGTCGTCCGGAGTGTTTTGGGCCCGCCCTGAGGGGAGAGGGAGGGAACGGCCTGCTGGCGGCCATGAAGGAGGCCATAAAGATCGCTGAGATGCCAGCTTTAGACCTCCCAGGCTCCACGCATGGAATCAGCTCCGACGTGTAAGCCTCGAAGATCAAACAAAGCTTATCAAAAATCAATGCAGAGGACTTACTTCTTAAAGATTTGCCGCTCATCCCTCTTCTTGCCTTTGTCGTCTTTGCCCTTTTTAAAACATTTCTTTTTTTCTGTGTTTGTTATTTTTCTCAACTCATTGCTTACTTACACCTTCAGGTCTGCTGATGGTGGTGATGATGAGGAAGAGGTGGTGCACATGGGCAACTCCATCATGTCTTTCTACTCTGCGCTCATTGACCTGTTGGGGCGCTGTGCCCCAGAGATGCATGTATGCTTTTTTTTTTTTTTTAATTTGTCAACTTTTTTTGCAGCAGATCTTGCCCCATTTTAACTTCTGTTTCTGTTCTTCAGCTCATCAACAAGGGGAAAGGTGAAGCTCTGCGTATCCGTGCCATCCTGCGCTCTCTCGTGCCGACTGAAGACCTCGTGGGAATTATCAGCATACCTCTGAAAATGCCCATCACTAACAAAGGTAAGGGTGTTGTGCACTCCCAATAACAAAAAGCGGAATACTGTACATTTACACACACACTATTCCTTTGCACTCTACGACAGGACGCCTTGCTCACATGAACAGTACAATGCACATTCAGTGCAAAGCAGAAGGGCTATTGATCTCATTTCACACTCATGGCTTTTTAATCAGCGCAACGCTTTCCTGCACACTCCCGTAGCACTTAGTAAGCTAAATCATTTCTATAGCGAGCTCTTATTGATTGATCGAAATAAGCGTGGCAAGACTCGCCTCTTTTGAGTTGCTGCTGCCCAGAGCACTGCCGCACAAACTCTGTCGGATGGCCACAAAAGTGAAGACAACCAGCAACAGAAAACTCTCATCCGCATGCTGCCACACGCAGCCTTAATGAGGACACATGGCTCCCCTAATCAGAAAAGACTGGCCATTATTTACTGCGTAGGCTGTTCTCTGGGCATTTCAACTGCTTCCCCTCACCTGTGCGGTTTACCCTATGCGCCTTGTCTTCTCTTCTCCTGTCTCATTGTCTCTCAGATGGCTCGGTGACAGAGCCAGACATGTCTGGCACCTTCTGTCCCGACCACAAGGCCCCCATGGTGCTGTTTTTGGACAGGGTGTACGGCATTGAGGACCAGAGTTTTCTGCTTCACCTGCTCGAAGTGGGCTTCCTCCCTGACCTGCGGGCCGCTACCTCTCTGGATACGGTAAGGGGGAAAGCTGACCTCAACACAGGGGAGAGATAATGAGGGGCCAGCCTCGGCTACATGAATTCCGTCAGCGTTTCCTTTCAGGATCAATACTATTTGGCAACACTTTACGCAAACGAGGAGCTCCTCATTTAGCCTCGGTTCAAGTTATCTCTTTGGTGGCTTAATGTAAAAGTTTTTTTTATTAAGAAAGTTTGTGTTTTTTTTTAATTAGATGACAACCTGGCTCGCTTATCTCTTAAATCCATAGGGTTCAGACTTTCAGCTTAAGTGAATCTATCATCCCATGATATGTTGTATATAAAGCACAGCAGCTCAAAAGGGTGTAAAAGCAATTTTGGCCCCTTTCCTGCAATTAAGTCAGCTAATTTGTAAGATGGAGTTGCCATGAGTGTGAACCATGTGTATAAATGCTGTAGTCAGTTTGATTAACCTGCTCCCAACTTAAACCAAGTGAGGCTGTAGTCACAAAATAAAAAATTTCTTTTATAGAGAGAGGGAGGATGTGTTGTTTTTTTGTTTGTAAAGATACATGGTCTCCCTTCAAAGAAAATAATGTCACCTGTGATGCCTTCCTCTCTTGAACAGGAGGGTCTGTGTACCACGGAGACAGCCCTGGCCATGAACCGTTACATCGGCTCTGCCTTGCTGCCCCTCCTCACCCGCTGCGCCCCGCTCTTCGCCGGCACCGAGCACTACGCCACCCTCATGGACTCCACCCTGCACACCATCTACCGCCTGTCCAAAGGCCGCATACTCACCAAGGCCCAGAGAGACGCCATAGAAGAGTGCCTGCTGGCTATTTGCAAGTGAGGCACTTACCCCCCAAAAAAAACCTTGAAAAAAAAGTTTTCTCAAGGTTGTGAGGCAGGAATAGCAAAGATCAACATTACATTTTTATCTGCTTTCTTAAAAAAAAATTGTTATCGATTTTATCTCATGGCTTAGCTTCCCTTAATATCACTCTTAAGTCAGTGTGAAACAAAAAAGAGTCTCAAGATGCTGTAGTTAAACGCAGCCCAGGGCAGCAGCACTCTTTATCTTTCTCTAACCTTATTCCGCAGGCACCTTCGCCCCTCCATGCTGCAGCAGCTCCTGCGCCGCCTCGTCTTTGATGTGCCCTTGCTGACTGATTACTGCAAGATGCCTCTCAGGGTTGGAGACACTTTCTTTACTTTCCTCACTATTCTTCAATAGCCATGCATCATTATTTAGCCCTATATCTTGCCTTTTACTTGCCTGTTGCTTTGCTTGCATGCCTTAAAGCTGGGGTGGGTAACTTTTTCACTGTAATATTTGCCAAAAATTTCATATTAGCCATTCAGCTATATGTAGGTGAAGTGGTCTGAGAATATCTACTCATGACTTTGCTCTCCCCTGCCTCTGTGTGCCGCCCCAAAAAATTGCCACCGCTCATGTACACTTTGACCAATCAGAGCGAGGCTCCGATTCTCCGTTCTTATTGGCTGTTGGGACTGTCCATTCACTTTGGCACCGACGTTGTTGCGTCAGTTGCGTGAGCGTTCACAACCCAGCAGTCTGACAGTTTGGCACTATGGCAGCCAACAAACAGCAATGTCTACAATCAACGGCCCCCAAATGTCCTATTTCCCGTTTAACAACAACTGCTTACACCGCAAAGACAGCAAGGATACAAGGAAAGACACTAGTTGAAAAGACATGAATGCGCATAACCGTTGTTTGGAGGGAGGAGCTACAGCAGGTAGAGCGTGTCAGGGAGGGACCAGAGAGAACACAAGTGGAGCGGTTGAGGTATTTGGATTCGAATCTCTATCCCAACTGCTATTTTCTCCCAAATCATATACCCCAGCTTTAAATGTGTTTTTTTCCTTTTTCTGCCCAAGTATCCATCTTCTTCTTTTCTACTTAATCTAACCTTTGTTCTGTCTGTGTGGACGCTGCCTGGTCAGACATGAAAGGAGTAGCGACATTTGAGGATGCTTTTGGTCAAAATACAACAAGCTGTATTTGTGCTGGAAAAAAATCCAGCGTTAATACACAGCCTAGGCTCTGTAAGTGGGCATGTTGCTAGATAAGGTGTGCCCCCTTTGTTTTCATATCAGCTTATAGAGCCTTCAGCTCACACACGCGTGAGGAGATATTCACTGATTTTCACAAAAAGTGATTTTGACAACATGTGTTCACCAGAATCGCTGACTCCACCTTTAAATTCTCCTCTGCAGGGAGGTACCCTCTTCCAACCAATTCTATTGCATTTGTACCTTTAACGTGCCAGTGTGCACCCCTCTACCTCCCTCTCTCTTTCACTCAGTCACACACACACACAAACACACATACACACACTCAAAAGTGTACATAACAAACATGCTCACGGTGTTAATAATCAGGCGTGGTAGAAGTGGGCGGCCCCTGGAGGGAAAACAAGGGGGATGAAGTATTGGACTGTGTGATTGCAGGCTTGTTGGCTCCACTGCTCCGCTCCATCCGTCTGGCCTCACCAGAGAAAAACTGAAGCTGTAATGAATTGCGACTGGCCTGCGAGAAGGCGGACACACTGGTTCTAAAACCTTCATGTACACTTTTTGATTACACTTGTGCTGAGTGTGGGAGAACTCATTTCCTTTGAGGCTGTCATTAAAAACACAGTCGACGGTGCTGTTGACTTAATTCTGTATACTTATTACACTGCTTGCCTTGACCTATGCCCTGGGTGTGTGTGTGTGTGTGTCCTTACAGCTGCTGACAAATCACTATGAGCAGAACTGGAAGTACTACTGTCTCCCGTCGGGCTGGGGCAGCTACGGCACGGCGTCCGAGGACGAACTGCTGCTCACCAAGAAAATCTTCTGGGGTGTATTTGATTCGCTGTCACAGAGGGTGAGAGGTCGCTCGTGTGTCACATACAGTTATCTTATCTTGTCTGTGGTTAACATGTGTATGTATGCGAATGGACTTTTGAGGTGTGCTTATGTTGCATATGGCTGCACTCAGCACATCTCTTTAAATGCACACTCATGAAAAGAGGCTGTGCAAAGGGCTTGAGAAAACATCAATATCTCGACAGCCATCATTGATCCCAAGCCTCTACTGTAGGTTCCTCGAGCTTTTAGAATAATTCTTCAATAGCGTCTCTTCAGCTGGCCCCCTGCATTGTTACACTTTCATTAAAGCCTCTGTGTAGCTTTATTAAAGTATCGCCCTAAACAATCAACTGAACAGATTTCTTTCGTTTGTGTTAAGCAAGAGTACATTTTGCACTAAATTTTAAAAACAAATGTAAGAGATAAATTTAGCATTTTTTCTGTAGCCCTTTTTCTCCCTCGCCATGCAGAAATATGACCAGGAGCTATTCAAGATGGCTATGCCTTGCCTCAGTGCCATAGCCGGAGCTTTGCCACCGGACTACGTGGACGCCTCAATTAGCACCACTGTGGAAAAGCCTGTTTCTGTGGACGCTCAGGGCAACTTTGACCCCAAACCCATCAATACTGCTAAGTAAGTCGTGTTGGAGCCAGATGTCAATAAGAAATATAGTATCAGCCTTACTTGATATATTATACCCGTGTATAATGCATAAAACGTGACTGTACATGACTTCAGTACGAAACATTTTCATTCATACTAATTTTCGCACTCTTTCTCCAGCATTGCTCTCCCAGAGAAGCTTGAGCACTTTGCCAACAAGTACGCAGAGCATGCCCATGAGAAATGGTCGGCAGAGAAGGTAAAAGCAAAAGATAAGGAAATTGGTTATGAAATTGCAGTGTTCGACTTGGAACATGTCATGGGTGTTGTAAGAAAAGGTCAGGGACACATAAAGTACTGCACGCAAAATCAGTCTGAAGGCATTTCATCTTATTATAAAAGTGAATATAATCTATTCAAATCAATATCATCAGCAACATTGTTCCTATGGTGATTGTTTCATTTTGTTAATATTGAATAGGGTATTCTGGGCTTGCTGACAATAACTGTGCTAGTACCTGTGTAGCAGGTCCCTTTTCTCTTTTGTGCCAAATGCCTAGCCTTAGCCTGCAAATAATTTAACAATTTAACAAAAGCTGAGGACAGCAAGAAGTGAATGTACCATGACTCCTTAATGTGTGATGCGCACTTAATCTCTTACTCAGTCTTTCAAATAATAAATCACTTCCCTAAGGGACTGTGAAGGCAATGAAGATTGCTTTCACCTTTGTACATCCCTCTGTGCTTGTGCCTCAGGTGCTGCTCGGATGGAAATATGGAGACGGTGTGGATGAAAAGGCCAAGATCCACCCTCAGCTCAGGACCTACAAAGCCCTCACAGAGAAGGTGCAGAATGTTACATTTGTTAAGGAGATTTTAAGAGATCACTATTATCATTATAAGAACCTTTATTCAGTTCTCTGATGTACAATTGGGGGCAAGCCCTCATTTTCCAGGCTTCTGTACTTAGTTCTTATTCCCTATTTTGGTCTCTGTGCTTCAGGAGAAAGACATTTACAGATGGCCAATTAGAGAGTCCCTGAGGAGTATGCTGGCAATGGGCTGGAGTGTGGACAGGACCAAGGACGGAGAAAGCATGTCGCTACAGAGAGAGACCGAGAAAATGCGAAAGATCTCTCAGGTTTCACAGGTACAGTGCAAAGAGTACAACAGAGGCAAACACTTACATCAAATGTAATTGACCTCCAAAAAACGTTTGAAACAAAATGTAAGACGATTAAGGTATGTTATGAGTAGGATATATTCATTAAATTATGCCTTTTGCTCCACTAAATGATCCTTCCCTGCTAGGAGGTTTTATGATAAGCTCATAATAACATTTTTAATGCCTCAACATTAAATCTGAATCCTTTGATACAAGGGATAGAGACTTTTTTGTCTCTTAAACTAGCAGGTTTATACTTGCCATTAAATGATGAAATCATGTATGCTCTTGTGGATGATAAAACGTTTTGTATTCATAATATTACTGCCACTTACAGCCGCATATCTTCCAACCATTTATTCATTAGCGTTAGCTAACTATTTAAACTGTTTGTTTACTTTTAGCTAATACTAACTATTTTAATTGTTTACTTTCAGCTATCATTGAATATTTACTCTATGCTTAAGTAAATTATTTCAACTGTTAGTTAACTTTTAGCTAGCGTTAAATATATAGCTAGCTGGTTGCTGTAGTAAATATTAGCATCACACCAACTTGTAATCCTATTTGGCTGTGTATTTTCCTCTTTACTCTCCTTACTGCGCGGCTGTAAACAGATCCGTTTTCCCCCCACTGTTGACACAAAGCTAATTTTGTTGCTAATCTCTTTGCATAATAGACTGAATGCCTTAAGACACAAACTAAGCCCTCAACAAATGCTATTAAGGCATAAATCTTGTGTTATCAAATTGTTGATTTAAATAACCAATTACACATTGTGTCTCCGCGTTAATTTGGATCTTTCTGAACATTTCCAGGCAAATGGCTTCAACCCGAGCCCAATAGACACCAGTAATGTTGTCCTATCCAGAGAATTGCAGGTGAGTGACCTCGCATTTGAATTACTTGTCTGACTTTCGTACATCAAAGCTCCTGTCATTCTGTATACGAGATGAAGAGCAAAACTGTGCACCCTGAATGTGAATGAGTTACGTGGCCGGTGAAGTGCTTCTCACTGGGGTTGTACTTGTTTGTCTTTTGTTCCAAGGGGATGGTGGAGGTGCTGGCTGAAAATTACCATAACATCTGGGCCAAGAAAAAAAGGATTGACCTTGGAAGCAGAGGTGATTCGCAAAATGAAGTTGCTCATAGATGCATGTTAACACAAATATCCCAGAAAAAACCGAGAGCAAGGGGCCAGTATGGGTGTGTGGGCAGATGTATGTGTACAGTATAGTGCCGCTCAACTGTTGCAGGGTTTACATGTACCTGTGAGCATATGCCTTTTTTTATTTGTATGCCTTGCCGGTCTCTTCTGAATAGGTTCAGTTGAGTGGTGCATCAACTTAATGTCACCATCTGCCTTCACACAGACACACAGTAGAGAGTTGTGGCTGATTCAGTCTTCTGAACACTGGCTTGTGTGTGGTTTCAGGTGGGGGAACACACCCTATGCTGGTGCCCTACGACACGCTGACAGCCAAGGAGAAAGCCCGGGATCGAGAGAAGGCCCAGGACCTTTTCCGCTTCCTGCAGATCAATGGCTATAGCATCACAAGGTCAACAATTTAAAACTTTACTCCATATAACTTGGCATAATCATTGGTCCTTTATCAAACGTTATTAAAAGCAAACCAAGTTCTATCAAAGGGGTTTTGATTTATGGCTTTATATGTCATTGTGTTGCAGAGGCTTGAAGGATTTAGAGCAGGATTCCTCTTCCATGGAGAAGAGGTTTGCGTACAAGTTCCTCAAGAAGCTGCTGAAGTATGTCGACTCAGCCCAGGAGTTCATCGCTCACCTGGGTATGTTGTCCATACCAAAAAGGACCTGCTGAGACCATCCCAAAGTGCTCTTGTAACTTCCTTATCAAAATGTGTATTTTTTTATGCTCACAATGCAGAGGCCATGGCTGCCAGTGGGAAAACAGACAGGTCCCCTCATGAACAAGAAATCAAGTTTTTTGCCAAAGTAAGGATTGTGATATGATTACTGTACAGCTGCTGTACATGTATACATAGATCTTTTTAAATGTATTTCCCACTGGCCTGATCTGATCTGGCCCTTGTCAACGTCCTCTTCCAGGTTCTCCTTCCCCTCATCGACCAGTACTTCAAGAACCACTCTCTCTACTTCCTCTCCTCGCCCAATAAGAACCTGAGCAGCAGCGGCTACGCCTCCAATAAGGAGAAAGAAATGGTCACCAGGTGAAAATCTTTAGTTTCCCTTATCTACAGATATATAGCATATAACTCCTTACCCTTCTTTTGCTGAAAATCCTGAACTATTTTATTCTTAATTCCTAATCTTCTCTCCAAGAATTAACTCATTGTGATTGTCTGATTTCCTCCCTTTGTCTATCCATCACACCTCAAGCCTGTTTTGTAAACTGGCAGCTCTTGTCAGACATAGGATTTCTCTCTTTGGTAAGCTGATTACTCCTAACTGGCCAGCAGTGTCTGTGTGTTACTCTGTGTGTATGTGAGTGCCTGCATGCCTGTCTTTTTGTCATGTCTTAAATTGGTTCTCTTTATAATTTATAATTTGGTAATATGTGAACTTCAGAGCTTTAGATGCTAGACTTAAGCATTGTCTGACTGCAACTTTAGATTTATCATACAGACATGACGGTGGTGTCAATCTTCTGATCTAATCTAATCTAACTCTTGGCAAGAAAGCAACTATGCTTGTTTCCCAGAATGTTGAACTATTCCCTTTTAAACAACAGAAACTTGAGCCCATGCCTCCGAAAACGATGATTGATGGTTTTGATTCTGAGACTTTGGTATTTAAATCAATCAAGGAAACCACTGAATAAATTACTTTGACCACAGTGGATATCCCACATCCAGGTGAGGTGGTGAACTTCATATTGATCCCTTAACCTTACCGCCTCTAACTGAGTTATCTTACCCATTTGATTGGAGGCTGTTGGTCGTAGTGCATACACAAGACATGAACTTGAAAGTACTTAACAATGGTGACAGTGTGTACGTTCATGTCATATTGATGGCTCTCTTGTTTGTGTTGCATTGTAGGGAGCGACTCCACTACCATCGTCAGCTGTCTGCACATCCTGGCACACACCCTGGACACCAGGTAAGTACCAATGTGGTGGCAATCAAAACTCACAAGGAACCTGAAACCTATAAATGAAAAGTTGAAAAAGGTTTTCAAATGTTTAAACAAACAACCTCAGCTTGATAACAGCGATTCTAATAAGTGTTTGTGTAACCAATTCCACTCTTAAGGTAATGACTTTAGATGCTAACCTTTGTTGGATCCTGAAGAGGACCAAATTTGTCATGTAAATTTTCCTTTAGACAGTTATTACTCCGGTGTCTTATGGGAGGCACTGGCATTAACAAAGAGCATCCTCTGGCATTTACATAAGCAAAGCAAATTCCATATGTCAAATGTTGCTGAAGGCTATTAGTGTTCTTTTAGAGACAGATGTACTGCTTGTTAATGCAACTCACACATAATGAGGCTAAATGGGAAATCATTGTGTCTCGTTTGTGCTGAAGAGCCACAGCCAATGCCTGAGACTCTGTCTTTCATTTCTCCTTCCTACTGGGACACATCAAGGTTTAACAATGGGTAATTCATTCAGGAATGTTATAAACTGAGAAATGCTCAAAAACGGACGGACTAGTCATTTTAATGAGTTGTTCCGTTTCATACGATATGTCTTGAGTTGTGACATTGGCAAACTCACCTTTTTAAAACATTTACTGAATTGATTAAATAAATCATTGGTGTTCTAGTATAAGGGCGGTCGGATTGATACTTTCCTCTCATATTTCATGTCTAAAACCTCCACAGAATGTGACAGTGAAGTAATTGCATATTTGAATGTGTCCTACTGTGTGTGGGGGGGGGGGGGGGGAGGAGGGGTGTAAACATTATCGTCCTTTTGCATATCCAGGGTTATCCGGTGGTTTATTGTAGCCGTTGCCCTTGCATATGTCCTTATTTGGGTTTTCAGCCGTTTATCACACATTGTGTCTCACTCCTAACAGGACGGTGATGAAGTCTGGCTCGGAGCAGGTCAGGGTGGGGCTGAGGACCTTTTTCGAGAACGCCGCCGAGGACCTGGAAAAGACCTTCGAGAACCTGAAGCTGGGGAAGTTCACGCACTCTCGCTCGCAGATGAAAGGCGTGTCGCAGAACATCAACTACACCACCGTGGCTCTGCTCCCCATTCTAACGGCTCTGTTTGAACACATCACTCAGCACCACTTTGGAGTCGACCTGCTTTGTGAGTCCTTATACACACAAAGGAATGATCAAACTTTTTTATTTTTTTTTAACCTTTATTTATACAGGTAAATCCCATTGAGAGCGAAGACTCTTTTACAAGGGAGGCCTGTTTTCCTTTCCCACATTACCATTCACACTCACATTCATACACCAATAGCAGGCTAACTATCGACATTCACACGAGGCAAGGTGGGTGAAGTGTCTTGCCCAAGGACACAACAACCATGACACAGGTGGCAGGGCAGGGATCGAACCTCCAACCCTTTGATCATCAGCCGACCCACTCTACCAACTGAGCCACAGTCGCCCCAAACTTAGTGTGCTATAGGATGCTGCTAAAGAACTGGAGTCTGGTGTAAATTGTATCAACAGGTTTTATTACATTCTGACATCATGGAACATATCCATCGCTTAATTAAAGAAATTAAAGCACCACAAGTCCCCCTATTAATATAAATGAGCAGAATAACAAGAGACTTCAACACAATTCTTTCCAATACTAAGTTCCTCACAGTAGAGTCTGCATTGTTGATAATAATAGGATATACAGTATAAGACTATTTATTTTTTATCTTAATTGAGCTACTAAATGAATGGCATTCCCACCAGTCTCTGGCGTTTAGCATTCAGCTCAAAGCAGAGCTGCTAGCATGTAGGTAGCCTTCTAATGTTTCTTATTTTTTCTTCCAGTGGATGATGTCCAAGTGTCCTGCTATCGAATCCTGACCAGTCTCTATGCACTGGGTACTGGGAAAAACATCTATGTAGAAAGGTATCTCAGTTTCAACATTGCGTTTATTGATTGAAAACCTCAGTGAAAAAAATACTCAATGCAGCTTTTACTAACTCTCCCCTACCCTGTCTGTGTCCGTCAGACAGCTACCAGCCCTGGGTCAGTGTCTGGCCACGCTGGCTGGAGCCATGCCTGTCGCCTTCCTGGAGCCGCTTCTCAACACTTACAACCCCTGCTCTGTCTTTAATACCAAGAGTGCCAGAGAACGAGCCGGTGAGTCATATGTAATGATACTAACATTATAAAAAGAGTAATTACAGAGGGGGACAAAGGTGGCAAACCAAACATATTTTATTGTGGAATAAGATTTTTTTTCTGATTTCTATATCCTACAGGGAAAGAGAGCGAAGGTGTATACATACATTGTCTTACATCTTAGATAACATGTGTAAGAGCCAATTAAGGCTCAGGTATAAGTAGGAACCAATCTGTGGTTACACAAGTGCTACCCGGAAAGAAAAGCTGTTTTTGACTTCACACACACACACACACACACACACACAGAATGTTTGTAAATGCAAGTAAGACTGTCATTCAGGAGGAGGAGAAAAGTGCGTCAAGAAGGTAAACCGTGGCACAGCATCTCAGGGCTTAAATGGGCATGGGCTTAGCCTCTATAAAACGTGTTTTGATAATGTTAACATTGTTGTAATCACAGGTAAATGTGTTTCTTTAAGCCCTGGGCGTGCCGGACTCGGTGGTGGAGATGTGTCCCGGGATGCCGCGGCTGGACGGTCTGGTGAAGGACATCAACGACATGGCGGAGTCTGGCGCGCGCTACACGGAGATGCCGCACGTCATCGAGGTGGTGCTGCCCATGTTGTGTAACTACCTGTCCTACTGGTGGGAGAGGGGGCCCGAGAACCAGCCGGCCAGCGGGGGCAGTGTGTGCTGCACCACCGTCACCTCCGAGCACCTTAGCCTTATCCTGGGCAACATTCTCAAGATCCTCAACAACAACCTGGGCATCGACGAGGCCTCCTGGATGAAGAGGATTGCAGGTGTGTGGGGGGGTGGGCGCAGGTTTATATATAACACGGCGCTATACCAGCAATTAATTAACTTGTGCAAATAAGGCGAGGTGCAATAAAACTAGCCCTTCTAATACCTTATCACTTAAGCACTTTAGAACTTACCACCACATTTTTAATGGTCCCCCAATTTGTGGTTTGTCGTGAGCAATATTGTTTATTGTTTTTATATTGTTTGTTCAATGTTCTCTTTTACTGTTATTATATATATGGGACTAAGGATGTGAATTAGCCACTCGCTATGATCCCGCATGTTAACAAAGATTTAACCCAAACTGAAAGTTCCTGATAGCACATTTTAAGATAAATACCTCTTAACTGCTCATGATACTAATGTGAAAGGAAGGGGCAGGCAATCATATTCTGAGGCCTCCACCATTTTAAATACAAAACAAAATAAAAAATCTCTTTCATTGTGCAGTGTACGTGCAGCCCATCATTAGCAAGGCCCGCAAAGACCTGCTGAAGAGCCACTTCCTGCCTACGTTGGAGAAGCTGAAGAAGAAGACGGTGAAGGTGGTGTCTGAGGAGGAGCTGTTGAAGGCAGACAGCAAAGGAGACACCCAGGAGGCCGAGCTGCTCATCCTGGACGAGTTTGCGGTCCTCTGCAGGGACCTGTACGCCTTTTACCCCATGCTTATCCGCTATGTGGACAACAACAGGTGGGCTGGCTGAGCAGTGGATGATGCAGTTTGTTTTACTGGAGTATAAAGGAGGAGAATGGGCTGATGTTAGTGTATGCAGTTAGTGTATTTTTTAAATGCAGGTCCAGGTGGTTGAAGGAACCAGACGCTGACTCCAATGAGCTCTTCAAAATGGTCGCCGAGATATTTATCCTCTGGTGCAAGTCACATGTAAGTTCCTTATCCTTGTCCTCTTCAAACATGTTTATACAGTATGCTACAAGAACACAGAGAGCTTTATATATCACATTTTTCTTTTTTTTATCTGAACATTGACAAAGCATAGATATATCTTTTTGTCATTTTTTTTTTACTCCAGAATTTCAAAAGAGAAGAGCAGAACTTTGTGGTCCAGAATGAAATCAACAATCTCTCCTTTTTGACTGGAGACAATAAAACCAAGATGTCTAAGGTAGGGTTTCGAAATTTGTCCACTACCTCACAACTCGCTGTCAACTTTATATTTATATGAAAAGAGACCCCTTTCAGTCATGTGTAAGGTCACCTTGGAGAGTGTGTGCACATTTGTATGAAAAGTTGAAAAGAAGGCTGACTTTTACTTAAGACTATGCGCGTGTGTGTGTGTGTGTGTGTGTGTGTGTGTGTGTGTGCGTGCAAGTGCGTACGCAAGTGCATGCGTGCGTGAGTGCATGCGTGCATGTATGTATGTATGAATTTATGAATTTATGCATTCATGCTTGTTACAGTAATTGACAGAAACTAACATTCATCCTTCTGTTGAGAGAAATATTCCTCCATACCTTCAGCCCTTGTCAGCATCGCAGGGGTTAGAAGGTTTGATTTCTTGTCTGCCTGGTTGAGCTGTTTAAAGGCAAACAAATTGTTTTCATTGCCGTGCACGTCAACACGAGGACTGCGTGCCTCCATTAACTTCCCTCTCATCCTTTTTTTCTTCAATCTGCCTCCCTCTTTCTCTCTCTCTCAAACAGTCCTATAAGGAAAAGGTAGAGTGACGCAGTGCATGAGCCTTTTACCTGCAGCTTATTGGCTTACATGCTCCAGTCGCCGAGCAGAAAAGCCAATAGCTTGCGCCGCTGTGCTATATAGTCTGTAGTGTAGTTATTTATGATGTCATGTGATTATTTTGTGGCCTCCATTCATCATCATGTATGACATGGTTACTTTGGTCATTCCTCATTCCCATGTGGGCGGAACATGCTTCATCCGGAGTAATGAAGCCCAGCCGCTCTGTGGCAAATCATGTGTTCACGTGCCACTGGTGTGTCTGCAGTAGATGGATTGTGGTTCCCTGGTGTGTTTGGTAAATAGTTACCTCCAGCTATGTACATTATGTTGTGGTTGCTGTATGTATGTGTGTGTTTCAGTGTATGTCTATTTATATGCTAATTAGCGTTTTCACTGAGCCAACTGCTTCAATTTGGCTCCAAAGTGCAGCTTTTCCCTCACTGTTTGGAACAGCGGCAGTCTGCTAGTTCTGCTTTTCAGCTGAGGTGTGAATCTTCTTAATGCTTCAGTAGCACAGACTCAGTGGGGTCACAGACTTTTGCCAAGGCTGAAAAATGAATGCCCGACTTGCCTCCAGCTTTTGTTCAAATACAGTGTGAGCGCTCCCGCTGTGTGAAATAAGCTCCAATAGAACACTGTTAAGGCTTCACTCTAAAGGTGGAGTCTGTGATTCTGGAGAATTCCTTTTTGTCAAAATCAGTGACTATCTCCTCACGATCCGCTACCGGTCCGTTATGCGTGCCCTGAACAATGAATCCAGTGTAAATACACAGCCTAGGCTATGTAAACTGGCATGTTGCTAGCTACGGTTGGCCCCCCTTTGTTGATAAATCTTTTGTATATGTACCCATTGACAGGGCCTAGGCTGTCTTTTAACACCAGCTTTTTTTCGGCGCACACACAGTACGGAGCTAGCGGTACCGGTAGTGGATCTTGAGGAGATATTCACTGATTTTGACAATAGTGATTTTGACAGCAAGTGCTTCCGGAATCGCTGACTCCACCTTTAAATGTTGACAGTAACTGCTTTAGTGCAACATTTAATTAGCAAATTAGTATTTATAACCTTAGATGACCAACTTATAAAGCTACCATAGCTTTTATTCCCCCACTTTCTGTAGACTGTTGTTAATATCATGATTTTTGTAAGTCTGGAGGACAAGACCAGGAGAGGAGACACAAGAAAAGGCGCGGTGAGTTCTACTCTATTCAGACCTCGCTGATTGTGGCCGCTCTGAAGAAGATGCTGCCAATCGGCCTCAACATGTGTACCCCTGGAGACCAGGAGCTCATCACTCTAGCCAAGACGCGCTACCTCCTGGTGAGAATAACTTTATGTTGTGACAATTTGTGACAATTTTTTGACATTTGAAATAGATCTTAAGAGACAATAGTACAAGTAAATTGAAGCATGAGCACTTCTTTTAAAAAACAAAAAAAAAAAAAACATCTACATTCCACTATAACAAAGCCGGCGTTTGCCTTCCTATTCCCGCTTCGTTCAACAGAGAGACACAGACGAAGAGGTCAAAGATCATATTCGGCAGAATCTGCATCTTCGAGAAAAGGTCAGCCATGGGTCAAAATTACTATCATGAATTTAAGTGGTTGGACTATGCATATATATTGTCTTTGTTTGTAACACACTCCCAGTCAGAGGACCCTGCAGTGAGGTGGCAGCTAAACCTGTACAAGGACATAGCGATGAGAATGGAGGGGCCTGCGGACCCTGACAGGGTGGTAGACCGTATCCAGAGGATCTCTGCTGCTGTCTTCAACCTGGAGCAGGTTGTTGGGCTCACGCATTTGCACAAACTCAAACATATTCATCACACACAAGGTGCATAAAGAGAATGTCATATAACATACAGCCATGGCACTTTTGAGAAAGAACGTTGATGACGACACACAAATCACAGTGATCTTCAACGTAAAAGTTGCACTGGGCTGCTTGCCCATTTCTGACTCCCCCTCTACTTCACTTTTTCTTTCACATCCGGTAGACGCAGTCGGGTTCACAATGAGCCTCCAAAACACAAACACAATATCATCAGAGACCTTGAAAAGTTTCCCTGTTGATTTAGGTTCCAGTGTGTTGATCAATTATGTGACCTTAACACACTCTTCTCCTCCCATTAGGTGGAGCAGCCTCTGAGATCCAAGAAATGCGTATGGCAGAAGTTGCTCTCCAAGCAGAGGAAGAGAGCAGTCGTCGCCTGCTTCCGCATGGCACCGCTTTATAATCTGCCCAGGTCTGACTGTATTCATTACACTTACAGCTTCTATACTTTAGCCAGAGTGTTGTTTTTTTAACCTATAAAACTGTGCCGAAGAGCCTTATAGTCCATGAATCCATTTTGACAGTTGCAGAGAGCTCTCTGGTGTAGCAGCAGTGGCAGATGGGAAATGGTGTACTAAGAGTTGTAACATCACCGCTATTTACTAGCCATATACCACACCACTTTCCTCTTCTTCTGTCTGTCTGACTCACACACTCTCATTTCTCCCACCCTGGGTTCTGACCGTGCATTAATGCACACAGGCTCCCTCCCTCCGTTTGTAGGGACAAATGTCTGGCCCTTAGCTGTTATCAAGGAGCAGAAAAAAAGGGACACAAGCAATTTCATGCCCTGCTGCTCTGTAACTCAATCACAGACTGAGTCAGGCAGGGAGCTACAGTAGGGAGGAAAACAATTATAAGGCCCAACCTGGCCCAACCTGGCCCAACCTGGGGGCGGCCATCATCAATATGTGCTCAGACGATGCCTCCCGCCTGCGACACATTTATTTAGAGTTGTTGACAGTGAAATATGACACAGCGTAGCTCATAATTATAAGATACCAGTTACAATTCAGGCAGGATTGTTTTTTGTTTTGGAGTAATACATTTATGTTCTGAGGCATGGATGTGAAGCTTCTGGATAATGTCGACTTTCTGTTGGAAGTTTTTCGACATTCCGAGGTCACCTTTTCTCTTTTGTCTCTCTACTCAGCCTCTGTTCTCTCCTCAATGTCAAACACTGTATTGTACCTCGTCCCCTCAGGCACACAAATAATAATTACTTCCTGAATGCCTACCGACATATTTGGCTGGAGATAATGCATGAGAACACAGGCTATGACAGTCTTCTCTCCATGCTGACGGTAACGTAGTGCTGACCCAATACTGCTACTGTATTGCACACCTGTCTTACCCCCCCCCCCCCCCCGCTATACTCCAGGCACGGTTTATGCTACAAGTTTAACTTGCATTAAAATCTTCACGCTGGTTTTTTCCACTGGTTCGTATTAAGAAAGCTGAATGTAGAAAAAAAATAAAAACGCTTATGAGGAATAGTTTCTGGAAATGTATTGCTTTCTTAATGAGAGTTGGGAAATATGAAGAAAACTGATGCTACTCATGTCTGTAGTGTACGCTAAATATGAACCTAGAGCCCACAGGCCATTAGCTTAGCTTAGCTTAGCTTAGAGACTGGAAGCACGTGCAAAAAGCTAGCCTGGCTTTGTCAGAAGGTACATTTTGTTTGTTTAATGTGTACAAAGACAACTTTAGAGTTTCTTGTAGGTAATCATTTTGTTTTACATACTTTTGGACAGAGCTATGCTAACTGTTTCTACCCGCTTTTAATATGTACTGTATGCAAAGCTGACCCCCTCCTGGCTTTAGCTTCATGCTTACCATACTGACATGTGGGTGGTTGACGTGACGCTCCATTTTTGTGTTCATGCTGTCAATTATAAATACAAATTTAAAATATTTAATTAAAATATCTGTTTTTAAATACATTTTAATCTTCCAGAACTAATACATCTGCAAGTATTGAGCATTATTATTCAAATATGTAAATATTTTGTTTTAAACATGACATTTGTCCACTGGCGTGACTGTCCGGGGTAGAGTTGCTTATCTCAAAACTACCGTAATTAAATGAAAAATAGGTTTAAATACATTAAAATGCTTGAATAGATGTTATAGTAGTGTTAACTTAATGAAACTATATGTTATAAGTCTTAAGGTCCCCATTTACAATTATTATGACGCATTACATTTTGTCCGCAAAACTGGTGTCCACCTGGTGTGACGCCATTTTGTAGATATAAATTGGGCATTCATTTGGGCACCCTATTATCAAGAGGGGCCCTTCCTCATCCAGGAAGTACAGTAGACCTCACTGGAGCACATGGACTGCACACAAGGTGAGTTCTGTCTCAAATATTTTCGTTACATTGCTATTTCCGTGCACTGTTGGAAATGGGATCCATTCTGCAGTCCTTTGGTGTGACGTAATTCAAGTATTGATCTGGACATTTTCATCCATTTAAATTGATAGACTATTGAAAATAATGTAAACCTTAACAATGTTAGTCAGGATTGAAGACTGTCTCTCATATAGATAGGCCGCAAACTGTCCTTGATCTTGAAAACGTCCACTGGTGTGACAGCATTGTCCTATAGTGTGACATGAAATCAGCGTCACACTGGTGGAAATGGCTGTCACACCAGTGGACTTAGGCTCTATCAATGGGTACAAAACCATCACTATCTCCCTCCTAACCTCCCTCCCTCTACTCTAACCTCCCTCTAACCTCCCTCCCTGCCCCTTATCCCTCCTAACCTCCCCCCAAACGCCCTCGCCGTCTACCGGGCTCTGGATAATGGTGTCCTCCGTGACTTCTCACTACGCACAGTTTTTGTTGACGACATACTCATCTTCTCTTGCTCTCAAGAGGAACATATCCAGCATGTGAAACAGCTACTACAAAGACTGGAGAACAAACTCATCGTCCAAGCATTGAAGTGCAAGTGTCATGTGGATTCCTTGGATTTCCTGGATACGCCATTGAGCGAGGGCAGGAGAGGACGGATCCCGAGAAGGTCCAGGCAGTGGCATAGTGGCCTCAACCTAGACCCTGATTGCAGCTCCAGCACTTTTTGGGCTTTGCACATTTCTATCAAAGGTTTGTCAGAGATTATAGCCGAGTTGCAGCCCCCCTCATTAGGTTCACCTCTCCGGCTGTCCCCTTCTCGTGGACCCCCAAAGACGAAGCGGCGTTCACTGAGCTGAAGGGGCGGTTCACTTCAGCCCCTATTCCCACTCATCTCAACCCTGCTCTGCAGTTCATGGTCAAGGTAGACGCTTCAGACTCCGGGGTGGGGGCGGTCCTCTCACAACACTTCACCGAGGATCTCTTGCTTCATCCCTGCGCCTTCTTTTCCAGATATCTGTCACCTGCGGAGCACAACTATGACGTCAGAAACAGGGAATTGCTGCCGTCAAGTTGGCGCTTGAAGAGTGGAGTCACTTGATGGAGAGGGGAGAAATTCCCTTCATGGTGTGGACCGATCACATGAACATGGCCTATTCAGTCTGCCAATTGTCTCAATTCCCGCCAAGCACACTGGGCATTCTTTGGCCCATTCAACTTCATTCTGACTTATTTCCCCGGTTCCAGGAACCCGATGCCTTGTCACAACAGTTTTTCCTCCGATCAGGTCTCCATGCTTCCAGACACCATCCTACCCTATGGCTGTGTGGTAGGGGCAGTCAGGTGGGAAATTTAGACGCAGATCAGGGATGCGCAGAGGGAACAACCTGATCCAGGCATGTTTGTGCCAAGCTCAGTCCACTCCAAGGTCCTCAAGTGGGTGCATATTTCTTGTTTCGCTTGCCACCCGGATGTCAACCGCATCCTGTCCCTGGCTAAACGTCACTTCTGGTGGCCCACCATGGAGACTGACACGCGCACCTTTGTACTCGCATGTACATTTTTGCGCCCGCAATAAGTCCTCTCATCAACCCCTCTCAAGTTTGCTCCGTCCCCTCCCTGTTCCTGGTCGCCCGGAGGATTCCCTTATCCTGGAGCACTCACCTTTCATGGATTGAATATTCCCACAACACCCTGTCAAGCGCAGCTACCGGTATTTCTCCATTTGAATGTTCCCTTGGCCATCAACCACCTCTGTTCTCAGCACAGGAGAGCGACATTGCAGTGCCTGCCCGCTCTGATTCCTGCCCACCTGCACGCTACCTCCCTTGTTGGCCTTCCACGCCCCAGCCTTGCCGTCCCCGCGGCTCGCCCTGCCCTGCCCCCCTTGGCTTTTGCTTTATAAAGAAAGCCTTCTCAACACCATTCCTCCTTCTGAACGTAACAAGAAAAGTAATAAGCCAGGGCAATTTTATTAACATGTCCATGTTATCTTGCTAAATGTTACGGTGGCCCCCCAAGTCTTTTTTATGGGAATGTTTCTTCTTCTTTATTCTGACTTTATTGTTCAAATAAAAACATTTTAACTTGAATTTGTAACTTTATTTTAATTCATTTTTAATTCATTTCGAAAAAGAAATAATAAATGAGACTTTGTACAAAACAGGGGCTTACCGGTACTTTTTGTTGTCCAATTGTGTGACGGAATGTCCTGTGGTGTGACAAACTGAATTATAGTGGAAAAGCCATTTTACTACACAAATTCATGTAAAAAGTGTTGAATAGTATAATAATGATATCATCACTATGCACATATAAGGATAGTATGAAGCTTCATTAGGTTTTATACTAATTATAATGAATATAATGCAGACGTTTGGGTAAAGTCCCTATGTGTACATCTTATAGTAGCATAATAACATGATTGGGAATTCTTATTGGTTACTTTTGATGTGGGAATATTATTAGGACAAATTGATAAGGATTGTGCATATTTGTCTAATCTGTCATATAATCTCTGAATTAAATATTAACATTTAAAATGATGTCACACCGGTGGACAATATTTAGGACTGCCACACAAAAAAGTTAATAAAATACTAAATAAATAATGGATTAAAAAGGGACATATTCAGTTTTGAGTTATTCACATATTAAGCAATATAATTATATGTCATTTGACATGCATTTTAGAAATATATTTTTTTCCACTTTGGATTTGAGTTCACGTCAACCACCCATGTGAGTAGTATCAATCTTCTTGTCTAACTCTCATCCATAGAGCGAAATAGCTTATTTTCCTTAACCTTTTGCTGATACATGGGTACTAAATATAATTAATATTTTATTATATCAACTCGTCATTCTAATCTATAATTGAAACTACTGCCTGCTAAAGGTTTAGGACTAGATTTAGAAGAGAGGAGTTGTGAGTAGATCAACAGACTGACTGAGCATGTACATCACAGCTCTGCATATAAAAAAAACACATAACAGTTTTTTTTCTCAGGTGACCAGTTGGATGTGCCAGTACCCTTCACTAACCATTATTAACCTCTCCCAAAGTGACTAACCCCAACTAATCTCCTCTCACCCTTCCTTAGGCATCGCTCTATTAACCTCTTCCTCCTGGCCTATCAGAGAATATGGATAGAAACAGAGGAGTACTCTTTTGAGGAGAAGCTAGTGCAGGATCTTGCAGTAAGTACTTGTGTGTCCCCCCCCCCCCTTGTCCCCCAGTGCCCTGTTGTTGGTTCCCATGTGCTGGGAGCTGAGCGTCGCCCCAACCCCTCCTACTGTACCACTTCCCTGTAATTGTTGTTGTCACGTGTCAAAAGTGTTTGAAAGCGCCCCAGTTCCACCAAATACCACCGGGTGGAATGTACGTCGTCCTCCGTACGATGCGTGGACACCCATTTCTTGGCAGGCATGACATCACCGCTGATGTCAGAGCCGGCTGATGTATTTTTTACCACTGTGTCCCAGCCAATATCGGTAAGGGGGCATCCTGCCACGATGCCTCGATTTACCCAAGAAATTTCTGAAAGTTGTTGTGTCTTTCTTAAATTTAAGCAATCACAAAACATTACAACCCTGCATTGTGTTTGTAGAGAAAGCAGAAGAAATACAACATGTTCAGTAGCTGCTTTCCTTTACAACTACAAGTGCTCCACCAATGATTTTGCACTTTGTAGCCCATGATAACCTGCAGCATAATATGCAACGTCTGATTAAAAATGACTTAAGGATTCATAAAATAAAGCAGTAACTTCAGTGTTCAGATGTGGAATAAGAAGCTATCATGAAAGACATGCTGGAACTCGACACCTACTGTGCCAACGGCTGTGAGAGGTTTTTTATTCTTTCTTTTTCAATAATGGAATGAAGATAATAATTTAATTAATACAGCTTTTGAAAATCTAATCCCCTTAGACCATTTAATGGTCATATCTTATTTTCACATTATTTGAAATTGTAGCCCAGGGCTCCACAGAGGAAGTTACGGGTGGGACAGATGAGAAACTTTCTCTTCTAGAAAGAATAATAGAATCGAATAGAAGAATAGTTCCAATGTGTCTGCTATCATGAGTGGTTTATCATAGGAAGTCTATGATAAAGTGTAAACTGGGCTCATGGAGATATCCACCTTTTAACAGTGCTGAACATCAATCACTGTCTGCGTCTGTATGTGTGTATGGGTGTGTGTGTGTGTGTGCGTGTGTGCACTTGACAGCATGCGTGTATTTGTCATTGAGCCTGTGCTCTTGCTTGTCCTTCATTGTCTGCATGCTATCAGTGTGTCCTACCACTGTCTATTTTCTTATACAACCCAACTCTCCTAAGGTAAGCGGTGTATAGTTGAATGGCAGTGACAGACACTTATACAGTTGACATTCAGACCACACCCCTGAGCTCCAGGATTTACCCATGTATGCGTTTGTCCAGAAAACGCAGTCTAAAGTGGAGGAAGAGGAAGAGGAGGAGATCCGAAAGCAGCCCGACCCTCTTCACCAACTCATTCTGCATTTCAGCCACAACGCTCTGACCGAGTGCAGGTAAACACGCACACCTGGCCACCTGGCACCCACAACGCTTTGCTCCATCTGTGCTACATAAAGGTTTTTGGCAGCCTCTCAGCTAATAAAGAGCCGCATTAAGCTAAATCGTCGTCATATATTATATACCCGAACAGAAACACAAAAGTCGCTTTCTCTCTGGAGCTTTGCTACTTACAGTGTACAGATATTGCAGTGGCTTTAAATATAACCCCTGAAACTTGCTTATTATTACCTAGATGAGATGTGATTGTGTGCCATACAAGGTTTAACCGCCAGATATTTATCTTATCTTTTATGGTAGTTCCTTGGAAGAGGACCCCTTGTATATTGCATATGCAGATATGATGGCAAAGGTAGCTACTTTTGTTTTTCCAAATTGCTGCCACTGGAATGTATGCTGTTTAGCCAAAGTTTTCAGAGTTTGACATTGTGCTTTCTCTCTCAGAGTTGTGCTGAAGGTGAAGAAGAGGAAGAGGAGGAAGGGAAAGAGAAAACATTTGAGGTTGCTATTGATTTTCTCGACAGGAACACTGCTCTGCATTTCACTTTGATTCATATTCCTGTGAGTGGTGCTCATCCGTATTATCATTGCCCACAGGAAAAAGAAATGGAGAAGCAAAAGATGCTGTACCAGCAGGCCAGACTACACGATCGAGGAGCTGCAGAGATGGTGCTTCAGATGATCGGTGCCAGCAAAGGTAGGGAAAGGAAAACACACACTCCCCCTCTTCTTATAATGGCATCAATTGTGTATGATGTATGATTTGTTGTCATCAGGTCGACTTGGTGCTATGGTGACTTTCACCCTCCAACTGGGCATCTCCATCCTCAACGGGGGTAACATACTGGTCCAGCAGGTAGGGATCAACTGGAGTACTGAAGATCTTAAGATAAAAGTATCGGAACCACTGTTTATTGTCTTTTTAACCTTGATACAGAAAATGCTGGACTACCTGAAGGAGAAAAGAGATGTGGGCTTTTTCAAAAGTTTGTCGGGACTGATGATGTCCTGCAGGTAAGGAAGCCACAACAAAAAAATCTCACATAAACACACATGATTTACTTTTGATTTATTTCTAAATGGTAATTTAATACCAAGCATGGGAAAATTATATTTTATAATGTCCTCAATGGCTCTGGTTGAGAAAATAACTGCTATCTAATATTAAGCGAAAACAGTCAAAGTGTATCCTAACTGTAAACCGTGGGTATCTAAGTCCCTTAGACCTCTGCTTCATATGAAGAACAAAGCCTTTAAAGAAGGTAATACAGTAGAATTGAGACGTCTGCAAAAATAAATTAAAAGAGAGGTCTGGGTTGGCAAAAAGACCTAAAAGGAAAAAATTGATAGCCAACTACTAACTAACAACTAACAATCTGGGCTCTGCTGGGACGGCATGAAAACCATCACTGGGCTGAAAGATAAAAGAAAAAAGGTTTCATTAGCCAACTATACCTGTGACCTGCACCTTGCTCAGAGCCTCAATGATTTTTATGTCAGATTTGAAACGCATGATTTTAATGAGGAACACTCTGCGATCAAAAACAGACTTCTGTCTGCCCCCCCCCTCTAGGCCTTTTTTTAAGGAACAGGATGTGACCAATTGTTTTTAAAAATGCAACCCCCGTAAAGGCCCAGGCCCCGATCACGTCGGTGGCCGCTTATCAAACACCTGCGCTGATCAATTGGGTCCCATTTTTTATTACATTTTTAACAGATCTCTCAGTCAGCAGATAGTACCCTCCCTCTGGAAACAGTCCACTATAGTACCCGTTTCCAAGTGTGATAATCCAAAATCACTCAACGATTTCAGACCCGTAGCCCTTACTTCCCTGGTCATGAAGCAGTTCGAGAAGCTAGTCAAATCTGAGCTCGTAGCTAAAACCAAGAGCCTTCTAGACCCTTTTCAATTTGCTTACAGGGAGGTAAGAGGCGTCCAGAACGCAACTGCTACTCTTCTCAATCAGCTTTTTAATAATAATAATAATAATAATAATAATAATAATAATACATTTTATTTGTAAAGCACTTTTCATAAAGTAATCTCAAAGTGCTACAGAAACCAGAAACAAAATAAACAGAAGAAACACCTTGAAGGCAGTAAGAAGCATGCGAGGCTACTTTTTGTCGAATTCTCCTCGGCTTTCAATACGATCCAGCCCCATGTTCTCGTTGAGAAGCTAGTTAACATCTTTAGCCTAGATCCTTGTTTAGTGGGTTGGGTACTGGATTTTTTAACTAAAAGATCCCAAAGTGTTAAGGTGAACACAACAGTGTCTAGCCTTCAGTCCACCTCCACTGGTTCGCCACAGGGCTGTGTTCTCTCTGCTCTTTTGATTATTTTATACACTGATGACTGTCGCAGTAACCACGACAACCGTTTCATCATCAAATACGCGGATGACTCGGTCATTGTCAGCCTACTCAACAGCGCTGACACTGTGCATGGCCAGGTTACAGAGGACTTCCTGACCTGCTGCAATGATGCGTTCCTCGAGCTTAACATCTCTAAAACTAAAGAGCTCTGTATAGATTTCAGACGTGGCCCCCATCCCTCCGAGAACACTGTCATCCGTGGCCAGCCTATGGAAATCGTGTCCAGTTATAAATATCTGGGCACTATCATTGATAATAACTTGAAATTTAATGCAAACACTGAAATGCTGTGCAAGAAAGGCCAGCAACGCCTCTACTGTCTTAGCAAATTGGCTAGATTTAATGTTGACAAAAGCCTGTTGAAATTGTTTTACAGCGCTTACATTTATTCTGTCATCTCCTTCTCTATCATATGCTGGTACGGTAACTTCACTACCAAGGACAAAAATTCTCTTGGGAGAATAGTAAGAACTGCTGCGAAAATCACTGGTATCCAGTTAGAAGGCCTTGATCCTTTCTATTGTAAACAGTTGCTCAAAAAATCTAGGTCCATACGACAAGACAGTGCCCACCCTCTTAATTCTGAATATAGGGTGTTGCCTTCTGGCCGTCGCCTGTGTGTCCCTATGTCCACCAAAAACAGATACAAGTTTTCCTTTGGCCCTGCCTCGATTCGAGCAACCAATGCTGCCAGCAGCAGATAAATGCTGCTATTGTTGATTGGGTTTTCGATTTTTTATATTGTTGATGGTGTTTATGGTACTGTACTGTTGATATTGTTGCTGTTGTGGGCATTGCTGCTAACGGCACTCTGCACTTTATTTTGCTGCTATTGATTGTTTGCCGTTGACCACATAGCACTTTATCTTGGCACTTTATGATGTTACGATTCTAGGATTTTATGTTTGATTTATTTTATTTTATGATTTTATTTAATTTTATGATTTTATTTATTTTATTTTATGACGGTATGACCTGTGTCTAACTGTCGGAGCTTGGATAACAGTAGGAGAAAGTTGCCCTGGACTGCCTTCTCAGAGCGGGAACACTCTTTACTAAGAGCCCGAATTCTCTGGCCATATCTCGGGCGAGTTTTGCCGTACAGCAAGACTCTATCCCCAGCGTGGCCCGTCTTAAGCTATGGAGGGAAAGGAACTGACTTTGTTGTGTTGGTTTTTCCCTGATTCTTGCACTTTGCACTTTAGTGCCCAGGGGCCTCATTTATAAAGCTTTGCGTGGGATTCACGTGGAAGCTGGCGTACGGAAGAAATGTAGGATGTACGTGCGAACAAAAATATTCTGATTTATAAAACAGTGCGCACTCACGTCCTACGCCTGTTTCCCTTTATAAATCACAATCAAATCTAAATGTGGCGCAGACTTTGCGGGCTTCACGTAATGCCCATATTTACCCATACATAGTCATTGACACACCCGAATTAATATCATTTACTGAGTGCATGAAGGCGGTAGTGGCAATCGCCGACTGAATGGGAAATGGAAAAATAGACTCCACACGGTGTGGATCACTGCGGTCACGCCGAAGTACCCGTTGGAGAAGTGGCGACCAGGGAAAATTTAGTTCGGTGGCACAGTGTGAGGGTAAAGGCGTCAGAGTGCAGCCTGTGGCGATCTCTGTGAACGCTGTGGTCGAAATAAAAAGAAGTGATCCGACATAAAAGTGGACGCAAAAAAGTGCATATCCTCACACAGCAGTGTTTGTGCCACGAGCGGGGGACACTGAGACCCCCCATGAGATACAGATTCAGAGAATTCATCCCGGTGCAGTGACGGGCGGCGGAGGGTTAATAATAAACTTCACAGTCCCTTTCAAAACACAGTTACGACGTGCTTAAACACAAAGAAAAACACATAGATAGAACGGACTAAAAGCCGCGAAAAATTAGCACAGTATGTGATGTACAGTAGGCTTATGATTAGTGTATGAAACGGTGCACTCCTGTCTGCCTGACTGAGGCATCAAGAACAGCGTCAGTGTAAAAGTAATAGGTTGTATTCCACCTCAATATAATCAGAATAAATCCAATAACATACAGATAGGTTATTCTTTAAAAACTGCAGAGCTTATTCAAACGTTTTTTTTGTTTTTCAATTTGCACTCATATCTCCGTTTGTAGACTATTTAAGATCCTAATTCGTTTTGTTTTTTGTTGGTATCACTCCATGGAAAAATCCGTGGAGGCATTTTTTTATTAGTTGTAAGAATGGCTTGATCTGTTTTGCAAAGGAACTCCAAATATATGATAGACCTACATAGCTTATAGGCCTATATCTGGATTCATTTAACACAAACACATTCGTTCTCGCACTTCATATATGTGCCGACGGAGTCGCCGTTTCTCCTTTCTCCACTTTCTGTGTGTACGTATGGGTCAGAGTTTGCGTGGAGGACCGCACATCTTCCCGTCAAGTTTGCTTTTTATGAATCCCAATGTTTGCGTAGAAATTGGCGTGCGCCCTCTTCTGGGTGTACGCCACGTTTATAAATGAGGCCCCTGGCCTGCGTACATGTTGTGATGTTTGTGTCCGTCACTGTTTTATGTGTTGTCGCCTCTCCTCGCTGTAAACCAAATTGCCCTCTTGGGACACTAATAAAATCTTGAATCTTGAAGCTTTGAGACAAAATATGTATAACAGAAAGACTCTTTCACTAACTGTGGAGTTTGACAGACATGGGAATCGGGCATGAGAATATTCTACTGGTTGCATAATAAGAGGTAGTTTGGAATCCAGTGTCTTCGGAGCTTGACCTTTATATATAAGGGACAAAAAAAATCTCAATATTGACAAAGATTTTTTTGAACGTTATATTTTGGATTTCTTCTCTTTTAAGCCCCCAAATTTAATTGAAGTTGAATACCTTTAAAATGCAAGTCATGGAAACACAGATTGTAGTGATTAAATGTATCATAGGTCAGCCATTGTCTTTTATCTCCTACAGTGTCCTGGACTTGAATGCTTTTGAAAGGCAAAATAAAGCTGAAGGTCTTGGGATGGTTACTGAAGAAGGATCAAGTAAGTGAGGATAATAAACGCTGGAAACCCTCTGAGACTGTCCTAGTTTTTGTTATCAGTATGAATTACTGATTTGTCCTGGCACTGAATCAAAGAGGGAACATTCAGTATCTGCTGCAAAGTATGACTTTACGCATTGTAGAAAAAGCTGCATTAAAGACAGAACCTCAATACTAAAAGTTAAGCTTTTCAAATGTGTTTGTTGCCTAATGCTCCACATCTAAGAGGTCTTTTTTTAACTCATTTTTAAACACAGGTTATTGTATTCAAAGCTTTACTTATTACTTAGGCTGAACTTTTTCTCCAGCAAGAGAACTCAGCCACTGGGTGTTACAATTGTGGCCTTGACCACGTCACAAGTTATAGGGGATATCATCCAGGACACATGCAGAAACCTTGGTGTTACATGATGCGTCTCAGTCAGGCTCTCAATTGACTGCCAGACAAATGTCCCCGCATTTAGCTTGACTAAACATCTGCCCTTTAGTTATGTTGCCGTTACAAGCCTCATCCTCATGTGTCTCTATGTGTGTCACGTCATATGTCATCACCACGCAGGTAAACCTGTGCTACTGTATGTTTAAGTCCTGTCGGTCTTGAGTATTCTAAAAAGCACTCCCAGTCACAACTACATCCACATGAAAATCCACATTTGATCAGACATCTCTTAACTTGATCTGATGGGTAGCATACAGTATATGAATATGTTTTCCTCATGCATATTCCAGCTCATTTCCACCTCATGAGCACAGGCATAAGTGATGGTAACTATTAAGTCTGCTACTCTGTCTAACCTGTAGTCTAAAACTGTAGCCTCTAGCGAGCAGACTGTACTCTCTGTAAGACTTTGTTTAATCGTAACCGCTTGTCAATGTCGCAAAAAAATCAATGTGAGTGTGTCAAAGATATTTCTATAGCGCTCTATCATTCTCTCCTGTTTCCTACTTCTTCTGATTGACTCTCAATGTCTTCTCCCTTGCTTATGTCTGCCTTTTTGTTTTTGTTTGTTTCCTTCTGATCATGTTTTTTATGTCATCGGTCGCAGTCAACGTGAGTGAGCGGGGTAAATACACGGTTTAGATTCTACTCATTCTGTGCAATGCTGACATCTTGATTGCTCTCAGTTCAAACTCCTTCCTCCCTCCATTCATTCCCTTCTAAATCCTTCTTCACGCTCCCCCCGTTACTCCTCCTCTTCCTCCCTGAATGCAACACAATCACCTTCCTTGAGCCCCATGGACTAAAGGAAAAACGCATGCATGCTCCTATTAACATCTGGCTAGATTGTTCAGTCCGGGGTCAGCTGGCCCCAAACTGACTCAAATCTCTCCACTCTTCTCAGTCTTCTTTTTCTAAAGAAGTCAGTGCTTGTCATGTATGTGGGACCTTTTTATCTTTATTTGATTTCTTACTGATACTAACCAACCAGCGTGTAATAAGATATGAATCTCGCAAAAGCTTTGATTGTCAGACCCAACAAAGCTTTGCTGGCGGTAAACAACTAAGCTAATATTTTTTTTTAACCTTGATTTCTTTTGTAAAATGATGCACTCTACCTCGCCTTGCGTGTTCCGAAACCCCCCCCACATAAAGTGCTCATAACTTCATTGCCGTTTAACAACTACGACAGTAGCTTTACGAGGAAGTGAAAGCTATGCAAGCCCCCGACGATGCCTGTACTGACATTAAAATGATGGCTCTCTCTCTGACCTTCTTATCGGCGAAAGGGACCGTTAATCTCATTTCCTGTCCTCAGGTTCCAAGGTACTGCAGAATGATGAGTTCACTAAGGACCTCTTTAGGTTTCTGCAGCTCCTCTGTGAGGGCCACAACAATGGTAGGTGGACACTATCCCCATAAACATAAACCACACAGTTTTAGATTTGGCTGGGCGACGTGAATGTACTCCTCTACAGCAAGTTCATTCTTATTTTGTCATCTGTTTTTTAGATTTTCAGAACTTCCTGAGGACTCAGACAGGGAACACAACTACAGTCAACATTATCATTAGCACTGTAGACTACCTACTAAGACTCCAGGTATGATATTATTACAGACAGACATCTTGAAATATGTAATATATCATGTTCTGTAATGTGCCAAATAATTGAATCCTTTCTTTTATTTAGGAATCCATCAGCGACTTCTACTGGTACTACTCTGGTAAGGATATCATAGATGAGGCCGGCCAGAGGAACTTCTCCAGAGCCCTGGCAGTGGCCAAGCAGGTCTTCAACTCTTTAACGGAGTATATACAGGTACATGGCTGCACCACAACAAGTTCTCATTCAAACCCTTAGCTTAAAGGATTGATTTTGAAGCTCTCTCCTTATCTCTGTGTCCCCTGTGTCTTCTGTAATTCTCCAGGGTCCATGCATTGGGAACCAGCAGAGCCTGGCTCACAGCAGGCTGTGGGACGCAGTGGTCGGCTTCCTGCATGTTTTTGCCAACATGCAGATGAAGTTATCCCAGGTACAGAATGTACTTTTGTCTAAAATAAAGAGGTTGAGTTGCTGTGTATTTGTACTTGACTATTCCCACTGTACAGTTCTAACCTAATACATTACAGAAGGAAAAAAATATTTGTTTTAATATTCTGAGAGAACAAATGTACTCTTTATATGTGTGTGTAAAAGCAAGCATGCAGGAGTATTTAATGTGATAGTATTGCTACTTTTACAGTACTACTATTCACCCGCCAATGGTATTTGCCTTCATCAGCTGCAGGCTCCTTTACAATATCTGTAACCACTAGAGGGCTCTCCAAGCTTAGGGATAACCTCAGGCTACTGCAGTACAACACCATTTGTCATTCCCCTCAGCAATATGATGTATGACTCCATCTATACTATTTCCTCCCTGCCCAATAAGCCCGAAATGGGTTGAAATCCAGCCACCAACCTTATCTCATGGTCATCAAAAAGGGCTTGGTCTGAACGTCTGACAGTAGAAGCCGAGACGAAGGACAGCACAGATGGAGGAGTTTGAATTTTAGCGTATCAAAGTACGCTTCAGATTTATGGCGTGCTGAATACAGCCTCCATAGAGATCCTAAACGAGTCAGACGGACCGGGCCATCTGCTCTGCGACAGTAAAATAACATTAACCCCAGTGCTGATGGATGGATGTTACCTAGAGGGCCCTCCTGGGCCCAAGCAGGGCCAATTTGGGTCCCCACAATCTGAGGCAGCCTTGATCTCTCAGGGTTATTAGACTGGATGGCTGTATCCTTACAGGGAGGCAATGAGTAGTCTGTGTGATCTAGTGGGAGTCAAAGCTTTCCCTTTCCCCTTTTTTTATTTCTTTTTTTCAAACAGGACTCCAGTCAGATTGAACTATTGAAGGAGCTGCTGGACCTGCAGAAAGACATGATTGTCATGATGCTCTCTCTTCTCGAAGGTTTGCTCACTGATGACTCACCATATGCACTACACCGGCAGCATTCGTTTGCAATGATATTGTCTCCTGTATGACTTTCATCAACTAATCTGTTTACTTGGACTTTCATCAAATATTTACTAAAGCAGCTTTGCCTGATTTACATATTGTTTGCTACCGTATGCACAGTCCCTTTTTCACTTTTGTCTCTTTCTCCTTGTGGTTCAAAGGTAATGTTGTCAACGGTACTATTGGCAAACAAATGGTGGATACCTTGGTGGAATCCTCTAGCAACGTGGAGATGATCCTCAAGTTCTTCGACATGTTCCTTAAGTTGAAGGACCTGACTACCTCGGACAGCTTCAAGGAGTACGACCCCGAGAGCAAAGGGGTCATCTCCAAGAAAGACTTCCAGAAGTCCATGGAGAACCAGAAACAGTATTCCCAGGCCGAGATCGAGTTCCTCCTGTCCTGCGCCGAGGCCGACGAGAACGACATGTTCAACTACGAGCAGTTTGTGGAGAGATTTCACGAACCCGCCAAGGACATTGGCTTCAACGTGGCCGTGTTACTGACCAACCTCTCAGAGCACATGCCCCACGACGCCCGCCTGGCCACGTTCCTGGACCTGGCCGAGAGTGTCCTCAGCTACTTCGAGCCCTACCTGGGTCGCATCGAGATCATGGGCGGGGCCAAGCGCATCGAGAGGGTCTACTTCGAGATCAGCGAGTCCAGTCGCACCCAGTGGGAAAAGCCACAGGTGAAAGAGTCCAAGCGGCAGTTCATCTTCGATGTGGTCAACGAAGGCGGGGAGAGCGAGAAGATGGAGCTGTTTGTCAACTTCTGCGAGGACACCATCTTCGAGATGCAGCTGGCCTCTCAGATCTCAGAGCCCGACCCGGTGGAGCGACCGGAGGAAGACGAGGACGACAGCCAGAGCGTGGCGGAAAACCCCGAGGAGGAAGAGGAGGAGAGCGGGATGCTGGAGTCTTCCTCGGCCTTCACCATCGCCTGCGTCTCCATGAGGAAAAGCCTGTGCCACTTCAGCCAGCTGCTCACCTTCAAGAGCATGAGGCGGCGCTACAGAAGGTTCCGCAAGATGAGCGTCAGGGAGATGGTGCGCGGCTTCTTCTCCTTCTTCTGGGTGATCATCACGGGCCTGTTCCACTTCGTCTACAGCCTGGTGTGGGGCTTCTTCCATATCCTGTGGACCAGCATGTTCGGAGGCGGCCTGGTCGAAGGGGCCAAGAACATGAAGGTGACAGACATTTTGGGGAACATGCCCGACCCCACGCAGTTCGGGATCCACGGGGACGTGCTGGAGATGGAGAAGATGGAGGCCAGCGAGGCGTCGGCGCTGGCGGAGATGAGTCAGATGGCTCAGGGGGACGCGGCGGAGGCCGATCTCATGGCAGAGCTGCTCAACATACAGCCCAAGAAGGAGGGGAAGCACGGGGCCGAGCCCGGGCTGGGGGACGTGTCTGAGGTGGTGGTGGGGGACGCGCCTTCCATCGCCAGTGCTGTCAGGCAGAAGAAGCTACAGGTCAGCACTCAAGTAAATAAGGATCTAATTGAATAAAAATACTTCTATTCTTGATCATGTTTTTAGCTAATAGACATTACTGCATTACATATGATTACACTCGGATAATTTTTAAAGTAATTGAAGCTCATAACAATGTATTTGTTATAGCTGGCTGCAAAGAAGAAGCCTTCAAATGGAGACCACAAGTCTGATTCAGAGAAAGGAGAGTAAGTTTTCTAAATGTATTCATTGCTTGTCCTCAGTGAAACTGAAATAGACATCATTCTTTTGATATATTTTCTGTGATTGTGTCATCTTTAAACATGATGGCATAGGGAGTGTGTAAGTGTGTTTTTTTGTGATACTGTATATGCAAATTAATCTGTAAGTGCTTCCGTGTTTCACACCATGTACGTAGGTCACATGGATATTGTATTTATGGATATATCTGTGACCTTGCAGTAGCATGTGTCCGTCCGTCACTAATAGAGAAATGAATGTTGCAGTTCATCAGATGGTGAGAAGAAGGACCACGACAAGGCCAAAGACGAAGCCCCCCCAGAGTCTCCAGTGGAGGAGAAGAAAGCCCCAAAGAAGAGGCTCGGCCTGAAGAAAGAACCACCAGAGGCCTTCATGGCCAGCTTCTTCGCTGGCTTGGAAATCTACCAAACCAAGACGCTAGTAAGATATTTCTCTCACAGCACTCTTTTTGGAAAATTAAGTTCAGAACTATGAGCTGTTGGCAAGACAAGACTTTTGTTTTTTCAAGCACTGGTCAATTTTGAGATTTTGCTTCCATAACTAAATAAACGGTCCAAAATGAACATTCAATTGATTATTTTACTAAATCTTGTCTGTTGCGACTTCATACTTCTCTTATACAACCATGTTTTGCAGCCATTATCTTAACCTGTTTTTGTAATATTTAGTTTGTAAAATGTACACATAATTAGTTTATTAGTTTTGCCAAATTACAACAATTCTGAAAAAAATTTAATATTTATATGTTGTATGTAAGTAATCAAATGGAAAAGTCCAATGATGAAATCTATAAGTTTAACATTTTACTTAATTCACCTGTATTACCATAAGTAAAGAGAGTACAACTCAGCTTGTTACATGAAAACAAACTACTGTATACTGATTTATTTATTGTTTTACAGAATTATCTGGCCAGAAACTTCTACAACCTCCGCTTCCTGGCACTTTTTGTGGCCTTTGCTATCAACTTCATTCTGCTATTCTACAAAGTAAGCTTTCAAATGAAGGTATCATAATCAATTCTTGTTAAGTTGTTTTTGTTGTGACTGCTTTGGAAAATCCCTTTTTAAACTTCCCCTTGTCTTCCAGGTGACCGGGGATTTCTCAGACGATGAGGACCCCTGGGATGGTCGAGGTAGAGTAGGGGAGGAGGAAGATGAGGGTGCACTTGAGTATTTCGTCCTACAGGAGAGCACGGGATACATGGCACCAACGCTACGCTGTCTGGCTATACTGCACACTATCATTTCTTTCCTGTGTGTGGTGGGATACTACTACCTGAAGGTACAGTAACACCATCCAACAGTAAATAAACACATTATTACAAACATATATTTTTTTTAAATATCTCAACACTGCTCTTTAGCTAATGGGTTTAAATGACAGTGAGAATATTGTATGTTTTGATGCTCGCCTACATACACACAGTTATGCACTTCCTGTTGTTTTTTTTGAAGTAAGCAGGCTTTATACACAGCATTTTGACGTGTGCTATATGCTATTTTTTTTACTGACTATTTTAATGACGCAGCCACATTTCCTCTGTGTCCAAGGTGCCCCTCGTGGTGTTCAAACGTGAGAAAGAGATAGCGAGGAAGTTGGAGTTCGCCGGCCTTTACATCACAGAGCAGCCTTCGGACGATGACATCAAAGGGCAATGGGACAGAATGGTCATCAATACGCCGTGAGTCAGCTACAGCGCAGTGATTAGACTCTCAGTCATAATCTCTTATCGACAAAGGTCAAATGCTGATTTATTTTGTTTTTTGAAGTTTTTTCCTTTTTTTCCCTTCTTTTTACCAGTTCCTTCCCAAACAACTACTGGGATAAATTTGTCAAACGCAAAGTAGGTGGCTTATGTTGTTTTTGTGTAATCTGTTTTTGCACACCACACAATAAACCCTTATCTGATTTATTTACGAAATGTCACCCTCTCCTCTCTTTTTTTCTCTGTTTTGCTGCGGTTTTGTAGGTGATCAAAAAGTATGGAGACCTGTACGGAGCGGAGAGGATAGCAGAGCTGCTGGGGATGGATAAAAGCGCCCTGGATTTTAACCCCACGGAGGAGACTGTGGCTAAGGAGGCCTCACTGGTGTCATGGTTAGAGCAGACGCGCCAAAAGCAAAGACAGAGGTCAAATAGGAAATATGAGCCCTTTATATAAAGTTTTTTTTAAATTCTCTCTCACCAGGTTGAGCTCAATCGATACAAAGTACCATGTCTGGAAATTGGGAGTGGTGTTTACAGACAATGTGAGTTTGAACACAGTTTGGGATGATACATTATGTTGTTGTCTTATGGACAATGGGACGAACGATTTGGATGGATGGATGGATGGATGGATGGATTGATAGATGACATATTGAAAGATGGATTCTGATCATTTTCTCATTTTTCTTTCCCTCACCAGTCATTCCTGTATCTGGTTTGGTATACCACCATGTCCATCCTGGGCCACTACAACAACTTCTTCTTTGCCGCTCACCTGCTGGACATCGCCATGGGCTTCAAAACGCTCCGCACCATCCTCTCCTCGGTCACGCATAACGGCAAACAGGTGAGAGAGGGGAGGATGCAGGTCCTTCTCTCGTGCAGCAGGGGTCACTACAGAGCCTGTGGTTAAACCGCTGTCTGTTTATTCACTGACGTGCAACCACAACCCACGTAACAATAGTGTCAAGCCTATTGTCCCCTTTGCCAATAACTGATTAAATAATGTATAAGCAGTACATTAGGTCTTACTTTACTTGATCATGAGATATTATCAGTGATTTACTGCTTAATCATTTGAACACATTATTTGATAATAGCAAATAATGGAAAAACTTCAAACAAGATTATCTAAGCAGCTGGAGTTTTCTTTTTTCCCCCACAAAATTAATGTGTGGGGGGAAAGAGAGAGTAAATAAAAAGTGGCTTATCAGGTGATTTAGCAAACTGTAAGCTATTAAAGCATTCACCAGCAACTTGGGCATCTCATTAGATGTGTGTGTTCTGTCACCTGACTAATGGCCTTTTAACTTTGATTTGGTCTACCAACTCCTGGGAAAACTCTCTGTTTCTCTACACTCTATGTATAAGGTTAGCAGTTATCACACTTTTCACTTTTGTCACCTTCTTCTTTGCAACTTGTTGAGCAGAATGTGTCATCCAGTAAAATACTGTATGTGTATGTGTCAATTCAAATATTTGCATCTCTCCCTTGTAAGATAATTGGGAGAACCAAGGCAGAAGGTAGATACTTGAAGTGAAGGAGGCGGGGATTCATACATGGGAAATATAGATGCGTCCAGTATCCTCTGACATTTGAGTTGAAATGGCTTAATTGCCTCCATTTGTCTCAACCCTCCAATTCTGACTGATTGTCATGTCCACTGACCACAGGCACAAGTCATAATATAATGTCACCTCAATCTCCAAGGGCGGAGTGACACCCGAATGGCGAGGCCGCAAGGAATCGGCGACACCTCCACTTAGCTGCCGTTGGGGCAGATCAATCCCACTGTCAATCAAAATGTAGTTTGCATCTGCTACCACTGTTGTTGCTATTTATGTTCACATGTAAGACAGTACATGGGGCGCGTGTGTGAATGGATATTTATGTCAGATGTTAAAACAGGCCCTAAAAGCCCCTGTAAACCCTAATCCACTAAATCCTATTTATGTCATTTGGGGAGTTATTTTCATGATCGTAAGGGGAGTAAGTAAGAGTTACGCATATGTATCAATCCAAATGAAAGATGTTGTCATTGAGTTAGTTAAATATTCAGTTTGGATGCTTATTACACAATAATTGTTTTGAACCAATCACGACAGTTCTCTGCCCAAACGTTCTATAAAAACAATGGCTGTTGCTGTTGATACGACCACACCCAAACAATCTTGTCAAGCAGTCTGGAGTAGAACAGCCGTTTTTTTAACAAAGTTTAAAATTATTTAACATTGAACATTTATTTTCGATCAGATTTTTGTAATAGGCTATTGCGACACCCAGATTTAATATCGTAATCGTATATTGATTTTTAATATTTTAGATCAAGTTTCCTGAAGCTTTAAAATGTGTTTGCTTTAAAGAGAAAATGTGTCTGTGTAATTGGTACTCACACTGAACCCTGTCTCCCTTTCCACTTATTAGAATCAACAGGAAGTCTGAAATTTTTTTTTTTTTTTCCCTGTGTGTGTTTCTCTGAAGCTGGTGTTGACAGTGGGCCTGCTGGCGGTGGTGGTCTATCTCTACACTGTGGTGGCCTTCAACTTCTTCAGGAAGTTCTACAACAAGAGCGGAGACGAGGACGAGCCCGATATGAAGTGTGACGACATGATGACCGTGAGCATCCTGTTCCACGTGTTTCTTTTTCATTACAAAACACACATCCTGGTGCCAACACTAAGGGAACCATGCACTCTTCCTCCCTCCCTCTGTCTTTCCACAGTGTTACCTGTTCCACATGTACGTGGGGGTAAGAGCAGGAGGGGGCATTGGGGATGAGATCGAGGACCCAGCCGGCGACCCTTACGAGCTCTGGCGTATCCTTTTTGACATCACCTTCTTCTTTTTCGTCATCGTCATCCTCCTGGCCATCATCCAGGGTGAGCGCACTGCAAAAAACTCTCCAAGGGATAACTTTGATCAAACTTACTGTATGACTACTGTAATCCAGCAAATTGCAACAAATGCAAAGACACTTACTATATATCTGACACTCTTTGCAATTGCCTTCACAGCTCCACACATCACACTCCATCTTATAAGGAAGTTAGGGGTTTAAGATTGTGGTTACGTTGATTAGACAGTCACAGTCTATATGATATGCTCACAGTAAGTCCCGTTGTGGTTGCAGGTTTGATCATCGATGCCTTTGGCGAGCTGAGAGACCAGCAGGAACAAGTCAAAGAGGACATGGAGGTGAGAGTGGAATTCATTCACACATTGAATCGCCAACATATGGTGCTCTGGTGGGAGGGCAGGGCAGGGGAAGCAGGGGTGGAGTGAGGATCAGGGTTGAGTCCACTCAAGAAAAGAACATTAAAGGGTTTAGTGAGCTTTTTAACTGTGTGATGGTGAAAGCTACAAAAATCTTCCTTTTTTTTTTTTTTTTTAAACTCTTTATTTATAGCATTTTTAAATGTTTACACAAAGTACAAACAACACACAGAACATAGCGTGGGGCACTACAGTTGAGCATAGATAATTCCACATGTCCACGTCAAATGACCTTTAAATGTCCACAGACTCTCACAGTGAAAAAGCGTCCAATTCTTCTGATATAAAGACAGTCAATTTCTCCCATTTTCTGAGGAAAATTTCTCCTTTAGATCTTAGAGAAAAAGTCATCCTTTCCATCGTAAAGATCTCCTTGATTATATCCCTCCATTGTTGAAGGCTTGGAGGCTCAGGTTTGTACCAATTCCTTGTAATCGCTTTTTTGCAAGCAATAAACAATATTTTACACAAATACCTGTCCTTTTTATCAATAACATCATCTCTTATTGTACCTAAATACAGGACCTTAACATCAATAGGTAGATCGTATCCCAGAACCTTTTTCAAAATTAAACATATATTACTCCAAAATATTTTAATTTTGGGACATGTCCAGAAAATGTGCGAGTGATTGGCATCTATTTGTCCACACTGTCTCCAACACTGTTGTTTTGACTTTGATGATTTACTTTTAATTTGGGGAGTGATGAAGAAGCGGATCAGGTTTTTCCAGCCAAATTCTCTCCACCTCTTGGAGAATGTTGTTGAATGTTGTGTTTCCCAAATTAAATGCCAATCCTCCTGGGATATTTCAATTTCTAATTCCTTTTCCCATTTTAGCTTAATATATTTTGTTTCCTTTCTGTTTTTGAAGACCCTGATATAGTTTAGAAATTACTTTTTTACTGCCCTCTTTATAGGCTTTAATGAAAACATTAATAACTTCATTGCCTCCCTCAGATAATTCAGATTTGATCTCTTTATCATAATAATCTCTCATTTGTAAATATTTGTAAATATCTCTATTTCCTAATTCAAATTCCTTCTGTAGTTCTCCAAAATTCTTAAATATATTCCCTTTGGTCAAAGTGCATAACGCTGTTATGCCCCTATCCCACCATTGTCTGAATCCGACATCTATGGTTCCTGGTTTGGATTTAGGGTCTAGTGCCGGCCAAATTAATATTTTGGCATCTCCCTCCATGTTGTACTTCTTAACAATTTTACACCAAATATTCAATGTTTGTTTAATAATTTCATTTTGGCTGTTTTGATGTAATTTATTCCCTTTATCTCCTAATGTAGCATGAACTGGAAATGTTTCTATGATATTTTCTATATCTTTCCATTTCGCATTGTATAGAGGGCAGGGTGCACATACTAAAAACCTCAATTGCGCTGCAAAAAAGTATTCCCTTAAATTAGACACAGATAAAAAAAATCTTCCTTTTTTACATTAACTACTATATCATATTACTAATATATAAGACCACAATGTGTGTGTGGGGGGGGGGGGGAGGTGTGTGGGACTAGGAAGAAATTAATCATGGCATGCGCACATTTTCTTTTATTGCAATCATATTATACACAGTCTGGTGTTTTTTTACAGAAACATCTAAATGAACTGTCTTTAAAAAAAGAAAAACCCCTTTTCATTCAGGGCATGTTGATTTTAGACATGCGGCATAATGTTGTTTCTTCGAGCTATCCATCGGAGCATGCATGGCCAATTCAAGGGTATTTTCTCAGACTTTTGAAAGCTCCGAATACATTATACAACTGTTCACTGGCTGAGAAGGACTAACCGTGACGAGTAAAGTGGCACTTTTTAAAAGAATGCAAATTGTCTTCCGGATGTCTTTGTTTCATAAAACAGTCGTGAAGAAAAACAGAAGAGTGCTTGTGATTCAATTATCTTTTCATTGTCTGCCCTCAGACCAAATGTTTCATTTGTGGGATTGGTAATGACTACTTTGACACAACGCCTCATGGCTTCGAAACTCACACCTTACAAGAGCACAATCTAGCCAACTACCTGTAAGTATCAAGCATTTTATGTAACCTTTTTATTATTAAGGTGTTTTAATGTTGAGTCTGCAATTCTTGAGAATTCTTGTCAATAACATTTTCTTGTCAAAATCAGTGAATATCTCCTGCTACCTGTCCAGACTGTGTGCACTGAAAGAAAATCTGGTGTTAATAAACAGGCTAGGCTCTGTAAACTGGTGTGGAAACAAAGGGGACCCTAAGCAACATGCTTGTTCACAGAGTCTATAGACTGTGTATTGACACCACTTTTTCTTCAGCCCACACACTCTCCAGAATCACTGACTACACCTTTAATGTTTATTGAACTCTGTCACCAACATGTTTTGCCTCGTTTATACAATTTAACCACTTGACTGATGACTGATGGTTATCTCAGCATTTGAACAGAAGTCACTAATATCCCCAGGTAACCAGAACACTGGATCCCTTCAGGTATTCTCTCCATCTGTTTCCCTCTGTCCTCCTACTTGCCCAGTGCCGCTGCATAATGCCACATGACAATAGAGAGTCTCAGTCCATTTGTGCTCACAGTCGTCAGCTGGCCGGAGGATATGAGAGCGACCTCATTATGCAGCTTCATTACTATTTAATGCCATGAACTTTGTTGGAAAATAGGTTCGCGATAGTGTGCTCTCATACAGTATTCATCATGATTTTGCATGCGGCGATGCCCGTAGAGATACCGCAGTCCGTACTAGAACCGTGATCAGATGCTTTTTGTGGCAGAATGTTAAAGTTTGTCATGACATTTTTGTTTTGTCTCATTGGCCTTTTTTTCTAAAGGTTTTTCCTGATGTACCTTATCAACAAGGACGAGACAGAGCACACTGGCCAGGTACGGCATAACATTAAGCTAATAACCTTTCTCAGAGGAATCTTCAACCAATCGGAAAAAAACAATGATTATCCTGTCACTGTCAGAGATACCGTGTCATCGTGCAAGGGCTGAGTCATTCAAGGGAGCTATCTTAATGCAAATTTCATTATCTTAATGATTATTTTCTTTTACATTTTTATAGAAGCACTGACTAATTTAGCTGAAATTTATTAGGGTATTACATTAGTGGTAAACTTGAAATGACTCATTATAATTCAAATATATTCATAATGTGCAAAAGAGTCATTATATGGATTGATGCTTACTTCTGTATAGTCACATTTGACCAAGATCTGATATAAACCTGACAAATTGTGTTAAAACAGTATAAATCATTTAGATTATAATTAAGATTGCAGCTCTTGGGCTATATTTTGAATATAAATATCCAACTGATTGTTCAGCCCATCTCTAAGCATATGTTTTGTTCGCGTTCAAATCGCTTTATGTCCAAAAGGTGAATTACTTCTAAGTTTGACTAACACTTTGATTTCTGTTTGTCCGCCTGTAGGAGTCGTATGTGTGGAAGATGTACCAGGAGCGCCTCTGGGATTTCTTCCCAGCCGGAGATTGTTTCCGTAAACAGTACGAAGATCAGCTTGGATAGAACACAGACACCATCTTTTTTTACCTCTATTCATATTAAGTGGGCCGCTGGAACTTAGTCCTATACACAGGACTATTGGACTACAGCAACACACAGTCATCCCGCCAATGCTTCGGGACTGAGGAGAGACAGAACTATCTTTTTTATCCAAAAGAGCGAAGTGTCTCCTATCCATGTGGGGCACAGTGGCGGTCTTTGAAGAAATGACTTGTGACATGCCCAGACATTTTGTTCATTGAGTTTTGGGACCCGTTTTTGACAGCGTGTTGCCTTTTACTCCACATAACCCCAAATCATTGCACAATTTTTATTTATTTTTTGGTCTTTTGGAGAAACACTGGGTTTGTGGGGTTATGGGACAATGTGTCAGTCATATTATGCACAAGAACCCAACTTCAATATTTTGATAATGTTGAACTTGAGACTTAATGCCAAAAGGAAAGTGGAATAGTAGATTTACGTAGTGTGGAAAAATGTGATATGAGAAAAGTTAGTTTTTTTCAGATGTTGTAATCTTGCATATTGAGATGAAGTTTAAGAGTGAAGTGGCAAAAAAAGGTTTATTATATTGGATTAAAAAAATGCCTACATTTTTTCATGAAGTGCCTTACTGTACTGTATCTACATTACAATGAAGCTATGCAAAACTTCTGTTATTTCTTTATTGTATGTATAAACGGTAATTTTCCTGGAGCAGTAAAAAAAAATAGTAGCTGTTCAGATATGAGTTTGTGACTGGACACTTTTTTTCATTTGAACATTTAATAACAGCATTGGTTTGATTTTGAATTTTTAAGTTATTTTGAATGTTTTGCTGAATGCAGCATAAACTGCTAACTTTCAAGGTACAAAGTGTAAAGATGTCCGAATTTACCGAACACCTTCAAACAGAACAAAAATGTAATTGCTATTGTATGGCCATTTGTATGTAGTAGCTTTGCTGATCTGTGCATTTCTTTTGATGGGAAAAAATAAAGAAATAAATGCAAGAAATAGTAATGATTATTATAAATATTTGTATTTAATACGTGGAATAATAAATACACCCCACACAAATACATCTCGGCTTTTAAAACCTTAACCTGTTCACATCGGCACACAATCCTTTCAGGCCAAAATTCAGCAAGATGCAGCATCTGTCTCTGCAGCTAATCCAGATCTTTACAAGAAAAGATACCCACTGTGTGCAGGAGCCCTACGTTCATTTACTTGCCCCAAACCACAAAGCTATAACACAACTGTGACCATCCAGGAGCCTTTAATTACAGGGGGGGTACACACTGGCTGAGTAGATGTGCACTTCTGGTTGGTCAGAGACGTAGGACGGGGCCTCAGCAGGCTGCATCATGGGAGTTTTAGCTCCAATACCCATGGTGCCACCTGTCAGCTCACATCATGTCACCACACCTCAGGCACCACACAGTGCTGCAGCCTGCTGCTGAGAGCAGCTCTGCCTCCTCAATTCATCCACTCCCGCCTTTAACAGCTCTGGCACGACCATAACTGGATTTTATGGTTCTGGCGCACTTTTATTTAGGAAAATACATTTTTCAAATTAGAAAAGCAACTTCAGTCCTCCAAACCATAAACTGTAGTTGCAAGAATAAAAAGCAACAGTCTCCAATAATGGTTTACAAATGCTGTAAATGTCATGGTAAATGTTTAGTAAATATGGTTTTGAGTGCACTGTGGCAATATCAGTCGAAACTCAATTTAAAGTTCCCCATTCTATTCTATCCTCTAACAAGCAAGAAGATAATATTTAACATAATGTGGCAATTATGTAGACGAGAGAAACCACTGATATGATCATTCCTTATAATTTGACATAATGAAAGCTATGGGGAGCTGTTCTCAACATGAATAGCAACAATTAAGCCATCAAATAACTGGAGACATATTATACCTATTCAATTTTAGTTTCCCATCGTTGGCAGCAAAATTAGGTTAGGCCTCTCATTTTCCTCTCGCATGGCCCGAGGAAATTTATGCAAACACTTACTCGTGTTTCAGCAAATATTAGAAATATTGGACATTTCCACACTTTTGAAGTATCATTTTAGATTAAATTCCATTTCCGACGAACCAAACAAGCTTCAAATATGTTAATACAAAATAAATGTAATGTAGAGAGAAGTTTGGTCCTCCAAAGAGGCATAATTTCTAAGTTGTCAAACGTTTCCTTTCTGCTCTTTCATCACCAATTTCAGTTTTATGTATTCATCCAATACAAACATGGACAAGGTAAAAACCAAAAGACCAAACTCCCCCGAGAAGAAGTGCCAACACCGTCACACCATTATGTTACCTGGCTGTTTGTAAAGAACAAATGGGACATGGTAAGGAGAGGGGTTCATTTAGCGGGCAGCTCGTTGCTGACAGCCCTTCACACATTTTAGACTCCAGAGACTTGATCTCCTACATACAACCATGATGAAACAGGATTCATTGCCAGAGGCTTAATGTGTACTGACACAACACAGGGGACACGTTAGACTAGGCTATATTTCACGACCGACTTCTTCAGGTGGAAAACCTTTCATCTATAGCTACTGAAAAAAAACTTCCCAAAAAATTATTTTTTTGCTTTTGTTTTATGTTTTTAGTAACATCTGCGGCTTAACATGACTTATAGGCTGAGCCTCTGATTTCGAGATATTGGCTCTATATCTGTGTTGCATTCAGTGCCCAATATATTTTTTATGTAATCTCACAACAAATGCCATAGGATTAGCAATGGCATATGCTGCAATGCATGACCCCTATTCTCCTTCTATCTCTGTGATTCCCTCATATAACATATTGCTGATGTAATGCAGCCCATAGTTGAATCTGGCCTGGCTGTCCACAGCCCTGTGGAGTGACGGAAGAGAGACAATGGACTGAAGTGCAGCTTCGGTCCCAATTTGCGCCGTCACCTGCAGCTGGCGACCTGCAGAGAAACCGTCCTGAAAGGTGACAATTGACAGCGTATATGGTCGGTTGGTTGATGAATCCTGTCAGTTTGAGCCTTTCATGCAGCATCACACAACAAACAACACCTTGATGGCTACACCTGGCATACTGAGGGGAGAGGAAGAAGAGGGGCAACATGGTCTGATCTATGCCACTAATTGATAACGGAATACCGCTTTTTTTCTACAGATTTGTAGAACAGCATGCAGCTTACATTCAGTCGTTCAGAATGGAAGACTGGCCTCTGTTTCATTGATACAGGCCAAATATTTGTATGTTATTTGCACAAAATGAGACCTGTACGATAGTTTTCGTGATGATTTTTTTATAACTCCAGCAAGTGTCAATTTAGACTTTAAAAAGAAGCAAGTTAAGAAACAATTTGCTAAACAATCCTGACTCAAGAGTGACTTACTTATGTGGCTTTTCCCAGAGCTTTCAACCACACTCTGTATCACAAATAAGCGAGTTTTCTTCCCAGTGCACAAGGAGACATCTTCAAATTGCTCTGTTTGTCCGACCAACACTAGAACCAAGACATGTAAAGTCTAAAACGGGTGAGAGCAGCAGAAGGGTAGAATTTTTATGAACAATGATTATGATTATTTCACAAATCATATCGGCTCTGCCACTTGTCAGATAACAAACAAGCAACCAAGACTGGATTATATGCAATCACACGTGAATTTAGAGAATGATGAGTGTTTAGGAGTATAAATTGCGTTATTTAGTCTCCAGACACATTATCAGACAAGCACAGATGAACAATGTCATTTTTAAGTTTGAAACAATTAAGTACTGGAGATTACATTTTTTTAACAACTAATGCAGACATGCTCTTATAAAACTCCTAGTATTTGAAGTGTACAGCCTCCTCGAACTAGTAATAAATGTGTGTTTGAAATTATATGAATACAGTAAGCACCCTCCATGCGAACATTAAACCCACTGTCCTCAGTTCACACACTGCGGTACTGGCATCCACTCCTCTGACAGATGCGTTCTTCCCTTAAGCTCATTCTACATCAATAGAGTTTATGTGCAGTTTTAAGTGCGAGTGACACAGAGCGAAAGAGCAAGACGGGTGGAGCAAAGCTGGAAAAGGCTAAAGGACCGTGTGTGAGTTCAAATCTCCACATTTGTCACCAGCAGGGTTCGAAAGAGACAAAGAGAATTAACGCTTCAAAGTTTGTTCTTCAGGACTTTCAATCTCCAAACCTGTAAAAATGTCTGTGAACCTGTAAGAACCTATAATTGAACTGGATTGCAGCCTCAAGGAAGCTTGGAGAAGAAGTCAGTGGGGAATAAGGTAAATCGTTACATCTGGTATCTTATTTTTATTAATGGCGCTTGAGGTCTGAGCCTTTATTATGTGAGGACCACAGTTCCCTTTGTGGCCCCGTTCGGCATCAACCATAATGCTTTGTTCTCCAACATCTAAGACTTTCCTCTGAATGAGGAAGGATTGGATTGATGGATCTTGGTTGCTTGCATTTACAAAAATCCGAGGGGGCAACAGTTAAGTTTCTTCTGATGTTTTTCTAGGACATGCAAGTTCGGTATTAGAAAATGTGGGTGGAAAACCCATCACTTGCTTCTCAAGAGAGAAAATTGCTTAAATCTGTCAACTTCTATTGAATTCATCTTGGTAAGATATATTCAGACAGAACAATGTTCTTAATGAAAAAGAAACCGCCAACCTTCTTGTTGTACTGATAGATTAAACAATCCACTCCAAAAATGACCTGAACATCATCTCAGGTGTAATGATCTGTCTTGCCCTTGGACATCCGCAGAGAACTAGGTCTTAGGCTCTTGTCCAATGGGATCTGTTACATGTCCAAGGTCAGACGGAGGCACTTTACCCAGAGGCTGTTCCGTAACAGAATGCTGCAGGGCCAGCATGAGGGACAGTGATGCGAGGTGAGCGGTGCTGAGCGAGGCTTTAAGTGAGCTGAACAGGCTGCTTCATACTCCACGGGTGTTCTATTGCGCTGATACGGCAGGGGACAAGTCAAGTGCAGATCCAGTTCTGACACCCGGCCAAACATACGTGGAGAGGACGAATCACAAACAAGAGGAGTGTGTGACTATGTGACTCTAAAAGCTTGATTAATATGTCTATATGGTTTTGATTATAGACTTTGTTCATCAATTTGAAGATCTGTATTGTAGCCTGTGCATTAAAAGGTTGCCATCTTGGGAAATAAGCTTATTTGCTTCTTTTGGATTGAATTGGAGTGCACAGTATAGGAATATAAGAACCGACATAAATCTCATGTCAGTTGTTATCAGTAGCTTTTAAGCCGATAGAAACATGGCAGACTTACCTTTTGCCAAATGGATGGCTTAAATCAAGGTAAACGTGTTGGAGTGTATAGTGCTGCAAGCTTCCTGATTATAGTTTTCCAAAGCAACCTCTATTTCGAAGATAATTGCAGTTTCATCACACCATGCAATTCACCATTAGCAAGAGCCAATGAAAAATTGCAAAGAAAATGTGCCATAGCGCTTGGCATACACAGAAAAAGATGACTGATGATGACAATGAGCACAGTGATTGTATTATTTAATTTGGCTTGCTCCATCTATGAATAAAACATGTTATTATCAAAGCAGAGTATGAATGGGGTTGACACTGATGCTGACTAATGCAAGTCAGGGAAGGACAGAGAGGTGGCCCCCCTTTTCAAACTTTCCCATTCTTCTGAGCTGATTCCCCAATTCTGGATGTTAGCCAGCATTTGGAGACTCAGAACAAGTAAGTGTCTCAAATAGACAAAATGTAAAATCCCAATGGACCTTCTGTCATAGGCTGACGGCCTCGAAAGTGGATAGAAATGCCTTGTGGCCTCTGGTTGCTCTTTCTTATGATGGTGGTGCGGGTCATAAAGAGAGCGGTGAAAGTTTGGTGGTTGTCAACTTAGCGCATAACTATAACACATACAGAAGTATCGTGGTGCTTTGGGGGTGCACTTAGGCACAAGTGTTTGCAAAGTTGTCATATTGCTAACCCATTTTTGCCATTCAAAGCTACAACCTCTATAAGCTGCATGATGAGATTGTGCTAGGTAGTGGTGGTGGTGAAAGCACCTTTAGTTTCAAACAGAGCGACATGCAGCATGTGGAAATGATTTTGTCAGGGAGTTGTAGTCGCTTGGCCACCGGAGGCACGAGGATCTCTGAAGAGTTGGAAGCCTGAGCCTACAGCAACAAGCTTATGGCAAGTAACTTTCTATGTATTTTGGGCGACCTGAGGTTAATAAAGAGACGTGCCATTATATAATTTTGCTCTAGACAGCAGTGAAAAGGGAAAACAGACACAATAATGTCATTGGATCCTGTGTGGAAGCCTCAAGTGCGTTCCACAGGTAATTTCAACATGACACACAGCTTACAAAGGCAATTTATTGTTGTTTTCCCCTCTTCTTTATTAAATTCCGTGCCCCTGGACCTGGCTGCTAGCTTAGACAGCTTTAGGTTATTGTGCACATAAAAACAATGCTGGCAGTTGTCACCAGAGTAGAAAGGCGGTATTATTGTTATCTGAAATGGGTTTTTATGTTGAAGCAGTTATCTTGCACTGAGATTAATTTTACAATAAGTTATTGATCAAAGATACAACAATCGTATCTGTATTATCCTCCCGGTGTATCTTTTGAATCTGTTATTTTTGACTGCAGATAAAACAGTTGGGATTGTAGCTGCAATCATTGTTGGAGATGGGACTTGCGATGGCCAGCCACTACCTCTCTGCAGTTGATGAATGACCTGCGGTGATTGAGCTTGTAATAACCGCCATTATGGGTGTGCTGCCGCTGCTTCTGATTTTGAACTCCCCTCTCCTCGACTGGCGCATGCAGGGAGACAAGGGTTGGCATGAGTGTATTTCCAGCAGAAAACAAACAGTAGGCCATTTTTGACCTTCTTTACTCATCTAAGGTTATCCTTTTTTTTTTTTTTTTTGCCTCACGTGTCCAGCAGTACACACTCAATGTCACACTGAATTTCCCAGTCTCAAGTTAAATCGGCACAGGCCAGCAAGTCCACAAATGGAGAGGCTAGAGGTGATTTCTTTATTATTTTAATTGACTAATATTATAAAACCAATGCATTTAAAGACGTACTTCACCGGTGGAAATATGACGGTGTATTGAACTCTGAGATCCTATGCAGTATAAATGTGCAAAAATGGTAGACATCGGTTCATCCTAGCCTGAGAAAAGGCAGAAAGAGTGTTTTATGGTCTCATTGTCTAACCCAGGGTTGTCAAACTCATTTTGGTTCGAGGGCCACATACAGCCTCTCTGATCTCAGGTGGGCTGGACCAGTAAAATAATGTCAAAATAACTCCAAATCCCTAACTTTGTTTTTCAGTAATATGCTTTATCACTCAGCCTACATTTGTAACCTACATTATCACGGATCACAAGGGATTTCTGTAGCCCCCAGGAAATGTCTTAGTAAAGGTTGCTGCTGGCCATGGGAATACCCCCGAAAAATTTCGGGGGTATTTTGCTCAAAGATGCCAATGTGCACTAATGAAATAAACAACTGTTTATTTGAATACACAAATACAACAGGCACTGACCTTACAGTTGTCCAATTTGGTTTGCTATATGTACAGGGACACATTTTGTGCAAACATGCAGACTGTACAAAATACAATTAAATAAAAGTGCAACTTCTACTGTTTTGATTTATTTTTGAATACAGAGGTTATTGGTTGTTTTGGAATTCGTTTTTCCCAATTTAAAACATAAAAATAAAGCAGCATTGAAAATTAGGAAATAAATCTTGTAGGCCTACACTAGCATGCTCCTGCTCGTTTTGCGCACACAGAGCCGCAGACACACCGCGCTTGCTAGTACATTAATTGTTCAGCACTAAAAATAAAAATAGTTTTATTTTTATTAAAAAGTAATAAAATAAAATGTACTAAAAATAAAAATGTTTTTTTTTTGGTTTTTACTTTGCCATAAAGCACTGGAGGAAACATTGGCCGCGTTTCCCAGATGCGATCGTTCTTTGGGGCCAAAGAAGGGTCGAAAGAAGGGTTCGCCAAAGAAAGAAGGGTTCGCCAAAGAAGGAGCGTTAAGATACGGGTGTTTCCCAGATGGCTTCTTAAGTCCCTTCTTTGGAGAGCCGTAAGATGAAGCGAAAGAAGCATCGAAAGAAGTACTTTGGTGGGAGCTGTCCACCGCGGTCGTGCTGAAACTGAATAAATCGATGCCAGGCGAATCGATCACCCACCTCTTTATCAGCGCATAAGTCACACACAGCGCCCCGTGGTCTCCCCACACAGGTGGAATTAGGCTACGCATGTAGGCTAACGTGTGTGTGGGTGCGGGTGTGTGTGGCAACAAGTGTATCAAAGTAGTAATCAAGCCCATTAGCGCATATATACCCCGTGGATATAGGCACACACATGTGATGTGAGAATGGAAGAAAGCGGCAGCAAAATAAACAAGCGGGCACCGTCGTTTACCGCGGAGGAGTTGGGCGTCTTAGTGGACGAGGTCTGGCAGCACCGGGCAGTTTTATTCGGGGGAACAAGGGGCAAAAAGAACATCACGGTGAAGAACCGTGTTAGGCAGGCCATAGCCGAAAATATGTCCCCCTCCAGCCCATGTGGCCTGCGTGACAGGCGTGCTGTGAGGAAGAAGTGGCAGGAGTTCCAGAACCAAACAAAAAGGAAGAGTGAGAAGGTTTCACTAATCAATCTCCCTTCGTTGCAGGTGATGCAGACGCAGTAAAGACAGCGCGGAGTAACCCCTCCCCCATATGGTTTCAATAAACTATTTTGGTTTCTTTTCAACCATGTATTGTGTGGATCATTTTGCATTGAAATGAGGGTGTCAAACCTAGCAACAAAAAGTCCCAGGCAATTTGTAATGTATCTAAGCGTAGGTTAATGACGTGTGCGTATTGTGCAACAGCAACAGCATTCCAGTGCCAGACTTTCAGGTAAAGCACCGGACAGTGCAGCAATAATCATAGTGTGCAGGACGTTACATGTAGCCTACATCTGCTGGTTCTGTTTATTTATTCCAGCCTTCAGGCCTGAGAGTTGATATGGGTGATGTGTGGTGGTTGTGGGTTTATGGTTTAGTGCTTGGTGACTGGTGGTGAAGAGGTAGGGGCTGCGGGTTGTTGGACCGGGCTGAAGGCAAAATTGCAGCGGGTTGCTCTGGATGTGTGGAGACACCAGAGAGATCAGCCGTTGGATCTCCGCACGGGGCAGCCGGTACTTTGCCTGGACGGCCCGGTCTGATAGCACGTCCAGTGGGGAGAAGTGCCGACGCACGTATGCATTTATGTAAACCGTCTGGCTTCGCGCACGGCGAGGCTGTTGGTTCGCAGCGAGAAGGTGTTGTATTGCAGCCATGGTTTCTCACAGCGCGGACTTTGGCAACGCCTTTAGCAGGTGGAGCCGCTCTGAATGAGGTTCAGCTGAGTTCAATTAAATCTGTTTCTTTGATATCTGTGAAATGCTGTTGTTGAAGGGTTGTTGATGATTTTTTTGTATGTGTAGTAGTACTATAAACTCACATGTGTGTGGAAAACGTAAACGTCTGATTCATTAAAACATTTTTTTTCTCTACTATTAGTCTATGTTTCTTGCGCCAGTGGTCCGATTGAGCATTGTTTTATTATTTCGAAAAGTGGAGGAAATAAATTTCCCTGACGCGGCATGATCACTGACGATTTGGTCGCTAAGAAAGGTTGAAAGAGTGGGTCAGCTCCGTCTTTCAGTTCCATCTTAGTGAAAGTACTACTTTCGCTAAGAAGGAATCTGGGAAACGCATTCTTCTTTCACAGCGTTCTTAAGTGCGCTCCAAAGAAGAACTCTGCCCAAAGAGGCTCTTTGGGATTCTGGGAAACGCGGCCATTAATAGCGGTGAAGCAGGATTGCCATTTACCATTTCCCACGTTGCTAAAATGTGCTTTTTTATTTAGGCTGCCCCCTAGCGGCAGGAGTGAGCATTTTGGTTATTTCTTTAAAAATTCATAACTCCTCACAGGAATGGGCAAGAGACTTACTTTTTTTTGACATACTCAAAAATTTATGCTCTACAGGTCGCGGGCCTGATCAAATCATCTCGCGGGCCGGATCCGGCCCGTGGGCCGTATGTTTGACACCCCTGGTCTAACCCCACATGTTCCCATGTGTGACATCACACATGGTAAAATGTAGGGTTAGGATTAATAGGACAGCTAGGCCAAGGCTGAAGACTGAGGGAGGAAAAACCTCATTTATTATATTATAATAGCGATTTTATAATGATAGAACGCCAGTTCACACTTAAGGTTAATGCATGCAAATAAAATAACAATTCACTGATAAATACGTTTAAGTTAGTAGTTTCTTTTAAATGTTGTTGGAAACCAAATGGAAACAGAAAACTAAAAACAAGGCATTTACTGAGGGCACTCAAGAAGGCAGCCAGGCAGACAGGAACAACAGACCGACCAGGGAACGAGCAGGGATGCCACAGCAGCAGCAGAAGTGGAAGATTAGAGATTCCCTGAGGTATTTATTTTCTGTCTTAAAGAGCAAATACATTTAAATTGCCGCATTGCGCTCTGGAATGGGCAGCTGAAAATGAACCTGCAGGTTGCAGATGGAAAAAAACACATAGCCAATTACCTTTTTACATTCCTAACAGAATATTGCAATGTAGTATTTAATATGTATTGTGTTGTAAAAAAAACCTCAAACCACTAAGCATATTATAATAAAATAGTGCAACGTCATATAGGAAATGCACCTTAAGCTGATTTGATTTAAGCATGCTAACGTGCACAGTTTGTGAATGGCGTGTGTAAACGGAGTTGTGGAAGGTTTGCTTTCAACTTGTTCCAAAGAAGCGTTACAAAGCTTAATGCGCCTGGAATACCATGCAACACATTGCAAGACCTTCAAAAGCACAAGCTGTGCAAATTATCCAAAGATGCTAACTTGACTTTACTCTCTTATCACTCAACTCCTGAGCGCAGTACACTTTCGGCCAATTAGCACAAAGCACCGCAGGGGAGTGAATCTCATCAATAAACCATTGCATATTATTTAGGAGGGAAATTAAAGATTCAAGCACAAGACTCCTAGAAAGACAAATATGGCTTTTCAAAAAACATCAAAATCAAATCAGTTTTATTTATATAGCCCAATATCACATATAGACATTTGCCTCAGTGCGCTTTACAAAGGGCACTTTATGAATTAGCCCTGGTTCTTCCTCAGACATTTGAAGAGATGTCACTTTTTAATATTCACTCAATGGCTCTGCTGTCATGCCATACTTCTGACAGGCAATGCACCAGGAGTTCCCAGCAGTGGTGGAGGACTGGACATCTGTGTTTATTTTCCATTAAGTGTGGCTCTCTCATCTCTCTTCATCAAGAATACACTTTACTTTGCATGTATCAATTATTTATTCAAGTAGATTGAATAGGGCTGATCTCGCTGATAAATTACAGACACATCTCTCATTCTGATTTATATTTGACACAAAGTGGTAAATCTGCATCAGTATGGGGATACTTACTTCAAGCAAAACACAGCATGTTCTAGACTCTACCCAGAGGAGATATTCAGCAGGGTGATCTCAACGCCAAATTCAAGGGATATGGTGTGTATGTGGGAGCAAGTCATTTGCTGGTATGCTTAATTGTCTGCGTGGTTGATGAAGGACCACATGATGGGCACTGGCTGTATGCCCAAAATAAACACCTTATCCTAGAGATGGGGGTGTTGCTGGGTAAACTGCCCGCAGGCATCAGGACCCCTGACAGACATCTCACCCAATTAGCATTCTGCACCTTGCCTACCGCTTTGGGCAACAAACACTGTTTTAATGTAGCACAATTTATATCAAGAACAAGCAGGGTGACTCTTGTTTTTGCAAAGTATAGAAAGAAACTCAGAAAGGCCAGGTGTGCCCCTAAACACATGCAGACACACAGTTTGAGTCATTAACAGCCTGTCTCGTCACAAATCGGAATGGATTAAATCAAAGTTTGCAAAAGTAATAATAATAATAATAATTGATAGGTTTTATATAGCGCTTTTTTGTAGGTCACTCAAAGACGCTTTACATTGCATAGAATATACATAAAAGAAAAGAAAAAGAAAAACACAAAAACAAATTCAAAAAATAGAGTCAGGTGTGGTATGGGTGGAGTCAGGGGTCGTATGTTTTCTTGAAGAGGAGAGTTTTGAGTTGGCTTTTGAATGAGTTTATGGAGTCTGAGTTTCGGATGTTTGGGGGGAGGGAGTTCCAGAGGGTTGGGGCAGAAATGGCAAAAGCTCTGTCTCCCAGGGTGCGGTGTTTTGATCTTGTGATGGGGGTCAGAAGGTTGGTGTTAGATGATCTGAGTTGGCGAGTGGGGGAGTGACGTTTGAGGAGGTCGGTGAGGTAGGGGGGGGCAAGGTTATTGAGGACTTTGTAGGTGATGAGCAGGATCTTGAATTGAATTTGTTGCTGTATTGGGAGCCAGTGAAGTTGTTTGAGGATGGGAGTGATGTGTTCTCTAGAGCGGGTGTGGGTGAGTAATCTGGCAGCAGAGTTTTGAACATATTGGAGTTTGTGGAGGTGGGTGGAGGGGAGGCCGTAGAGGATGCTGTTGCAATAGTCCAGTCTGGAGGTGATGAAGGCATGAATGAGTGTTTCTGCAGTGGAGGGGGAGAGAATGGGTCGGAGGCGTGCAATGTTACGGAGGTGGAAGAAAGATATTTTAGTGATGTTTTTGATGTGGGGTATGAAGGAGAGTGTGGGATCAAGGAGGACTCCAAGGTTCCGGACCAGGGGGGAGGGAGTGACTGTGTGTCCATCAATGCAAAGCGAGATGTCTTGGGTGGAGGGGAGGCGGGATTTGGGGCCAATGATGATGATTTCCGATTTATTGCAGTTGAGTTTGAGAAAGTTGTTGTTCATCCAGGTTTTTATTGCAGTGAGACAGGTTGTGAGGGTGGAGAGAATGGCAGGAGTGATGGTTGCTGTGGAGATGTAAAGCTGGGTATCGTCGGCGTAACAGTGAAATTGCAGTCCATGGTGGCGAATGATGTGGCCAAGGGGAAGAATGTAGAGGATGAACAGTAGGGGACCCAGAACGGAACCTTGGGGGACACCATGTGTGACTGGGATGGTTTTGGATGTGCAGTTGTTGATGGAAATGAAGTGGAATCTGTCTGAGAGGTATGATCTGAACCAGGAAAATGCGGAGCCGGTGATGCCAATGGATGATTGCAGGCGACTGAGGAGTATGGTGTGGTTGATGGTGTCAAAGGCGGCGCTGAGGTCGAGGAGGAGGAGAATGGTGAGTGAGCCAGAGTCGGATGCGAGCAGGAGATCATTGGTAACTTTGAGAAGAGCTGTTTCTGTGCTGTGGTGAGTTCTGAATCCGGATTGAAATGTTTCATACAGTTGGTTTGAGTGGAGATGGTGTTTGAGCTGGATGGCAACAGAACGTTCAAGCAGTTTTGAGAGGAATGGGAGGTTTGAGATGGGTCGGAAGTTGTCAGGGTTTTCAGGGTCCAGGCCGGGCTTTTTGAGGATGGGTGTGATTGCAGCAAGATTGAAATAAGGGGGTACCATACCAGAGGTGAGGGAGGAGTTTAAAATGTCAGTGATGAGCGGGGTGAGATTAGGGAGACAGGCTTTGACAAGGACAGAGGGGATGGGATCTAGGGGGCAGGAGGAGAATTTGCTGCGAGTTATCATTTTGGTGAGGTCAGATGGTGTTATGGGTGAGAAAGAGGAGAAACCTTGGTCTGCAGGTAGGGGGTCTGAGAGTTCCGGGTCAGGGGAGGTGGGAGAGGAGGTGGTGAGCTGGCTGTGAATGTTTTCAATTTTTGAGTGGAAAAATGATAAGAAATTATTGCATTTGTCAGGGGTGAAGGAGTGTGGGATATTGTCCATTGGTTTTAGGAATTTGTTGATGGTGGAAAACAGAGTGCGGGGGTTTGAAGAGTCGGAGTGGATGATCTTGGAGTAGAAGGTGGAGCAGGCTTGATTTAGTGAAGTTCGGTACAGAAGGGTGTGCTCTTTGTAGGCTTGGGTGTGTACAGTGAGTCCAGTTTTATTGCGAAGGCGTTCCAATTGTCTGTGTTGTTTTTTGAGTTTGTGAAGTTCAGGAGTGTACCAGGGGGCAGAGTGAGTGAATTTGACCATTTTTGTTTTTATGGGGGCCAGGTGGTTGAGGCTGGTGGACAGAGTGTGGTTGTAAAGGTTGATGAGGTCCGTTTGAGTTGGGTTTTCAGGGAGGTTGGAGTCAGCGCCAGCGTTCTCTCACCTCGAGACCAAAAGTCTGCATACTTCTGAATGGGTTTTGGTGCATGAGGGTCAAGGAGCTTTTCACAGTCCTCTAACACAGTGTGAAGGACGGGTCTGATTGGGTGTTCCTGGCGCCAGTTCCACTTTTCACAGCTTCTGATCTTGGGAGTCTGTGAAAAGATGCTCCTGTCATTGCTCCACTTTTTTTCACGCTTTTGTCCGCCACCCTAACCCCGGATTAGCAGTTGACGATGAGTGAGTGCCTTTGTTTTATTTTATGTGTGGTGCCCAAGCAGTACAAAACCCATTAGTGTACAAGTATTTTGTGTACACACACACACACACACACACACACACACACACACACACACACACACACACACACACACACACACACACACACACACACACACACACACACACACACACACACACACACACACACACACACACACACACACTCTCTCTCTCTCTTGGTTGTCCATCCATTTTGATGATGACATCCACTTTTAAACTTTTTTCTAATATTTAAAATAACTTAATAACTTACTTGTTCCCTATCCTACCACATGTCTATCAAAGCCTAAAACCGCCACCTTCAACAGACCCAGGCTCCGTACCTGCCAGCTCCGGGTAGTGACAATACCGATGCTTCCTAACCCCATGGTCCCACATCTGTCGATGAGATTTTATGTGGCTATATAACCCAATCCTATACCTACATGATCTCTGACAAGTTAAGTAGGATATGTAGTATCCAGTATTGCATCTATCAAAGGAGACATCACAGCTATCAAAGGAAAAGTCGCTGGAATCGATGACATGAAAGGAGACATCGCTAATATCAAAGGAGACATCGAAAAAATGGCTGCAGTGGAAGGAGAGGATAACAATGACTAATTAAAATTCATCGAGAAAATTGGATAGCATGTCAGTTGTGCAACGTCAATGAATAAGGAGAATGAAAATTGACTGGGTATTGGACTGCAGCTTAACAGACAAAAAAAAAAAATATATATATATATATATATATATATATATACTTAATCCTTGTGTATTTTCTTCCTTTTTATTTTTATTTTTTATTTTTTTCATTATTTTTACTTTTTCTTTTTTTCTGTTTTCTTTTCTTTTCTGTGATCAGTAAATGTGAATCTGATTTTTGAATCTGATGAAAGTGGGGGCGGGACTCGATAAGCCTTAGGCTTCTTCCGTCACCCTTCGGACAACACTAATTAAGATTTATGATGTGAAAGAGATAATTGTGTATTGTGTAAAATTGTCCGAAAGAAATAAATAAATAAATAAAATATGTAAATGTTTTAGTATACAGAGTAGGCACCACAGGAGCTTTCCTCCTTCCTCTGGTTCTTGAAGCGCGTCTTCTGCCCCCCAGCCGAGTGTTGGCCATGATTTAACTGACTGTACAACACTACAACACTCGCAAAGATTTCAGATTGAGGCACATGATCACGCCAAGCAAATGATTCACATCCGTACTGGGATGAGGAAAGGACCAGGACCAGGAATGGGTATCAGTTCACAAGCTAATATTTGCTCAACAGAATCTCGACAGCCCTGTGAATATTGTTCACAAATATCCTCCACCTTGCCCTGACTTGACTTTCCCAAGTCCCTTTATTTCTTAAAGGTGCTACGAGGAGGAACTTGTAAATATTTCTGAAGCCGTATAATGTTTCCTCTGATAATCATAAATGACATGTAACAGCAAACGAGAACATCAGTGCAAAGAATGCAATTTTTATATCTTTTTTCTCGATGCCTTTGACATGGGTACGCTCACCCAGGAACAACAGCTTGCATTGTAAAAACACCAACGCTTTTGTCCGAAGGGGGTGCAATAATTAACACAAACTGAAAGTTCCTCGGAGCACCTTAAGTTAATATTGACTTATTATTCTATTAAATAAAGATATAGTAAGAGTGTTCAGAATAAACAGGTAGAACGAACAAAAGAACATTAAAAACGCATTTGCCTTTAATTATAAGCTCTTTGTTAACACTAATGGCAAGGTTAATTAAGGTGGCCGTGCAAGGAGCTTGGGAAGTAGGATCTGGTTCAAAGAACAAACTGATATTTACACATCACTGTTTGCACACATTTAAAAAGGTCATTTAAAGCAGGTGGAGGAAAAGCTGCAGATCAGGTAATGAAATACCCTTAATCTGAATTTCACAGAAGCATATTAATTTGATTGCACTGATGATATTTCCATTGCCTGCTGGGCTGTGCTGTTTTTATAGCTGTCCCCGGGTGAAATTAAAGTTCGGCCACAGTCTTGGCATGACTGAGTGGGAAAACCTTTATTTCCAGCTAACTGTGCCGGCAAATTGCTGCCAAACAAAATGAGAGGGCAGTCACAACAGAGGCCGTGCTGAAAGTTCAGACGGAATACTTCCACTCAATCGATAGGGACCACAACTAAGAGTCACGCCTCACATTTCAAACCTTCACTAATAGGACTGACAACGGCATCGCCTCTGAAGCTAAAGTATTGGCCAAACTTCTGTGCATGTACAATTCTGCGTCCCTCGGGAGCCATTAGAAAGGGCGACTATGTTGGCCTCCAGTCCCAGTGAGGGGCTAAGCTGCTGGTAATTTGTGTCTTCAGAACAGCAAGTTGAGGCGGTCCCACCATGTGGCTGTATCAGGGCCTCGCAGAAGCTCTGATAATGAGGCAGGTTTGCCTCATTAAAAGCCACGAGGCTTGCACACAAAAGAAACCTGACATCAAAAGCCTCCAAGCTGCCTTTAGTTTGCCTCTGCACACATGCTCTGGACCAAGGTACTAATGCCACAATATTAAAGTCACACACAAAGCCTCACCGCTGCTGCTCTGCTCTCTGTCGCCTGACAACCAAAGGCAGCGGTTTGTTTCTTAGTGGAACAAATAAATCAATATTTTATATTTAAAATGTTGGTATATGGAAGAGGCTAAACATAAAATAAAACTCTCAGGGAATGGATTCCCTATGATGGATGTCAAAGACACTGGGACAAACTTGCCAGAATGCTTTCTTAACTGGGTGTCATCACTGTGTGGATTTATGGATGGCATCGTTTGTTATGATGAACTGTAATGCCTTCAGTGATCACATGATTTTTCATCGCCATCATTAGTTTTAACATTTATGTCTACAAGTTGGTATCACTTGAATTTTTAGGCTTATGTCATTTCTGAGTGTTTTCTAAGTCTATATATATAAAATTGTGAAAGGTGTATACAGACAAGAATACGATTAAAAAACAAAAATAGTTTCCAATTGTAAATTAACAATGTATTGATACTTGGTTGGATAAGACCTTTTCAATAATAACTATTTTACTTGTACTGCCAAATTAGTTCCCTTTAAAATGCACTAATTTTATTTAGTTTTGAACCAAATATCTGCTAAACAAATGGCATTGGCCACAGCTGTATTTTGTGTTATATTAAATAGGAAAATGTTAGTATGCGCTCAGGGGGCATCGCAAACACTATACGTATCTGCACTTCATGTTGCAATTGTCATTAAGCTAAAATAAAAAGATTCTAAATATCACAAAAAAGTTCCATTGCTTGGTATTGTAACACATTTTGACAAAGGAGCAATGGTTATAAACTTAGTGAATAAATCCAAAACTGTTTTCTTTTCATTTTATCAGTGGCTCTTCCTTCCTGTGGTGTTTCCACTTCTCTAATCCCAATGCAACATTTTTTTTGGAGATGAATATGTAGGACCATAAATCACATTTTTGGTAAACACATCAATCATATCATTAAAAAAAACTGTATTTCCGACAAGTATAAATGCAAGAAATCTCATTACATTAATGTGAGAACACGAGACAGCATCTGCAGGGGAAGCATTGATAACTGTCAAACTTCACTAACATGATGCCAGGACTCCGGACTCCAGGATCTTCCAGCTTTTTTCATAAATCAAGGTTGTGCCCTTGACTGGTTCAGGAAGCATTTGGAAGCATCAAATGTATGTGGGCGATTGGGAGTGACATCTGTCCCACACACTGAATCATCATCATTGCTTATTACATAGGTGAAATGCTTTGAATTCCACACCGTTCCATTAAAACTTGAATCAAAGATGACTAAGCTATTAAAGAAGGAGTCTTCTTGTCCTTCCCTCTGCGGGCATTTTGCCATTGAGCTGAATGGAGTCAAAGGGGGATTGATGCTGTGCGAGTGTGACAGGAGGCAGATGAGATGAGATCTGATGGCTCAACTGGTGGACAGCAAAATGTCAGGAGCCAGACGGCATATGCAAAGACTAGAGTGGGAGGGAGAGGAGTATGGGCTGTGTATTGTTAGTTAGGGAGTGTCCTTGTCTCTGTCATCTGTCCGTGGCTTTGAAGAGATATGTACACATTTAACTATGTGAATAGCATTTTAGAATATCAAACAGGTTATTCATGGCTTCAGAGATCAGGAATTGTGTGTATGGTTTCTCTGTAATTCTGCACCACACTGTACACAATGTGGGTGTTTTAAGTGTGTAAGCATCAACATAATGGTTCCCCAGGTGCATCAGCGTGTGAACTGAGGTAAGCCCTAGAGGCTCTGTCACCGCCTAAAAGAAATATTAAAGCTTGTGGACCTCAGGCCATAAGGATGGCGACGGGGTAAGGCTGTAGATAAGCAGATGCTCGTTGCTCAGGCATGAAATGATTTCCGAGGAATTATGGACAGAGATACAGAGAGGAGGAGGAGAGAAAGATGGAGAACCAAAATGACAGAACGACAAAGAGAGGAGGCGGGAAACATGAATGATTCACCATGCAGGACACAAAACATTCTCTCTTTATTCCGATGGGGATGAGTCACAGTGGATTAACGTACAGTTCAGTTTTTGATGTCGTATGATGTGTTGCCTTGAAGCATGTCAAATCCATCCTGTAAAAGCAATTTTCGGAGAGATGTCGCTAAAATTGAGACGTTATCTAGACTTTGTATCTTCACGTCTTTGCAACATTTCTGGTCTGGTGATCAGGAGGCTACGAGTAGAAATCATGACGGGAGCCCTCGGTGTAGCAGTAGGCTATATTGAACCTCGTATGGCTTGTGATTTGGATATCCCGCAGTCGATATTCACCTCTAGGACAGGGTTTGGCATGGTCTTGTGCTCTAAGGCCATTTCTGGTTTAACAAAAACACTACAACTGTTCATCTCAGTAGATTGAGGAAATCATTTACAGCACAAAATTTATTGCAAAATGGCCCAAAGTCAAACCTCTCTTTCTCTTATTTAATTATTATTATGGTTACACTTTACAATAAGGTACACAAAAGTGTAGTAGCTACTACATACCGACTACATAGATATGTGTTACCTACTACATAGGTTTTTTTTTGTTGTGTTACCTACTACATAGGGTTTTTTTTGTGCTACCTAACACATAGTTTTTTTTGTGCTTCCTTACACATAGGTAGCACAAAAAAAACCCTATGTAGTAGGTAACAAAAAAGAACTATGTGTTAGGTAGCACAAAAAAAAACCCTATGTAGTAGGTAACACAAAAAAAAACCTATGTGTTAGGTAGCACAAAAAAACCTGTGTTAGGTAGCACAAAAAAACCTGTGTTAGGTAGCACAAAAAAACCTATGTAGTAGGTAACACAAAAAAAACCCTGTGTAGTAGGTAACACAAAAAAAACCTATGTGTTAGGTAGCACGAAAAATACCCTATGTAGTAGGTAACACAAAAAAACCCTATGTAGTAGGTAACACAAAAAAAACTATGTGTTAGGTAGCACAACAAAAAAAACCTATGTAGTAGGTAACACACAAAAAAAACCCTATGTGTTAGGTAACACAAAAAAACCTATGTGTTAGGTAGCACACAAAAAACCCCTATGTAGTAGGTAACAAAAAAAAACCCTATGTAGTAGGTAACACACAAAAAAACCCTATGTGTTAGGTAGCACAAAGAAAAACCCCTATGTAGTAGGTAACACAAAAATAAAACCTATGTGTTAGGTAGCACAAAAAAGACCTATGTGTTAGGTAGCACAAAAAAAACCTGTGTTAGGTAGCACAAAAAAAGAAACCTATGTAGTAGGTAGCACAAAAAAAAACCCTATGTAGTAGGTAACACAAAAAAACTCTATGTAGTAGGTAACACAAAAAAAACCTATGTGTTAAGTAGCACAAAAAAAACCCTATGTAGTAGGTAACAAAAAAAACTATGTGTTAGGTAGCACAAAAAAACCTGTGTAGTAGGTAACACAAAAAAACCTATGTAGTAGGTAACACAAAAAAACCCTAGAGAGGAACAAAAAAACTATGTGTTAGGTGCACAAAAAAACCCTATGTAATAGGTAACACAAAAAAAACTATGTGTAGGTAGAAAAAAAACTGTGTTAGGTCACAAAAAAACTATGTAGTAGGTAACACAAAAACCTATGTAGTAGGTAAAAAAAAACCCTATGTGTTAGGTAGACAAAAAAATATGTAGTAGGTACACAAAAAAACCTATGTAGTAGGTAAAAAAAAACTATGTGTTAGGTAGACAAAAAAATATGTAGTAGGTAACACAAAAAAACCTATGTGTTAGGTAACAAAAAATATGTAGTAGGTAAAAAAAAACTATGTGTTAGGTGAAAAAAAACTATGTAGTAGGTAAAAAAAAAAAATATGTGTTAGGTAGCAAAAAACTATGTGTTAGGTAAAAAAAAAACCCTATGTAGTAGGTAAAAAAAAAACTATGTGTTAGGTAGACAAAAAAAACTATGTAGTAGGTAACAAAAAAAATATGTGTTAGGTAGCACAAAAAACCCTATGTAGTAGGTAACAAAAAATAAAACCTATGTGTTAGGTAGACAAAAAAACCTATGTAGTAGGTAACACATATCTATGTAGTAGGTATGTAGTAGCTACTACAATTTTGTGTACCTTATTGTAAAGTGTAACCATTATTATTTGTTGACATTTTAAACCTAAAAACATTCAAATTAGAGAACAAAATGAGAAGAACATTCTGCATGGTTTCAAGAAAAAAATCAAGGTCTGCAATAGTACAGTGTTTTTTGTATCCTCTCTTCTTCCCTTACCGTTGTGTCGCGGCCAAAGTCTTGCTGTTAAATAATGATGTTCAGCTGTGGGGGAAAAGGCATTGCCTGGAGGCAGAGTCGTTAGAGTGAGCAGTCCTTGTTGTCTATCCGTTGCCATTTTCCTCAGCCACTCCATGCTGAGCTGACTAGTTGCTTATCAGTTATCTTTTTTTCTTGTTAAAGGTTCAGTAAGCGGAATGGTCAGTTTAGCTAACTTCTTGTCACTGACCGCAGTAGATCCTTACACCACATTAATGACTGTGTCTTCAACAGCGATATAGTATCATCTCAGATAAGTCAGTGTGATAAAACATGATAAAAAATCAAAACAGAATTGGAAGGATTTTACTGCTATTGTAGAAAAATCCGCGTGAGAGTGAGAAGTGCGGTTTGTAGTCGCTCTGATTGGATATCAGTAAAGGGTTCATAGAAAAGTTTATTTTGTGATTACACCGGAGGGGTGACTAAGAGATCGGTTATGAAACGAATATGTAAGTGATATTGTATGAATAAAGAGCGATTGAACACTTATATTAACATAAATAAATCGCTACTTCACCTTTAAGTGAGTTGACATGGTGATTAAAAACTTCAAGTCAAACAAGGAGTAAAATATATATTTTTTCTTTTTGTAAGCTTACAAAAACACCACTCCACAGTGCAACTGGGTGTCCAGAAGTAACTGTAGCTATACATTTCATACCTTTCAGTGGCTCAGTACCTCATTCCCAACCTGCCACTACGCTGGCAAATTGAATTTGTGGTGTTGGTTGGAGTCGTTGAAGCTTTATAAGAAGACAGAAATCTGGGTCTCAGTTCAATTGGTTCTATCTAATATGGGCAAGCTTTATATGGTATTCTGGGGAGGAGAACCGATGACGAAGTGAGTGTTCGAAGGTGATAGTAAAATAAAGATGGCTGGGATATGTTGTGTGAGTTTGAGATGTTTGGCCTCGACCTAACGATTTGGAAGACCATCAAATCTTTCATTAGAAGTAAGTGGAATGTTCTGTTTGCCACCGACTTGAAACTAATTTAACAGTTTAACAGTGTTTGTAAACAAGGGTACTTGTGATGATTGGTTGTATGTATAATGGAATGATTAAAGCACGAGTAGGAGCCGCCCCTTGAGTTGGAAATTACTATTGATCATGGCCAGACCCTCTATCGTTCAAGATATCAGGGTATGGATTTCCAGGCTATGGCTCAGCAACTTACTAACCAGAATATTTCCTACACATTTTCTACATATACCTTTCCAATTTTAAAAACAACATTAGCTTAGTCTTGGTTTCAATTGCAGTTGGTATTCAACAAACAGTAGTCACATAATTTATAGGCCTAGATGTCTTGTAAATTAGCAAATATGAGCAAGCAAGACTTTTTGTTATAATTTCAGGCATTCCAAAAGTGTAGGTCCAATAACTATAATATTCTTTTGAAGGCAAATAAGTAACTGTCTCTGTATGATTTTTTATATATTATTTGTAAATGTATTTTTTATACTATTTAGAATAACATAAAAAGAAAAATTTGCACCAATTAGCGTATTTAGCATGACTCTATTGGCCCTGCCAGGCTTGGGCCAAACTACCATGAATTTTTGGGAAATGTTTATAAAATGATGCACCATACATTTGGGAAAGTTCCACCACGGTCATTCTAAAACATTGTGTCTTAATTTGAATAGAACCAAAAAAGGAAAAAAACAAGAGTTTATGAGACTACAAGACCAGGAGCAGTAGCTGAAATGAAATTGGAAGAATGGCTCAACATAAGAAATATAATAATAATGAGATGTAGGCTTCAAGAGCCAATAAATGCATCAGGCTTTTTCTGAAAGTAACTCTTTGGATCCAGGACACAATATCAATTTTAACAACCTTTAAAGTCAGTACACTGAGTGACAAAGTATGACATCAACACAGTGATCCAAGGCAATGATCAATAATCAATCAAACAACTTTATTTATCCCAGAGGGCAATTCAGTTCAGCAGTCCTACACACACTAAGCAACACATAACAGACAATATACAGCGAATAAAAAACAATAAACAGGACACAGGATATGTCAGAGAGACACAATGGCTGGGCATGAGTAGGCCTGCACAGTTAAAAGAATAAAAAAAAAAAAAAAAATAAAAACATCAGATCCAAGTGAATAAATAAATAAGTAAGTAAGGTACCTAACAACGACACTGATACCCAAGTGGTACAGCAACAAGAATCCTGTCCAGACACTGCTGTCCAGGTTTAACAGCCTGACAGCAGACGGAATAAAAGACTGAGAGTAGCGCTTCGTTTTCCTGCTTGGTGCCGCAAAGCGCCGGCCTGAAGGCATTAATCTGAATTCTGGGAAGAGGATGTGGTCCTTTTGGTTTACTATTGTTTTAGCTTTTTGGACCACGCGCCTCTCCCAAAGGGAGAATAAGTTGTTTTGTCGAACTCCGATTATTTTGGAGCACACCTTTACAATGCTGTTCAGGCCATTCCTGTCCTTAACACAGAGGCCATCGAACCAGCAAATGAAAGAAAAGGTTAAGAGACTCTCGATAAATGACTGGTTGAACACGATTAGAATTTTGTTGCAAATATTGAAAGATTTTAACTTCCTAAGTAAATGGACTCTCTGTTGACCGCGTTTGACAATAGAATCACTGTTGACATCAAACTTTAACTGCGAGTCAAACACAGTTCCCAGATATTTGTATGTGTCAACAATCTCGACCTCCTCACCGTGAATAATGCTAGCCTTCGGTATAGTGTTGTCTTTTCTAAAATCAATGATGAGTTCCTTTGTTGTTGTCACGTTGAGGTCAAGGAAATTCTCATCACACCAAGTAACACATGTAGATAGGGCGCTACCATGGTCTGAATCTGAACCCTGAAGGAGAGACAAGAGGGCGGTATCATCAGAAAATGTTATCATGCAGCTTCCCTCCTTATGAGACCTGCAACTGTCTGTATAAAGAATAAAAAGGAGTGGTGACAGAACACACCCCTGGGGAGAGCCGGTGTTGGAGACCAGAACATTTGATATAGCTCCATTAACTAAAACTTGCTGCTTCCTCTCCATTAAGAAGTTTAAGAGCAACAATAAGAGCTGATCGGGTAAGTTAAAATAAGCAAGTAGACGATTGATCAGAATATGTGGTTGAATCTTGTTAAAAGCGGACGAGAAGTCGGCAAATAAAAGTCTTGCATGTAATTTTTGTTTTTCCAAGTGTTTGTAGACCCTATCCAGGATGAGGAGTTTAGCGTCCTCCACCCCTTCACCTGCTTGATAAGCAAACTGTAGGGGGTCAAGTTTGTCTTTAACCAAGGAGCCAACTTCATCTTTTAAAATTCTTTCAAAATGTTTCATCACCAGTGATGTAAGAGCGACAGGTCTGAATTGGTTCGGTTCTCTTGGATTTTTTATTTTTGGAATTGGGATAATAGTTGAGGTCTTCCATAATGAGGGCAACTTGCAACCATCAGCACACATCTGAAATCATTTTGAAAACACCCCACTGAGCTGGTCGGCACAGTATCGGAGAGTGCGCCCGCAGACTGCATCTGGGCCAGCAGCCTTCCTTATATTTGTTTTTTTGAACAAGGCTGTGACAAATCCAATAAGCATTTGCTTGGAGTGAAATATATTTTACTGTGAGACAGCCTCTTATTGAAATCATCTCGCAGTCCACTTGAAACGGTTGGAACCTTGAACCTGAAAGCTTTTTTTTTCAAACTTTTAGCAAAAAAAAATCCTGGCTCAAATCCACTGCAGTGATTTTAAATGAAACGTGTTAAAAAAATATATGCATTTCTTGAGCAGGTATTCCATTTTGAGTGACTACAAACATCTGATGCATTTGGCTGTATTGCCTTCTCGTTCTCATGGGATGTTTGATGTTACGTGCAACACTAACAGATGAGATAGAAATGAGAGAATATACAGAGGTGAGAAGACATTTGTTGATCTCCTGCCACCACAGGGCTGCATGTCGACACCATTGAATTCCATTGATTAAGAATGACAAATGATAAACGAAGCAATGCATCAGCTCTTACAGGGTAATTCAATATTACTCTTTGATTACCAATCACATTTGAACACTTCCCAATCTTATTAACTCAGGACAATGAGACAGTTATTGCAGTCCAACAAGCTCTCATCTGTCACTCATGGTTCTGCTGCCTGTTGGTTTAACTGCTACATTATACTGTTGCTGGCTTTGGCATTTATCACTCCCTTTATCGCCCGTACTGCCAACTTATCACCATGTGGGCATTCCTCATTTTATGCATGTTGGGTGTTCTATACACTCATTTCGTGTAACAGTTGTGTTGGGTTCTGTATTAGCTCTCTGTATTATAATGTCAACATGTATGGGGGGGAAAAGCTATTCCACCAAACAAATGTGTCCATTTGTCGCAGTAAATAGCTTTCTAGATTATGACCAAGAATATTATTTACTATTGGTATTTGAAGTGTACAACTCTTTAAAACAGAAACAGTAGGCCTTTGTAGTTCAGCACCTCTAACTCCACCCCAATTGCAAGACCTTAACAGAACTTTTAATTTCCTTTCTTACTAAAGGGTAGGATGAAAAGAATGTTTTACGCTATGGATCTACGATGAGCAGCCAGTCAGTTAGCTTAGCCTTACTGGCTGGAACAGTTTTTTATGTCTTGGTTTTCGTGTAGAAGAACACAAACACCATATTAGCTAATAGGTTAATTTATGAACTTTAGAGGTGCTGATAATGCTGGATTTTGTTACCCCTCCTTTTTTAGCTGATCAGCGATGACACAACCCAATTTTAATAAATAGTTCATTCGAGAGGACTAAAGACAAAATTAAATAGAAGAGGTGTTTAGATGTGTTTATTCTGTGTTGTTGGGCTATTAGTGGTGTGCAGCACTGTAAGGTTTACTCTTGTATAGGATAGTCTCAATGCAAGTGCCATTTGACTGGAATGAGGAGGACAACAGCGATGATGTGTTATAAATCGTGTAAACTCTACAGAAGAAACAATCCCTCATTCAAATTAGAGAGGCGCGTGAGGCGTTTAGGCGCATTCAAAACTCTGAGGATATGTGGGTAGATTCTTTGATAAAGGGACACCACAGAAAAAAAAATTTGCATGTGAGTTGGTGGCCCTTACATGCATCTAGCCTCCGCTGCATTAGTACTTATTTTACCGCTACGCTCCATATTTTAACGAACGTAGGCCTACTGAAGTTGTCTCTTAACTTTCAAATGTATGAACACACTCTCATTCAGGTGTCGTTGAGGCAGCTGTTTGTCATGCGCTCCCCGCTTGCCCTTCATCCTTCATTAGCAGTCTGTGAGTACTGGTGTACAGGTAAGAGATGATGATGGCCCTCTGAGTATCACTCTTTGATGTCAGAGTGTGCGGTTGAAGACACAAGAATAATTACAGGTTAATGGAGCAACACCGCTCACATGTGTCTCTTTGACTCTCACACAAATGTATCACCAGATGGACCCCCGCAGCCCATTTACTGGTGGATTTAATCCACTGGATTAGACAGGCAGTTTTTAATGTGAATAAGTTTAAGTCTCTTCTTTACTGAACTATGGCAGGTGCTCTCACTGTTAAAAGGCAATCACATTCTCGCCTGGGTTATGTTGGGACATATGCCCAATTCTGAGGGTGAATATTCAAATAAAATGAAAGTTGTACTGTATCTATGAGACTGCTCTCTCTCTTCAACATCAGCTGTACAGAGGCCTTTGATTTGATAATAAATTGCTAATGTAGAAGTGCTTTGATGTGACGCACGCTCTTCAGAGCTATGTGTTCCTCAAACATTGATAGACCATTTATGTTTGTTTTGAGTGCATTCTCTTTTTGAAGGAGACATGCAAAGGTTTGGATCACACTAGAAGTCAGGAGGATAAATGTGACTTGAACAAGGTTATATAAGTTTTTCTCTGAGTAGATATGGAATGTCACAATACTAAAGAGATCAAAACAAAGATATCATATCAAATAAAAAAATAAAAATAAACAAAAGTTTACGGTTGTTACTATGGTTTTGAAAGTGCAAGCGGCCATCATTAAATGATGTGGAAATGGATAAAAAAAATACTCTGATTATCTCGTAGCAGAAGACATGATTGCAAAACTTCTCCTCTCAGAGAAAAATAAAATAATTTCCCATAATCAGCACTAGCAGTGGTGGTGTGGCTTATAGATTTTCCACTGTGAGAAATAGTAGGATTCATCCACCATAGCATGTTTCACTGAAACCTAACCTCAGGATATTGCATGAGAAATCGTCCCCTTGCATGTGAATCAAGAAGAGTAGAACAGTGTCCTGGGGCTGGACACAACAACAACTCATTTAATCAGGGGATTAAAGAAACACGCTTTGCAATCTTTAGATTTACTGGGATGAACTGTGAGTACAGGTTTCCTCTAAAGATTAAAAAAAGTCAATGAAGTCGCTCTAATAGTGCTAGACTTCTCCTTGGCCACGGAGGACTATTAACATGATAGATCCTTTTTCACAGCTGTTTGCAAGATTGGATATCATTCATTCTCTCTTTGAGGACTTTTCCATCCCTCACCTCGGAGAGAGGCAGATGGAGGCATTCAGCGGGTGGTCCTGAATTACAGTAATTAAAAAGACACCGACAGCCCTGCAAGGCCGGCCCCGACATGAGAGCACCGCAGTGTCCAGACAGACAAGCAGATTTAGGGAGTGAGATCAGATATTGAACTGCCGTGATCAATTCTGTTCAGTCTACTTTCTCTCCTAGTTTCAAGCTGGGTTCAAGTATGTTTGAAGAGGTGTTTTATTTTTTATTTATTTTTATTCTCTATTCACATATGGCTGCTGCTGCTGATAAGATGCTTTGCTGCTCTGGCTGAGCTCATTTGAAGCCCTGACGCCCTTTTTTGCGACCCAGGAATTCAGTGGTGAGGCGACTGGATAACCTGATTGGGAGGGGAGTCTGCTCATCTCGTAGGCTACACAGTGTCCACAACGGACAGGATCTGAAACAGTCTGAACATGAGCACAAACACACATTATACCTCTGCATATATGGAGACTCAGTGGTGTCAGTAGTGTGAAGAGTGGCAAAAAAAGCTCAATCCATCTCATAATAACCCCAAGAATATTTTCGACCTTGTATAAGACAAACGGCCTACTTTTCCAAATAGTGATGTTGGACTACTCTTATTACGTTCAGCCAAAAATGGGCCACTATAAATTGTCACTTAAACTTGTTTTGCTTATCTTTGGGGAGTAACTATAATTATGAAATTAACATTTGCCACATAGGGGAGAATGGGGGAATCTGAGGCATCGGGTAATGTGAGCCATCCCCTGTATCTAGGCAACGGAAAACATTTTTGGTCATGTGAGATATACGTTTTCAAGCCCCTCTCATTTCCCCATGGCCCTGAAAGAGAGGACCTCATGGTGCTGTGGTAAGCATGTTTTTTTCACCAAAATAGGTATTTTGCATGTAAAAGTATTTTGCATGTAAAAGTACATTTTCTTGCTGTCAACTTAATCAACTTAATCAACTGTTGTGCCAAAGCAAATATATTCACCTAGAAAAACTTCTATCATACGTGTTGATGAACTACCAACATATGAAACCATGTGATGCTGATAACTGAAGATTAGCCTGAAATGCTAAGAGAGGTAGTTTTTTATCAAATTGTGGTGGTGGGGGAAAGTGAGCCAAATGCTGTGGGGGAAAGTGAGCCACTGTCTCACTTTCCCCCACCATGAGGCACAAATTAAGTTTAGTCTTAAACATATTTTAATGTAATATTATATCATACACATTGTAGAAAAGCCATCATGCCAAGGAAATACACCAGGAAGACGACCTGGGGCAACCACACGGAAAGAGCACCTTCTCATCTTTCCCTGTAACCTTTAGGGCTGGAATGTAGAGTAGGCCTAGTTGTAGAGTATGACAGGCTGATGTTATAATCCAGTTGGGTCTTCTCCTGTGTTCTGAGTCCCAGGCTGTTCTCGCTGGTTCTGATTTTCCTATGTATTAACCCCCAGACACAAGCTGGCTCTAAGGGTCCTGTTTTCTGACCCCCAGACTGTGTTCTAATCTAACTGGTTCTATCTTTAATTTGAATCTTATTAAAACCTTTTGAATTATAATATGTTGTATATATATGTTGATTTTGTTCATAGTTACTTTCAAGTGTTTAGAAAATTAGCTTTGCTTAATTGACCAAACCCCATCATTCTTTTACTAGTCCGACATTAGTTCTGGAATGTGTGGCTAGCTTTCAGGATTATAACTGTTACAATATGTGTTGTTATGGTAGTTTCAGAGTGGAAAGTGGTTTACCCCCAGCTGGTTCACTTTACCCCCTTGATTTTCTTGGTCTGGCTCAGTTTACCCCACAGCTGGGGTAAACTGTAATCATGTGAGCCACATGACAACTTTTTTTAAAACAATCATATTTTCACTGCCCTTTGTCTTGAAAAAAATATGCTAATGCCCATTTATAGGAAACATCCTGAATTAATGGGAAATGTGTAAATTTGAGTGATAAATCATTTTAGCTTGCTTAGAGGGGAGCAAATGTAAAAAGTGGCTCAGATTACCCCGTTCTCCCCTATATATTGCCATCAATACTTGAGTGAAACCAATGCACAATTTAGCATTTTGAGCAAACTCCTTATTCCATTTACTCATTTCACTTTAGACAAGCCACAGACGCTAACCAATCAATAATCTATATGCTTAAATGAGTTCAAGCCAACCAGTGGCACAGAAGGGCGATTAATTCCCAGAGATTTAGTCGGTGCCAGAGAGACTATGCCTTTGCTATAGGAAAAAAAGTTATATATATATATTTAGTTTTTGTTTGTTTCTTTGTGTCCTTAATGGCAATGATGTGATGCTACTGTATGACAGGACATGTATTATGGGCTAACTAATTACATTGGCATGGGATGTTACAGGTCTAAAGCTTGACCAATACGGATTGCTGTTATTAATGTGACACACACTCACACAGTGTATAGTTTACGTGATCACTCGCACGTGCAAAGGTTAGCCCTGGTCCCGTCCGGGGCAAGGTTGTGGTTGTTGACGCAGGAGTGTCAGGGGAGTCGGTGTTGGATGTCTTTAAAGGAGTGCAAACCACAGGTCCACAATAACAGCTCAATCAGAGCAGCCTAGCACCTAATCTCCTCTGTCAAGGCAACATTAAAGTTGCATTGCAGAGAGGGAGAGCTCATATGCCACCCAGCCACAGCCCATTGGTACAGTACGCTGGTGGTTCACTCATTTACTGTCCGTCGGTGACATAGATACTGCCTCTTGATTCTAATTGACATTTGTATTCATGACTTCTAAATATAGCTTTTCTTCAGTAGCTTTGATCAGATATTGGATTACTCTTTTTTAATTGCAATTATCTAATAGGTTCTTAACAAGGTTTTTTGTTCAGCAGATTGCTTGAAACAGCAGTCTTTTCCTCAAAGCGTGTTCCACAGTGGGGGGTAGGGGGGGGTTTATAAATCTACTGGAACAATACAAGGTACTGGCAAATCATTATGTCAAACAGGAGTTGTTGCTTAGGGCCAGAGGGAGACTGAAAGAAAAAAAGAAAGAACAGGCAGGCACGATGCCGGCAGATAAACATTTGTAGCACATCAAAGCCTTGAAGAGAGAGGGACATCAGAACAGTCGATTCTTTCAAGCCAGTATGGAGAGGAGACTATGCCCGGGATCAACTAGATTAAAGGGCCCTCCAAAGTGAACCATTGATCCTGTCAGCAAGGTTATCCTGAAAGATATTCTATCGTTAAGAGTTGTCTCTAATTTGGATTATAACAAATCAGCAACAAAGCAGTAGAGCATGCAATCGTCTAAATGAATTTCATTTAGCAGGAACAGTCCTTAAAGGGGGAGTCAGCGGTTCTGGAGAATACTTGTTGTCAAAACCCCTTTTTTTCAACATCATATATCATCATATATCACGATCTGTTACAAAATCTCCTGTTTATACACCGCCTAGGCTCTGTAAACTGGTTTGATAAACAAAGGGTATGTAAACAAAGGGGGGCCCACCGTAGTTGGCAACATGACCCTTAACAGAGCCCAGGCTATGTATTAACACTGGATACTTTAAGATTGCATGGACAGAGGAGGAAAAGAAATGTGGGGAAAAAAATACAAGAATTGGAACATATTGAGGTTGATCTTTGTTTTTGCCATCATATGAGTGCACAATTGGGTCAGGAGATAAGCAAGCCCCTGTGGACTGATGTAATCCATCCCTGGCTGTGTTGATGTCCTCCCCCATCTTGTCTCTCTCGCAGCAATGCGGTGATCAGACAGTGACCTGTGGAAAAACAGCCGTGCCTTCAGGATAGATGCAGATGAGCCGCGACGAGGATGCCTGAATGATGGTGGCCCTCATTGCTCTCCTGACATCTGCTGTCGTTAGAAGCCCCACAAATGTTGTTTTGCTGACGGCATGAGGCAGGGATTGTGGAAGAGGTACCTGGAAAATAAAGGACTTGTAGGTTTCGACGAGGTAGCAGCCTACAGTATATTGGAAAACAATTACTTTTTGGGCTTTGGTGTCAAAGGTCATATTCCTCATTTCATTCTCTAATATATATGATCAGATTTCAACTCCATATTTAATTAAAAAAAAGTTAACAATCCATAAAAGCTTGTCATTATTTCCAACAGGCTTCAGGGATTTAATCAATAGGACACAGACGGCAAATATAATCAATTTGAACGAGCGTGTATGGGCGCACCTTCACGTCTATGTTCATGCTTGGATGTATCACATAAAATTTTTTTAAAACGCATGCTCTGAACTTTGTGTCGGTCAGCAATTCACTGGCAATGATGAGCCAGGTGTCTATCCTTTTGGCTAGATGCCTGGAAATGGCTTTAGATTAGACTGTCAGGCTGGGTGGAAGGCGGAGGGGGCGGCTGGTTAGGGAAACACAGAGCTCTGTGGAACAGACGTGGCTAGGTTTTTCATGAAGCGCATCAATCACTCCATGGCGCTGACCTAGTAGCAAAATCATTTCAGCATGAGAGCTGCATTATGACAAATGTCAACGTGAAGTATGGGAGGGAGTCTCATCCGTCTGTTGTCCACTAAGCAGCTTCCTTCGGACCCGTAGCTCTTTATCACTGTGTGTGTGTGTGTGTGTGTGTGTGTGTGTGTGTGTGTGTGTGTGTGTGTGTGTGTGTGTGTGTGTGTGTGTGTGTGTGTGTGTATAAACACGTTGCACTATCCTATTATCAAAGTGTGGCTTATTATTGTTGTCATCTTTTTTTTTTATCTCAATTGGATTTATACTTTTTAACATTTTCATCTGTATTTTGTCTTTATTTGTGTTTTATTGTGCAACAGCTTGTCCGAACTAGAAAGGTTCTGAAAAACACAATTAACTTACTTTTCTGTATTCCAGATGGTTTGCAAGCAAATACATTTTGGTCTAATGAATTTGCATTAGTGATTCCCAACCCTTTTGTTTTCGGGCTTGTGACCATTCACAGTAAAGCCACACATGCGTCATGACAACCATTGTCACAGCTTGTCTACTGTATACTGTTTTAGATGCAGGTAATTCAACCTTCTCGAATTGTTTCGGTTGAATAGTATGAAGAGTCTGGGTGGAAAAAAGTCCAGTTAATTGAAAAGTAATTCCCAAGAAGAAGAAAAAGCACAAATGAAAAAAATGTGTGCAGCAGAAATACTTCTGTTCTTATTCCCCAGCTTGTTAATGGCCTTAGATTTGTCTCCCGATTCCAGAACCACTTTGGAATACAGCATCACAGCGTTACACAGAGTAGAAAGAGAGGGCTATTTGATCATTCTCTGTGAATAATGAGTATCGGATAAGCAGTCAACATTGTCCTGTGACCTTGTGAACACGAGCTAAATCAAATGAGGGGAATTCATTTCACAGATCAAAGTAGCTTATTGGCAGCCACTGGATTTATTAAGTGTGTCTCCCTGGTGATTTGATGGGAGCTTGTGGGGCAGATTAGCACCCATCATCTGGATTAAATCATATAAGGACCTTACAAACATCCAGGGCAATTGCCTAATGCCAAACAAATAATTCCCCAATCAGCAAAATTACACGCATGATGTACACACACACACACACACACACACACACACACACACACACACACACACACACTGAAAGGTCCCATGCAGTGAAAAAACATCTGTCACTTCAGTAGTCTGCTTATCTGGCCCAGCCATGTCAGCTCTCTCCCGTGCGAGCACACAGGCACTAGCGGTGGTGTTTTATGCTCCGCAGATGAGTTTGCAGATAGCCACACTGCTTTAGCCACAATACTGTTCAAACACAGAGAGAGAGAGCCGGGGGGAACTGATAACCAGAGTTACCGTCCCTTCTCGCCCTCCCGTTACCAAAGCACGCACAAAAGACATGCCATTGGAGGTTATTAATGGTTTACGTGAAGCGCACACAAAAGCTCCTAGGATTTGGCTTTACTGGTCAGACTTTAACACCACCACCTCAACCATGGGCGTAGGTTTCCTTTCAGCATGGGGGGAGGGTGCATTACTGTAAGCATGGGGGGGTGGGGTCTGTGGTCCCTCCCCTAAAGAATAAAGGAAGTCAAACACTTAATTTCCTGCACCAATGTGTGCCTTTTCTGCATCAATTTACGTTGATGCAGATAAATAGTCTTTATTTAATCTGTGTTCAAGAAATTCACTGCAATGGTGGGAATTTAGGCAAGGTTAAGATGGTATGGTCTACTTTAGAGGTGTCTAAAATCATTGGGAAAAAGAATACAGGTTACTGGTCAGAAGGATATAGAAATGTTACCACCACCCTGAATTGTTATTTTCACCTCATTTGGGGAGAAGGGGGATGTCTTTCAAACTTTCCTTTTGAAGGGCACAAATGTACCTCTTCTAAATATTGAGGGGGGGGGGGGGGGCATATCCACTGCAGATGAGTTTGCACACATGCCCTTATTTCCTGCACACACTCCTTCCAGTCCCCACACCTTGCTTAACCAACCCCTTGAAGCCAGTCCAGCCTACCTCCTTCTCTTCTCCCCCCCCTCCACCCTCCTTTCCCCAACTCTCCTCTCCTCTCCTCCCTCCCTCTCTCGCACTCTGTGGTCTGGGCTGCGTGCTCACTGTCCCCGAAACATGATGAACCATTCAGACCTATGGGAATTTCTCCTCCCGGCAAGCTACAGCGTCAGCAACATCTGTGTCAGTCAGCCAGAGTAGATGCAAACGGCAGCAGGAGCAGCAGAAGCAGCAGCAACAGTGGTGGCATTGGCAGTGACTTGGCTCAGCCTCTCAGTGACATTACGCCTCAACTTGACCGAGAGAGGCAACACGGTTCCTTTTGGGCTCCACTCAGACTGAGAGGAAAAGTTTCTCCATCTGTCCTGTGTCTCTTAGCCCGCTGAGCCGAATCTACTCATTTATGAATGACTGCGCTAAGATGCTGTGCAACTTGAGGATACTTTTCTAACCTGGACAGACTGGCCGGTGGCTGTGTTGGATTTCTGAGGTGGGAGCAAGATGCTGTACTACTCTGCTCGTCTGGAGCAGGGATGACCGAAGCCTTCCTATACTCTTCCTCCCCTTTCTCCTCTGTGCCCCTGTGCTCCCCCTCTGTGTCATCTACACTGGGGTCAAGTCAAGGCAGGATTTCTCCTCCACCTCTCTCCAACTGTGTTGTGATCCTGTTCCTCAGCGCCACACTTGACCCGAAGGCTTCCCAGGCAAAACAAAGGGATTAACTATGAACTTTGCTCCCACCAGGAGACACAGTCTGTCCCCCCAAACAAAGGGCCGTGAGACCTACTGAAAAGTCCTGTGTGAGTATGTCAATCTTTTTTCTTTTCTTTTTTCTTTTACAGCAGTCCAACGTCTCTAGAGAATCACAAGTGACTGAATGTGCACTTTTTGATTTATGTATGACCTGGATTTAGTGAGGGGAAACATGCGTCATGTGGGCACAAGTGCATGTCTGAGAGGTCTCAGCATGTATTTTTAATGTAGCCTTTTACCGTAATGAGCGCAACAGAGGATGTGCAGCCGGAAAGATGTTATTCTGGAACACTTGGTTTATGAAAAAACAAAAGTGCAGAGTAAATTGTAGGAGATATATTTGGACACAAATTGGGTGCTGAGTGTACACGTTTTTGCCTAATGACTCGGAGAAATGTGCGTTTCCATATATAGGTTCTGAGTCAGTAAAAATCTTGCCTCTTCACACGCTGTGGCACATCAATTTTATTACCTCCATTCTATGTCTCCCGTGAGTCTTGAACTAAGATGCCTGTCTGCTGGGTTGACCTTCATTCATCTTCCTCATATTTCTATGAACACTCTGAGCTTGTCAGCGGTACACCCAATTTTGAAGCCCAGTCGTTTTGTTTTCTTTTCCTCTCCCTGTCTCTCCTCCACTCCTTCAATCTCTCTTAAAGACTATCTCATAATAGTATCAAGCTTTCAAATCAGAATGCATGGTTCCAAAATGTGGAATATGTGAGTGTTTTTTTAAATGTCTATTTATCCTTCTCCTCATCAAAAAAGAATAATCAATATTTTTCCTGAAATCTAAAGCATGAAAACCTCTGTTCCCCTCCCCTCTTTGATTAGGTGGAAATGACAAAAACACGGAAGGATTAAGCAGTGAAGCGTGATTTTAACGAGTCAACCTGGTCCCCACAGATCATGTGAGGTGTAACGGCAATTGTACAATGGTGCTGGTGCTCTTAACCCTGAAAGTAATTGCCATTAGACAGTAGTGCTTTGGCGGCTTAGGAAAAAATCATGACCAGATGGCAGACCAGACTAGACGCCATTGTAGTTGAATTTATTTTGTGAAATTTTGTGAACTGTGGTTTGGGAGTTGTCGAGCAGGGATACACTACGGCATCAGACCTGCACTTTGATTTTGATTGATCTAATTTCATATATAGTATGACAGCCAGCTAAAGTTTATGCAAACTGATAGTAACTCGAGAGGGAGAGCCGCAGACATACACAGATACTTTTCACTGTTCATCTGGTTTTATGCAATTTTATTTGTGTTCCCTCAACTGAGCATATCTGCTTATAGCTTCTGCAAATAACTCAAAATTGTTATTTGATCAGCATGGAGGTTATTTAAACACTACATTTTGTTTTTTTGTATACAAATGAAATATCA